>QLOH01000470.1:0-600000 GCA_026901365.1 Sesbania bispinosa | reverse complement strand
GGATTATCCCATGTACTCCCTCTTAATATAATTCTTTTTGCTTAGTAAAAAAAATAGAGAGTATTACTTTAGGATATTACTAAAATAATTTTGTAATATATTTCAGACTTTATGATATTATTATAGTTTGTAGAATAGTTAACTTTGAATTAGTTTTTCTATTTTTTATACAAAATTTAAGAATGAATTTGAAATATATAATCATTTTGTGAATTCTTTTTTCTACCCGCTTATTAATGGGGGCAATTGCTAGTATTGGGGTACTGGTGTCCGAAGGTACCCGCTATATATATATATATATGTGATTTTTTTTTATTTTATAATCATAATATTTGACTAATTATATTTAAAATTGTAATGTCACTTCATTTTAGATTTTTTTTTAATTATAGTTTTATAAAAAAATATTTAAAAATAGGTTATTTTTAAGTTTTTTATTTTCTAATGGATACTCGTGGCTATCCATAAATCTATTAAAAACCCGTTTAGCAGATACCTGTGTAGGTACGAATGAGTATGAGGAATATTAACTAATGAGTGTGGGTAGCGGTTACCTACTACTCGTGCTCACTCCTTCTCGTTGACATGCTTAGTCATTTTAATTATAAAATTTTCTTGAATTTCTTATGTTCAACAAAAAAAATCATATATAACATTAGTCATAAGTCGTTTACTTTCAAGGGAAACATTTTCCATTTTAATTTATTTTTTAGTTTTAATTATAAACAATATCAACTTATTTTTTTTATTTTATTTTATATTTTAGAGTTTTGGATAAAACTAGAGAAATCAATATAAAATTATCTGTACTGTTTTCCATATAAAACTTTGAAAATAAGAAATAACATAAAAATAGTGTGATGTTTTTATAATCAAAATTAAAAATATTTTTGTAATTAAAATTAAAACACAAAAAATAAAAATACAAAATATTTTTTGAAAGTAAATGCACCTAATTTGTGGTGCTAAGTACTTAAAATAATATACTATATAGAAAGTAAGCATTAAATGAAAAAAGTGCGTTTAATATCTAAAAAATAAAAAAAGCATTTTACACTTAGTTTATACAGTGATACGAGAATTTGTAGGAGAATGAAATAAGGACTTTTTCATTGAAATCCAATAATGTGTTATCACATTATTTAACGAGCATGATACCTCATCTAATACTATTTTTATTTTTTGTAATTTTTCAATACAATAAAAAAATTTTAATTCAACAATTTTTTTTTTTTTTGAGTGGGATTGATGGTGGAAAAATAAAGAAAATCCAAAGAAAATAAGCGGAAATGATGGATGCCCATGGCATCAGAGCAACAACATCTGCAACTTCTCGGATGGACTTTTCCAAATTTTCATAAACTCAGAGTTTTGTCCTCCAATCTTCGCCACAGAATAATGGCTTTTGAAGCATGTGTAATATATATCGGATATGATCACAGCATGCAAACGCAAATCTGGAAACCAATCTAACCGGTTCCTTTGAAGAATAATGGTTTACTGTCACGTTATAAAATATAAATACTTATGTATAAGGTTATTTACGTAAAGAATAATGATTTTCTTTTATTTTTTATCACACTTTCGTTTTATTTTTTATTATGATAATAATACATTTTTCTCTCATTATTTATTTTTATTAATATGTTTCTATACGAAATAATCTTTTATGAATCGCGGGTGTTCTCCACGGGAGACAGTCCCGTTCCTACCATTTTATCTATTCTATTTATTTACTCTATATTATAATTGTTCTCACAGTACATGTGTCGTGTTTTCAAACTTCAATTTTTTTTTTCTTTTTTTGGTTTTTTTATTCTCAATTTAGTAATGATTTTTTATGCAACGAATAACAAGTATCCTACACGGGAGAGTCTTGCTTTTGTCGTTTTCTTTTATTTCTATCGCACTTTTGTTTTCTTTTTTTATTATATTAAATCATTTTCACTAATTATTCGTTCCTATAATTTATTTTATTATGAGAGTAATTTTTTAATGAACCACGGGAGACAGTCTTGCTCTTACCATTTTTTTCTTTTTTTTCTCATACATTAATTTTATTTTTTATTATTATATTAAAATATATTCTCTTAATATATAAGTATTTATGATAGCTAATATTTTACCTCATGCGAAGCACGAGCAACATAAATCATACCATCAATTTACCCGTGTGAAGTCACGGGTGACCTACTAGTACTTGAGAAAGTTGAAACCCCATGCACTCTCATTCATTCCTTTTTGTCACTTTTATTGTACTTAAAGATTAAAGATTGATGAGTGTAGGAAAGTTATATGGTTTCTGGGGTTGAAATAGTGTGGTATCTGTTAAATATCACTGTTTAAGGGGAAAAGAGGCTTTCTTTTGTGTGTGGGTGTGACTGTTTGAAATTAAAATTTATATGCTTATTTAGAGCTTGATTTTGGGGTATGTTATTTTTGTAAGAATATGATAATATCATGAAAGTAGATTGGAAGACAATAATTGTTCATTGGTTTCACTTATTGATCTATTTATTTTTCTATTTTTTATCTAATTTAAAATAAATATAGGTTCTATAATAAAATATTTAGGTTGCAGGGAGGAGGTGTTATCTAATTTAAAATAAATATAGGTTCTATAATAAAATATTTAGGTTGCAGGGAGGAGGTTGTTGAACATAGAAGAATAGACTGTTCAACTAGCTACGCATTAGCTATGGACATTTCCGTAGCTAGAGACTTAAAAAACCGTTGCTTAAGATTATGGTAAAACCGTTGGATATAATGATCAGCAATGTTTAAACAAACGTAGCCTAAGGTCTCTTGATTGAAAACCGTTCCCTAAACATGTTTTAAGCAACGGTTATGCTTACCGTGGCCAGAAACGTCAAAAAATCGTTGCCTAAGAGAATAGGCAACGGCCGATAATTTCACGCCTGTAAAACCGTTGCCTAAACTTTCAACAACGGTTTTTTTGCTTTCAGGAACGATTTTTTGTTGTTGCCGAAGACCAAAAATGTTGTGCATAAATTAATATGGTGGAAATTTATTTAAATTAGGAAAACAACAATACAATTGACCAAATATTAAACTATTTTAGTCTACCCATTAGTGTCGTCCTAGTAATCAGGGGTTTGAGTAAGTTAACATGAAATTCTAGGTTCAAATCTTATTATCTTCTTTATACACAAAAAAAAATGCATTAGTCAAAGAATTCAGTTAAAAAAATTGGGTACCATTAACAAGTACTCTAATTAGTTAAAAAAATCAATATATAAAATATTTTTATTAAAAAACAGTATTAATTGTGTTTGTAGTGTTAAAGTTGAAATTAACATATAAAATATGTTTTTAGAGGTATAAGAAATAGAGTAATATATTTTAGACTTTAGGATATTACTAATTTCCAGAATAGAGAAATCTATTTAATCTCTAATTCTTTTAGGAAATTACTAATTTTCATAATGACAAATATACCTTATGATATTAGTAATTTAAGAAATAGAGTACTAGTTAGTTTCACACTTAAAAAGAAATAGAATTGAATGGGTTGGATTACCCCATGTACTCCCTCTTAATATAATTCATTTTGTTTAGAACAAAAAGTAAAAAGTATTACTTTAGGATATTACTAAAATAATTTTGTAATATATTTCAGACTTTATGATATTATTATAGTTTGTAGAATAGTTAACTTTGAATTAGTTTTTCTATTTTTTATACAAAATTTAAAAAATAATTTGAAATATATAATCATTTTATGAATTCTTTTTTCTACCCACTTTTTAGTGGGGGCAATTGCTAGTATTGGGGTACTCGTGTTCGAAGGTACCCGCTATATATATATATATATGATTTTTTTACTTTATAATTATAATATTTGACTAATTATATTTAAAATTGTAATGTCACTCCATTTTAAATATTTTTTTAAAATTATAGTTTTGTAAAAAAAAAAATTTAAAATTAGGTTATTTTTAAGTTTTTTATTTTTTTATTTTCTAATGGATACCCATGGCTATCCATAAATCTGTTAAAAACCCGTTTAGCGGATACCTATGTAGGTATGAATGAGTATGATGAATATTAACCAGTGAGTGTAGGTAGCGGTTACCTACTACTCGTGCTCACCCCTTCTCGTTTCGTTGACATGCTTAGTCATTTTGATTATAATTTTTTCTTGAATTTATTATGTTGAACAAAAAAATATCATATATAACATTAGTCATAAGTCGTTTACTTTCAAGAGAAACCTTTTCCATTTAAATTTGTTTTTTAGTTTTAATTATAAACAATACCAACTTATTTTTTTTATTTTATATCTAGAGTTTTGGATAAAACTAGAAAAATCAATATAAAATTATTTGTACTGTTTTTCATATAAAACTTTGAAAATAAGAAATAAAATGAAAACAGTGTGATATTTTTATAATCAAAATTAAAAATATTTTTACAATTAAAATTAAAACACGAAAAATAAAAATACAAAATATTTTCTGAAAGTAAATGCACCTAATTTGTGGTGCTAAGTACTTAAAATAATATACTATAGAAAGTAAGCATTAAATGAAAAAAATGTGTTTAATATCTAAAAAATAAAAAAAGCATTTTACACTTAGTTTATATAGTGATACGAGAATTCATAGGAGAATGAAATAAGGGATTTTTTACTGAAATCTAATGATGTGTTATCACGTTATTTAAGCATGACATTTCATCTAATGTTATTTTTATTTTTTGTAATTTTTTAATACAATAAAAAATTTTAATTCAACAGAGTTTTTTTTGGGGGGGGGATTGATGGTGGAAAAATAAAGAAGATCCAATGAAAATAAGCGGAAATGATGGATGCCCATGGCATCAGAGAGCAACAACATCTGCAACTTCTCGGGTGGGGCTTTTCCAAATTTTCATAAACTCAGAGTTTTGTCCTCCAATCTTCGCCACAGAATAATGGTTTTTGAAGCATGTGTAATATATCGGATATGATCACAGCATGCAAACGCAAATCTGGAAACCAATCTAACCGGTTACTTTGAAGAATAATGGTTTACTGTCACGTTATAAATACTTATGTATAAGGTTATTCACGTAAAGTATCTTTATTTTATGTTAATTTAAGTTATATACTTTAACTTTTTATATTTTATTACTTCCCATCTATATAATCTTAAAAATATATATTAAAGTATAATTGGTTGAACCAGCAATTTGTAATTTTAACTGCTCTGTGCTCCCCTTTTGATATTAACATATGATTGTCACCGATAAAAATATAACGGGGTATATTCATCAGAGAAAAATGGTTACAGATACAGTGTTAGAGTGTCAGAGCATAGTGTCAAATTAGAGTATCTCAACTTAATTGACATATTATATATGAGATAGACATAGACTAGTTACAAATGTTTCCTTTCTTCTTGTATTGACCTGAATATCCTGGCTGCTGATTCAGTTGCTGATTTTGGATTGTGAGGAAGAGCTTTGATTACACGTGGTTGGTTCTCAACCTGTGTGCTCCGATCTGATGATGGCCAAAATGTAGGTGCCATAGGGAACAAAGGAAGTGCATCTCCTTTCATTCTCTTGGATGGACTACTAGCTGTACTTTCTTTCTCTTTCAATGAGTGATAAGTTGAAATATTTCTTGACATTACTTGGCTCGTATGGCTGGATATGTTAGATGAGCTTTGGTACAATATGGCAGAATTCACTTCTCCAGATGAGTGGTGATTTTCAGGACCATTAGACTGCCCCATTTGGTCAACAACAGAAGCTGATTGTATTAAGAACTGGGGTAAAGATGAACCACCAGAAAGAATGCCAATCTTTTGGTGAGAATCTTGAGTAATAGATGCATCTAAAACATCCTTGCTAACTGGACTGAAGCTCATTGTACCACAAGTGCCATATACTGGTGCCATGAAGCCTGCATTTGGAGGGCATAGCCCAAAGACTGGCTTATATACAAGGCCTTCAGATGGGGACATGACAGGAACTAACCACTGGTTTCCTAGTGGAGGATAGACACAGTTTGGGGACTGTTTTGTATCTGCAGAGGCTGGTGCAACGTTTCCAAAATGATTGCCATTAACATGGCCTTTGCTTGTGCTGTTGTTGACACAAGGAAGGGGAATCTTCCCAACTGCATTGTTCTTAGCATTCTCAGCAGTAGTGGCCTTCTCAGACTTACTGTTTAGTTTAACAACTGTGGATGGTCTTTCACTGACAAATTCAGAATGTAATTTCTTGGGTGTGGATGTTTTTAGTGGTGGCTTGTTGGGTACAAGGTTATCTTCAAGCAATAGATGGGGTGACCCTGCAATTAATCTTTGCACCTGCTTATAAGAAATAATTTAGTTACTTCTCATAGGAGAATCTGAGTGAAAGCAAGGCACACATATTCGATAGAGCAAACAGTAAATAATGTCTCGTCTTAGAATCACCTTTATCAGTCTATGCAACTCAAACACTTGCATGAGGAAGATTCTCTGTTGACTGATTATAGCAATGTCAGTATAAGGTCCAAGCAGGGAACAAAATACAAGAAACATTAAAAAAATGAACGACTGAAATATCCATGCTATAATGCAATATATGTACTAATTAATACTTAACAAAAAGAGTTTAGATGTAAATGTCAACAGTTTAACAAAAAGAGAGAAAGGCCAAATAATAAACACACAATACTAGAACCCAATATAAACTTACTTGATGATAGTTCTTCTTGCTTTCCAAAATTGCTTTTCACCTATAACTCCTACAACATTGTCAGGGGAAATATCCATACCAAATATACATTCTGAGCTGGGTTTATTTAAGGCATAATAATGTCTATAAGTCTCCTCATCTTTAGTCCCGCCTCTCTTGCTCAGGAGGTATCCTCTACCAATTTCTAACTCACCAGGACACCTTTGGACATCACTTGCTGCTGGCTTCTCTGTGCATTTGTCCCTTAAGCTGATTTTGGCCCCAAAAGCTGCATGCTCTTGATGTGTATGGGCATTTCTACCTTGCAATGTTTTCAAGCTAACTACTGGATTACTTGTAATTTCGTCCTTTAAAGATCTATGCTCTTTCTCCATTGATTTAGAATTCCTACCTTTCACCAATGAGTTTAATGGTGTATATGCCATATCACCTAAACCATCTAATGGGTGAGGAGGTCCTTCCTTTGGCTTCTGACCAATTTGACTCACTTCTGCAGGCTCTTCCATCTGGTTCTTCCCATATTGTGCTGAATTCAGTTCTATGGCTTCAGGTGAACTCACCTTCTTTCTAAATGAATTTAGACTTTGAAGCGAACAGCTCAAATTACAGGGAGCAAGTTTGTCTTCATCTTTGTTATTTTGGTTGATCCCATGGGCATCTCCATCAAGTGTTTTCAGAGAATTCTTACTATTGATAAAATCATCTTGCTGAAACAAATTGCATTTACCAGCAAATGACAGTGAGCAAAAAAAGTTTAAATTTTGATAATTTGTAGGTTTAATTTAATGGGTTCTTACTCATTACTCACAGTCAATTTGGTTAAGTTGATCTTTCTGGAATTATAGGCTTGAATCTTCTCAGACAGCATAGAAGGTGCACTGGAGATGCAGAATTGGATGCTTTGACTACTACCAACCTATAGCACAGTAATAAGGATGGAAAATGATTAAAAGAAACATTGTTGTGTGCTCCATTTGAATATCATTTAAGGGTCAGTACTTCTCATTACTATCACTTGAATCATGTTCAAAGATTACAAGTATATTCTTACAAGAGTTTACTTTACAAATATACATAGAAGCTTCTATTTTCTCCTAGTGGCAATGTCAAATAGAATTATGATTTCATGCAACTTAATACCTTTTCATTCAAGCTTAATTTTTCTTTCAAAAGTCTATACTCTATAGCTTATGAAAAGGATAGAGATTGGTAAAGCAAAGTGAGCTATGTGCCATATATGAAAAATAAAGGAAACATAAGAAGGTACAGGAATTGATTACAGGCAAAAATTTAAAGAACGTTACTTGACTCACTTGGCTAGATGTGTTAGCAACTGTGCAGTTTCTTAACGGCAGAGAAAACAAGGATGTTGATCCTGATGCAGAACTTTGAGAAGGGGTGCTGAATTGTTCATAGAGAGCCATCTTATTCCTTGGAGGTGCTTTTGGCCCTCCTTTCTCTGCATCTTTAATATGCAACCTAGGAAACATTGGGCTAATCTCCTTGCCCTCATCAATTGCCGCTTTCATCCTTGTCCTTTTTCTAATTTCCACACACTATCCACTCACAAAAGGTTTATATCCCTGCCAAATTCTCAAAATGTTTTCATTCCTTTCCCAGAAAATTGTCGGAAGAGTACGTGCTTCTTCAGTTGGAAAAACCACCTCAGGAGTATTAGAAACTCAAATGTTCATAAAAGAAAAAGTTTTGTTTAAAAAAAATAGTCAGCAAAGAAAGTTCAACCCATCAAAATAAATCAATTAAACCGCAAGCAATTCATGGAGAAAAGATTAACCAGCTTCAAGGAAACAGTTTTTCTGATTGTACATTATTGATAAGGGAGACGAACACATGAGAGGAAAAACACAGATTCAAAGGTACCCACTTCTCAAAAATCAAACTTTTAAGCTGAAAATCAATTATAGTCAAACAGCAAACTCATGAATTTAGAAGAAAGTTTAGCTGCAAACAAGGAGCAACCAAAGGAGGCCCATCATAAAACACAAGGAGGCAAAACACTATCTATCAGGTACAATACAAAGCAGGAAGGAAAGATATAAAAAAAGTTCGAAAGAAGATAGATTCAGTAGGAACACAGGGTCACCCTGAAACCACGACGACAGAACCAACAAAAGCAATAAAAAATATCAAAAAGCAAGAACAAAACTTGCTATGGGGGGACCCAGCTAAGGTGAAATACCCAATTTTTACAGGGAATTGCTTGGGGTTTCAGTATGACAGAGCAGCAGTTTCTGCATTGTGAGTGACCCTACCATGTTGGATCGATAAAGTATTGAAAGAGGAGGAGGCAAAAACTAAAAGAGGGAGGAGAGTAACATGGCACATTCAATGTGGATGATTGGAGACAGAGGCAGTGACCGAGTCTCTCTTTGCACTCTTTCTGTGTTGCCTTTGGCGAACGGTAGGTTGATTTGGGTAAGTCCATGGTTACCACACATTGATGCTTTTGCCCAATCTTTCACGAAAAATCTGTTAAAAATCGTGTCCTCGTATTTTGGTAATTTTGAAGTTTTGATAGGAAAATGTCACTCCTAGGTGCCATATCGTACCGTGCATGTCACCCTCCAATTCGCAAAGTGCGGTTTGTCACAATCGCTACTTGTGTCGCGTGGGATGAAAACTAATTCTCCGGAAGGAAGATTGTGGTTGATTTGTTTAAACTTTTCTCATTTTAATTAACACGTGATTAATTTGGCTTAAATACGCAGTTTTAACAGGGAGGAGAGAGAAGAAGGGGATATTATTTGGCGTGAAACACGTGAGGTTTTTTGTGTTTAGGTGGCAAAAGGCACACACTTGTTGGCACCTAAAAGTTATTTAAAATTTTTTACTACTTCTTATTTAATTATATTTTTAAGAATAAATTCTTAGATTTTATTGAATTAATTAACTAATAAATATTTCGTGTATAATTGCTCAGGTTATTTTAAAGAAAAACGAAATGTAAAATTTTTAATATTTTATAAAATATATAGTTTAATGGGGAGAAATTTTTTAGTTATAAAAGTTTATTAAATATAAAAACGGTTTTTCTAACATGTGCAACCTTGCACAGGATAATAAATCAAGAGTGAAAAAATTTTATTGGAAATTGCAACTTTTAATATTACCAATGCATTGAATATTGTCGTAGTTGCAATTTCCAATAAAATATTTCCTCTTTTGATTTATTATCTTGTGCAAGGGTTGCACATGTTAGAAAAACCCATCTAAAAAATATGAGTTTTATAATTTTCAATTTAAAATAAATAAAATTTAGTTTAATAGATCAAAAACTATTTTAATAGTGATTTGCAAATATCTTATCATGTTTAAAAATAAGAAGAATAAAAAGTTATCAAAAAATGTTGAACTAGTTTTTTATGGGATTATACGTATATTTCACGAAAAGCAATCTTGGTCTAATCGGGGTAGGACCATTGTGAGTGAAAACTCTCCCTCCAAATACTTAATATGGTTATATATTCGAAAATCGAATTTCAAATCACTAGTTAAGCTATAACCTCCATTCGCTAACTAATCCTGGTACATTGAATTCGTTTGACATTAATGTTTATAAGACATGTGTTGCAAAATAAGAAAAATGCATGGTTATTATAGATCCTAGAGAACTAGTATCACAAATGTTTAACGTATGTATTTTTCACCATAAAAAAGATATAGAGTAAGCAAAGATAGGAGAAAACACGAAAGAAATTGGTGTATCTTGAATTTTCTCATAAGCAAGCTTAAGGCCCTCTAAATATATATAAAAGGCCCCTAAAACTTTATTAATTGTTCACTATTAATATCTTTTAATATTTTAAAAAATTATTAATTAGTTGATGAATAATATTAGGAGTAAAGATACTTTATTTAAAATATAGATTTTATTGTATGAAAACTCTCTTTCTTAACTAGTAACTATTTTGTTTTTTTATTAGTTGGCTCTATTGTCAATTGAAAAATAAATGTTAAAAGAAAATTCATTACGTAAATTTAATAAGTAATTTATTAATAAATAGTGATTTTCTACTTTGTATGGGTTGGAGTACCCCATGTACTCTCCTTTTTAATTCAATACAATTCTCTTTGCCTAATAAAAAAATATTAAAAGATAAACTTTAAATAAATTAAACATGTGATGAAAAATCCCTCATTGTGTAGCTAATGCATATTAACTTTAAGAAAACTATTCATATATGTACACTAAACATAAAGAAAAATAGGAAGACAAGAGAAAGAAGTGATAAATGTGTTGGGTGATATAATGTGATCGAAAGAGAAATGAAAGTGTAAAGTAGAAATAATAACACTACTAAGATGTGAATGAATCATTACTCTAATTTTAATGGCTTTTCGGGGTACAAGTAAGTGAACATATGCCATTTTGTTAGGAATTTTTAATTTTTTACACACAAGTCTTGACTAATTAAGTCTGCTAACGAATATTCTAAAGGAATTGGTTAGAAAATCCATATATGGTAGGTCTTTGTTGAAAATCATAGCATTGATTTCATTTATAGTATTAAATGTTATACAGTCCAATAAAACTTTATAAGTTTGATTCCTTAACCAAAACACTCATTAGTATTTCTCTCAAATAAAAAGATTGAAATTATATCCAGTCAGGCGTGTAATAAATCACTTTATAATAGGTAATAATAATCTTGACTTGTGAAGACGATGGAAGAGATGAACACTAGAGTAGAGAGTTAATTGAGTCCTTTGTGTATGATAGATATATTTTGAATTTTGATAACATTTAACAAATATAAATTTAAAATATTTAAAAAGTTTAAAATTATAAGTGTATAAGTACAAATAATTCAAATGAAGAATATATTATATATATAATTATTTTGAAAGAATTCAAATTAGAATTAAATAATAAAAGCAACATGTGGAAGGGATGAAAAGGATTAAGAGGAAATGGATGAAAAGGGTGAAAATTTTGTAACATTAATCCCAAACATAATGAAATAGTTTATGGCTCCTCCATTTCCCCTTTCCCAAGATTGTTTATGGTCCATCTTCTCTACTATTTTCTTGACTTCTGCAAATATTATTTCTTTGCGTTGAATAATTTTCATTTGTATTGGCCTCAATATATATTTGTTTCCAACTCTTGTTATTAAAATCATTAGATTTACTTTTTTTTAATTAAACTGAAAAAAAACATCATTAGAAAAATTTCCAATTTATTTGTTTTGCTTAAACAATAAATTAGAAACCCAACTAGTAGTCTAGTACTACCCAAATAATTTTTTTTTTTTTGTCAACCCGAAGGACTTAACCAGAAGACGGACAATCGGGCATCATGAAAGGTAATTTGATATTTTTTGGGTCCACATAAATAGGACGTGCTTTTTTTTGGGTCCACATAGGATTTTAGCCATAATTAAGAAAAAGGACTATAATCTATTTGGGCTTTGGATCCATGCTTGGACCCTACGGTAGGGCTTTTCTTTGAAGACAGGCAGCGACATGGTCCAAGGAGGAGGTAAGTTTGACCAAAAAAATAAAAAAGGATGAGCTTGTTAGAACACGTAATATATAGAACATATAATTAATTAATCTGAATTCTGAACAATTTCATGATGTTCATTTTATATTTTTAAGATGAAAATTAAAGTATCATTTTTTTTTAAGTAAAGGAGCAATGGATCTCCTTATGTATGTGCTTTCTGTGCATAAATAAGTAGTGAACGAATTAATCCACGACAGTCACCAAGGGATTTCAAACTTGCCATATAGATTTTAACTGGGCTTAATTTTAATTTCCTGAAATAATTGGCATATATGTATATAGTTTGTGGATCCCGTTTTATGTTTTTTCTTTATTATGTCATTAGGGATTTCAGGAGATTAATTAGTTAATTCAATTCTTTTATCAAAAAGAAGAAATTAAACAAAGGCACGTGAATGTCCGGTAGGAGAGATACAGACGCACACTATGTGTGGGTCCCACACACATAGAGTGTGTCTATATCTCTCCTGCTTCCAATACTGGAGAGGATATAGACACACATTATATATGCTTGGATGGTTATATATATAACACCGACGCTGTAGGAAATGGATGCTTCGTCCATTTAACAAATTAAGCAATCCATAGAAATAGAATTGATAATGGTGCCTCGATATGAGAGGAGTGACAACTTGAATTAATGTTTTTTATATACTACAAAAAAAATATAATATGGGAGGTAAGGTACATGAAGCTGAAGCGAACATCTGATTTTGAATATATATAGCGTGCTTGGCATGTGGTTTGTGCATCTCACTCATAGCAAAGCTGAGTTAGAGAAGAATGATGAATGAAATTATTGTAATGACAATGATCAATAATTTCCACAAGTAGCTAGAAACAAATTAAAGATGATTGTGTGGGCCTGGTATCGTGTGCACGTGGGGGTCAACATCCATCCATCATATCATCATCACCCTTGAGCTTTGGCAATCGGTAAGGTCAGATAAGGAAATTCTAGGATAAAACTACTATTTCTAGAAAAGGTAAGAGATGGAAAATGATGTACTTTTTTTTGAAGTGATAATAGATAGAATAGAAATAAAGGTTCTTTTATATATAATTTGGTTGTTGACCCCTAAGGCCATTGAATGTGACGAACCTTACCAATTGTACATGCATGTATAGGAAAGAAAAGCACAAACACAATGCCATGTAAAAGAGGGGAATTCTTTCTGCGACTATGACAAGTCATGGTTGATGTAATTCCATTTTGTCAACAATGATGGATGGTCACACCCCTTTTCCTATCTCATCCGATCCTTAGCCGACATGTTCATTTCCATTTTTGTAGCAACTTAGCTATATATGTGTTAGCACATCATGCATGGTGGGGGATCAAATTAAAGAGATCAATTGAGGAGCTGGCAATGGGCCACATCCACATTGTTGTTTATTTGTAGGTAAATCTCAAGTATATGTGAGAATAATCAAGGCAGTTTCTAAATTGGGTTATTACGGAGTTATGGGTTTACATGCATGGATGGATATATAGGTAAAAACTTATATATATCCTAATGGTCCATAGGCTAGCTACATGCATGCATGTTGTACAGATAAGTATATATCTTCTCTTCTTTAATTTGTTCTTCTTCTTCTTCTTATTCGTTGTCTTTATCACTTTTCTTTTACCAATTTCATTCTCTGTTCGTTAGTGAAGGTTATAGCAACTGGATCGATCGAGCTGGTTTAACATTAAAATATTATCACTCATTTTATGTAATTTGATGAGTAGAACAACTCGGGAGTTCGATGTACATAGTGTGTTTGGTAAAATTAGCTGAAAAATTAGCTGAAAGCTTAAAACTAGCTGAAAGTTGAAAAGCTATTGAATGTGTTTGATAAAACTAGTTGAAAATGGTAAAATGACATTTAAGGACAATATCAATTATTAAATAATGATAAGTGGGGGTGGTTGAGGGCTAAACTTATAATTAGTTTTCAGCTAGCTAGCAACTGAAAATTGGAGCTTTTTTAAAAAAGTTACCCCAAGTAGCTTTTTTAAAAAAACTACCCCAAGTAACTTTTTAAGAAAAGCTTGTAGCTACCTTCCCAAACACGGGTAAAATGGTTTCAACTACTATTTTCAACTTTAAGCTAGGCAAGCCAAACACACTCATAGTCCATCACCTCCTAATTAGCCAAGTCTAATTGTCATATTATAAGTTTTCATTAATCAAACTTACAAAATTTCATAAAATTTTAAAATTATTTGATATTCAATCAAATCATTTCAATTTAATGTATAATATACTTTTAAAATATAAGTAAAAGTCTACTCTAAGAATATTACATACCATGGATGTTCAATTGATCTAAAATTTGATTTGCATAATCATCACATTATTCAACAGTTAGATTTGTTAAATTTATATTATATAAGAAAGCGGTGTAACTTTGCTAGAGTTACTATAGTGGAGTAAGTTGATCCCCACCACACATATATAGAAATATATACTTTTTTAGAGGTTTTGCTTGAAAAAAAAAGTCACACGGTGATTAAAAAATAAGAGAAAAAAATGAATATAAAAATTTAGAGTACTCAAATTTATTGGACCTAAAACCTATCACACAAAATATATTATAACTCAAACATAATTTTAATTAGTATCTTTGTACTTTTTTTAATTTCATTTTAATTTTATTTGCTGTAAGAAAATAACTCTCAAACATAATCCCATAATCCCATAATCCATCAGAAGAACAGTTCATCTCTCTCTGTTTTTTTTATATATTAGAACAGTACATCTCTCACATATTGTAAGCCTATATTCAAAAAATGACATTTTAATTTTAATGTCATGATATCTCATACGCCTAGAGAAGCAAATATGGTAGTATACTGGTTGGCCCAATTTTGCTCATTCATTAGGTTTTGATACTCATGTTTTTTATAGTCCCCTTGAAGGTTGCCTCTAATTACTTTGGCAGGATACGTGTTAGATTTAGTCGTAGCATTTTTGCTTAGTTTTTTTTTACCTCTGCCTTCCATGTAACAAAAAAAAAAAAGGCTATATGAAACTCTCAAGACTTCAAACAATTGGTTGGTTCAAGATTGGGTTTATCACTTTATCTATATTCACTCAATCAATGCTTTGAATTTTAGACATTCAATTATTGAACATTTCTATGCTACGAGGCTATGTAAAATATTTTACTGATAATTTATTTATATACTAACTTTTATAGTTAACTATACATTGATTCTGATTTTGAAAGGTTATTCTATTTTTTCCCAAATGTTAATTCACATGATATTTCGAGTTCGCGTCTTATGGATGAAAAATTTTACCATGATGTAAATATTCTCGATTTGAGCATGATTGTCTTTCGTAAAATATATACGTGATTTAAAAAAAATACGTAAATTATGATTATATTTATGATTATTTTTTTCTTTTTCTATTCAATCAAATCAAATAAGTAGAGGGAAAATTTTCTATACATTAATTTTTTTCTTTCTGTTTTATCACTTTTTTATCTCTATTTTATTTTATTTTTTTAACTCCAAAACAAACTAAGATAGAATTTAGTATAATACTTTTTAATATTTAAAACTTTAAACTCTTTCTTTACAAAAAATCCTAATTATCTACCATCCATAAAAGAAAACCCCGCGAACAGAATTCACGGATGATATATGATTATCACATGATCTTAACACACATGTTATCTCATGATCATATATCATATCTTATGTGATCACATATAAAATGATATCGTCGAATGAGTTGATAACAACCAACCATTAACAAAATTGAGGTTATAATGTTTGTTAATAATTAATCAGTATCCTATGAATGGCACATGAGACAAAATAATAAATTTGATAAATAAAAGGACAAATATTATGCTATTTGGAAATCTTCGTAGTGTAATCATATTTGTAAAATCTTCATAACCAAAGCAAAGGCTACATACATATATAACATGGATGAGATGAGATGAGATGGTCCCTGGAATCTGTATTGATTGTCCATGTCACGTGGGCAAGGCCTATCTCATCAGGGTTTCCACCAATGAATGGTCTCCACGTGTGAATAGCAGCGTTTATTCACGTGTTAGTCGTCTATGATTGATTAAAGCTGGTGAGCCGAGCCGAGCCGATAAGCCGACAACTCACGTCGGGTTTGGCAGAAGAAAAGAAAGCGGCATTTATCGCAGAGCATTGATTGAGATTTTGACATTCTTATCACAGACAAACCACTAGGCCCAATCTGTGGGCCCACCCAAATAGCCTATTAAATAACTATGGAGGTTTCCTGATTCATACATTACTTCACATCTCAGAAAAGTCATTTTTTATTCTTTAGAAAAAAAATTAATATCAAGATAAATGAATTTCTTCAACTAAAGTTAAGCTTAGGATAGATTTTCAGAATAAAAATATTTATTTCATTTTTTCTTTCCAGTGTAATAAATACTTTTTTTAATATATTTTTGAACCAGTCCTTGTCAAAATCATTTATTTTATCAATAATAGTTGTTTGTCGCGAGAGTGAAGCATAACTTCAAAGAAACTTCATCTATACATGATGTCAAAATTTAAAATTTAGAGTTCTCATTCTTATGAAAATCTTATTTAATCACCTTCTTAGACATGAGAGTTTTTTCTTTTTTCTACCTACACCTAAGTGATCCTCCACGAGAGATAATTTTATTCGAGTCGAGAACATTGATACACATCATGATGAGGTTAACTTTCCTAGAGGATATTTTTTCTATCCACAAGACTCGAACTTCAGATCCTGCTTAAGAAGAATCAAGTATGTACCACTTTTTTAGACATGAGAGTTGATCCTATAGCTAGTTATATTTGTGAAAATTCTCTATCAAAAATTTAAAAAAATCATATTCTTGGATTTATAAGCTGTGAGATTTTTTATATGAAATAAATCATTATTTAAAATATTAGAATTGTTATATTTTTATATATTTTTACGATTATTTCTATTTATAATCAAATTTAAACTTGTTACTCAATACATTCCTTCTAAGAACTAAATCCTAAATTTGATAATTTATATGTAAACTTTTGGTCAAAGTATTTTTTTTAAATTTAACTAGTAAAATAGTAAAATACTATCAGTTCATTCTAATTAATTCTGAATGTAAATTAAATTTTTTTGGTAAAACACTTATTTTATGCCAATTTAAAATATTGAATTTTTTTTTCGAGTTTTAGTAAATAGTACGGAAATTTATATATGCGCATTATGTAATTAAAAAAAAATTAAAAAAGTGACATTAGGAGAAATCATATTGGTACAATAAATAATATTATAAAATAATCTTATATAATTATGAGATATTAAAATAAAAGAGTAAAAAATATGTGATATGATAAATGATACAAATAATAAAAAGATTAAATATATTATATAAATTATTATATAAATATATTATCTCTTTTAATTTTGGTCAATTTATTATATAAAATAGAGTAACACATTTGGCTGAAACTTGAGGAGCATTATTGTGGTTTGGGGTGGGGGGGAGTAAACATGAATATTAATTAATAAGATAAGAAGTTGATATCATGGTTGACAATAGAGAAAGGGCGTTTTCATTTAAAAATAATAATTCTTTGAGCGTTTAGATTTAAGTTGAATAAAAGGAGTAGATTTCTAGATGACACGCGGTCAATTTTGTAATGTTTTTCCATACATTTTTAATACTCAAAGAGAAATAAAAATAGAGAAATGACAAAAAAATGGTGAAAATAGAGTAGATTTATGGGTAGATTTGGAAAATTGAGCTACTCGGACCCACTCGGTCTAATGCGGGTAACGAGTTTTTGCGGGTCGTACTAAAAGATCCGAGAGTTATTTGGGCTTCGAAAACAAATGTCTAAGTCCTACATTTTTATGAGTTTTTTACGGGTTTTCATAGGTAGCAGATTTTATCAAATTGGGTTAAAAAGTCCTGAAGTTATTCGGGCTTCTAAAATAAAAACTCGAGCCCTGCGTTTTTGCAAGCTCTTGTGAGTCAACTTAGTCGGGGCAGTCTATTTTACTGGCTTTATTTATAGGTTGTTTGCTTTAAGAGATACAAAAGATAAATAGAGGAGATAGGTAGGAATAACTCTCTCTTCCTTTGTTTGGTTGAGTGGAGGTGGAAAGAGAGAAGATATATCTGTTTGATTCAGTTTTGTTTTTTTATTTTTGAAAACTAGTTAAGATCTGTTTTTTACAAATGAAATAAATTATTTATACATTTTTTATCATAAAAATAGAAAAATTAAAAAAA
Source organism: Sesbania bispinosa (assembly GCA_026901365.1). Classification (NCBI taxonomy): domain Eukaryota; kingdom Viridiplantae; phylum Streptophyta; class Magnoliopsida; order Fabales; family Fabaceae; genus Sesbania; species Sesbania bispinosa. The sequence goes on along the minus strand of QLOH01000470.1, from coordinate 581,528 downwards.
AAAATCCAAAACATCTCATAATAATTTTAGAATTTTAGTTTTTTAAAAATAATTACACTTTTCAAAACCTTTTTAAAAGTCGCCAATTAACAAGTTTTTCAGTTCTCAATTTTTTCAGACAAAAAACAATTTTTAAAAATTATAAACAAATATACCCTACTTTTTAAAAATTCACAATAACGTTATTAGAGAATAAAAATTAAATAAGTGTTTAGCAAGGGTGTTGTACTAATTATTCTCCTCCATTCTATTTCTCCCCCTTTCTCACACTTAAGAGAGATTTTTAAAAAAAATATGGGATTCACAACTGATTTCTTTCAATCCTCTTTATCTCTCCTTAACCAAACAAATTGATCCTATATTTTCCCTATTCATCCTAATTCACATCAACCAAACCAGGACTAAGTAACATAAAGTTAACCTCACAAATCAACAGATTGAATTTGGTAAATTTGGTAATTACACATATGTGATGTAATAAAAGGATCACCGATCACCTATAATAACTCCTATGTGGTTGATTTGTCTGAATCCTTAGATTCCTTACAAAATCTCTTTATCTCACACGCTTTCTGAGAAGAAATTAAATAGTAGTTTGACATTCATAAACATGACTTGATCTGCAGAGATTGGTGCAGAAAAACTGAGGGATGTTAAGGAAAATGGTATACACAAGACAGGATGATCCCATTCACTGAGGTGTGACATGTTATGATGGGGTGCATGTGAAGGAGCTAGCTACAGGGGTTTGGAGTTAGGAATAATCAGAGAATTCAGCTGATCCTCTCCATCTCTGGATCTGTGGACGCACTGTAACAACTCCTAATAATAAATCTAAACAAACAAACTATAATGTGATGTGATAAGACACATCTGAATAGGCAACTTGCTGCTTTCTCCATCTGCTAATCTCTGACTGCTGCCAACATGTTAGTTTATGTCCTCTCTCCACTATCAGGTTTAATGACCAAAATAAACAATCCTATGAAAGTATATTTGTAAGCCAAATCTTTTCATTTTTATATAATTTTTTTCAGGTGTTACACTTATAATAAGCTTCCTTTATATAATACCAAAGTTTATTTATAGGAGTTATACCATAAGTATAAATATATATAATTCATATGTCCTGAATATATATTATTCTATACAATATTATTCTATATATGCAATATCTATATCTAACAACGTAAACATGTACTGTGGTAGAAAGTGAGAACATCACAGGCTATGATTAAAACCATGATTAACAGGACAGGAAGCTTTTGTAAAGAGGGAATTGCTGTTAAAAGATGCTTCACTTGCAGTGCAGAGTGCATTTTTCACCGAGCAACCAAAAAGAGGTCACAGCTTTCCCCACTTAAAAAGAATACAAGAGGAGGATATATAATAATATGAATAAAATATTATTCAATCAGTTGAGAATTCAAAATGCTCCTCTGAAGTCTCATGTTCCCCCTCTGCTAAAATAGTCTCAACAGACCCACCTTGCTGATCAAAAACCATTATACTCTTCAAAACAATTCTTATTATTTTTTTCATATTTTATTCTTTTATACTTTTTTACACCTCATTTCTTTTCTATTCACTTTTCACATATTTCATCTCAAAAAATATAAACAATAAAAATATTTACAGCAAAGAAAGATTTAATAAAAAAATATTAAAAAAAGTATATTATATATTTTTATATATAAATATATTATCTCTTTCAACATCTCTGTTTTTTTAACTCTCTCATCCCTTCAACCTATTAAAAAACAACCACCCCTTTTGGAAAACCACTATATATATTGCTCTAAAGTATTAAAAAATATTACTATAAAATAGTCTCTGCTTTGTTTATTTTATTTTCTGGTGTATTGATGTTCAAGTGACTATTTATTATTCAATTTCCTGACGTAATTGTTCAAGTACCGATAATTGTTTTTATTATAAAAGCATGTACCTTTTGTTCTTCCTACCTATACAAGGTTCTCCACAACAAACACACACGGCATCACTTCTTTCTGGTCTTCAACGGCAGCTCAAGGTACATACTACAACCTTATTGTCTCTCTTTCTCTCTCCAGTTTGTTAAATCAAATGTATCTGTTCCTTTTATATCTTTAAAGTGCAGAACTTCTCCTTCACTTAACTTGCACAATTCTACTCTTCACAATAAAGCATTACACAGAATTCACTTGCCCATTTTATTTAACATAATAAGTTTTGGTTGTTTTTCTGTTTCACTCTATCACAGGTTTCACCCTACTGAGTTTTCAGTTAATGCTACTATCAGATTATGCAAAAACCTGATATACATAAGTGTGTTCAATCCTCTGTTTTGTTGCTGACATTGAATACTCAAACAAGGATTGCTGGTAAGTGATCATAAGGCTTTCTTGCCAAAATTTAATTTTTATACCTAAAATAGTTGAGATATATATTTAACTAATTTGGGTCTGTTTATTTTATGATCTGATATATTGTATTCAACATGATAATAGGTAACAACTAACAAGGATCACTCTCTCCTCCAAGTTTCAACTAGATCTCTATAGTTTCATTTCATCAGAAATTACAACCATCCATGGATGGTCTGAATTGGGGTGTGAACACATCACCAATCCTGTGGAGTACTCAGCAGCAACAAGACTTTGATGGAGGCTACCCCATATCCAACTTAAGTGCAAGTGTTCCTAATCAAATACAAGAGATGCAGAAAGCTCAAACAGGTCATACATATCAGTCAGCAGTTACTACCACCAGTTCAGAGATAATGGATGTGATGACCAACACAAATCTGTCAGCAATGGTGACAGTGAAATCACTCTCAGGAGCTGGAGCCAGCTGGGGAGAAGCTTTAACTTCTCAATCATGTCCGTCCCTTTCAGTCAATGGACCTTACAGTATGAACCCAATTAGGAACTATATGCCAGATTTCAACATGGCCCACCAACAACAACTTATCAATGGCTCACAAAATGGGAAAGGGACCGGTTCTCTTGACTCTTTTGATTGTTTGCTTTCAGCTACTAATAGCAACACAGACACTTCTGTGGAAGATGATGGGATTTCAATGATTTTATCTGACTGTGGAAACTTATGGAACTTCAGTTATGGCAGTGCAGCTTCCTCTGCTGAATCTGATAGCAATGCTTCCAATGCTAAAAACAAACACATGCAAGGTCCAGTCAATGAACTTGATGAAACAGCAGTGTCTCAAAGCTCCTCAGATCAATATGTCAATCAAGGAAAAACAATAGAATCCAAGGCTAATTGCTCACAATCTGAGCTGATTAAAGTTGGTGCTAGTAGTGATCCATACTTCAGTAGTATTGTTCAGAATTCTTCTCCAAGTGAAGGTGGTTTCAGACTCATCTCAGATAATAATCCAACAAAATGCAAGAAACCAAGATGGGATAAGGTTCCTTCTTCATCTAACATCAATTTCCAGCAGCCAAATTCATCAATGTTATCATCTTCCATTCATCAAGAACCTGATCCAGAGGCCATAGCACAAATGAAGGAGATGATATATAGAGCTGCAGCTTTTAGGCCTGTGAACTTGGGGTTGGAGGTGATTGAAAAGCCAAAGAGGAAGAATGTGAGGATATCATCTGATCCACAAACTGTGGCTGCAAGGCATAGAAGGGAGAGAATAAGTGAGAGGATTAGGGTTTTACAGAAGCTTGTGCCAGGGGGAAGCAAGATGGACACTGCATCAATGCTTGATGAGGCTGCAAACTACCTCAAGTTTCTCAGGTCACAGGTCAAGGCACTGGAAAGTCTAGGGAACAAGGTGAATGCAATGAATTGTCCTCCTACTAGCATTGCTTTCTCTTTCAACCCTTCTTTTCCCATGCAAAATCCATCATCCCAGGGTTGAAGTGATTGTTAATTAGATCATGGGGTAAAAGAATGTAAAATGGGGTCACAACAGAAAGCCAAAGCCAGTGACCTCTAATCATTTTATTACCAAAGACAATGATTAACATATATATCTGATCTTCATTTTCTAGCCAAAGCTGCAGGAAAATTAATTCTAATTGTTGACATTTTATTGTAATTGTATAATCATCAGTGACTTGTTTGGAAGTATCATTAATGATAACATTTTCTGGTTTCTATATATCATAATTAATCAGGTGCACAGTCATGCATGAGCAAATAGAGTTTTTTTAGTCAAACTTATTTATATAATACCACTGTTATTAATTACATTTTCTTTTAAGTGAAAGTAATGGAATGAATTACCTTACCTTTTAGCATTCAGAAAGGCCTAGTAATTATTGTTAAGATGAAGGGCTAGAAAGTGATAGTCACTTTAAGTCTGTTTTATGTAATAATTTAAGGGTGCATTTTTTCTTGGAGAAGTTTAATTGGATTTTTAATTGATGTGGTTTGTTAGCTAACCAATGCAAGAGACATTCTCTTACGATTAGTGAGCAGAGTCAGTGGTCCTGTCTCCTTGATTCAACCCAACGCGTGCTCTTGAAAATCACTCCAAACGCATTTGCTCAGCACGTGCATATTCTTCTTTTTTGGCAGGACTGTTTGTCATAAGCAATATACTATAAAACCCCTCTCTGTCTTATGCAAACATACCCAATTTCTCAGATATTAATGTAGCTAATGATATTGTTAATGATGATGATTATGATAACGACGGCTACAAATAAACGTGATGTGGCTCTTGTGCTATTGTCACACAACAGGGATTATTTAATTTGGCTCGAATATCTTCACAAAGCACGTCTTAATGCATGTGCTATTTTCAGTTCAAAATGAAGTCCTTTCCACCCTCCCCCTCTCTTGTTTATATAACAAACATTTCTACTTTTTGTTCACCTCTGTAAAAGCCAATTCTCCTCTAAATTCCTTTTAATTTTTTGTCTTAAGCCCTGTTTGATATATTTATTTTGATTTCTATTAAAATCACGTTTTAAACATGTACTTAACCCGAATCCAAATTTAAAATATTTAATTTATCATAAAATCACGTTATAAACTTAAATTCAAAAGTCAACATTACTCTCACGGGTGCGCGGAATCGGATTTATGTTTATAATGTAATTTTGAAGTAAACCAAACACCCTATTAGTGTTTCTGTGTTTGGAACATGATAAAGTCGTGTTTCTAATACTATAAATAATTGTGTTGAGATATTTTAATTTGAATTGATTACTTTTCAATACCAAACTAAATGTATATGTCTAAAAGCACGTTCGACTCTACATGTTTGTTTTAGCTAGCGTTGAAACGTGGTAGACTCACGTTTCCAACGCTAAAAATAGTTGCATTATGAAATTCAAACTTGAGTTTAACCAGTTTCAATGTTAAACCAAAAACACACTAACGATTTGAATCAATCTCCTACAAATTGATAATAAGACCACTATACAATAGACCTACAATAGTTCCAACCTTGCATAAACTTTATAGCACTCAATTGGCTTTTAGGCCATTGTAATTTGTATGCACTTGATTATAGTTTGGTGTATTCATAAGGATATTTTTATTGTTTAACCCAAATGATATTGGGATACCTTGCCTGACAAGATTTTTCTCCCTTAGGAAGTCGGACAATACATGACCATCATATTAGCAAGTTGAAGCCAATCAACTTGATCAATGGAAATCAATTGGCATCATTTTGCCCTCATAATTCCAAGCATCCACAAAATAAATTTGGTGACTAAAGTATAAGGAAGATAAAATTAAAAAAATATTAATTTAATTTAAAAATTAATAGTTAAGATTAAATAATTTAATTTGATAATTTATCATAATTTTAACCGATAAAAAATTATTTACTAACTATAAGTATTCAATTTGCAGTCTAAAATGACTCATTTACTTGAAAGGAATCAAATTGCCCAAAATAAAACAAGCAGAAATTGGTGAAGCCAACTTGTGTATGGTTTTTAAATAAGTGGGTCCTGCTCCTGATTGGACCCGGTGATTGTTTGTTTTGTTCTTCAAATTGTAGCTGATAATGAAGGTTGAGAGGGAAAAGTTGGTCTTGATTGGATCAAAAGAGGTACATAGCAGTTGAGTTGCTTACTAAATTTAGAAATTCTGTTGCGAAATGGACTAGATTTTTCGCTTGGTTTGTCTCCTTTGAATTGATTTCGTAATCAACAAAGAAAATGTCTGCAAATAACCAAATTCCGTGCTGAAAATGTTTTTGTGAGCTCATTCGTTTTACAAGTGGGAAGGGGAGACTTGACTTTGTTTAACTGACAGTTGCATTGTAGCTGGCTGTAGATTCTCCTCCAGCTTGGCAACTTGCTACAGATCGAGTACAGAGTCATTTTTCTTTGTTGTACACAAGATATATATATTCCAAATTTTAAAATCAAATTTATAAAAAACGAGTTATGCTTTATCGTACAAAACAAATCATCCAAATATAACAAATTTTTTTATAAATCAATAACAAACAACTATACGACTCAGAGGAATGGAAAATTAAACCCAAAGGAAAACCAATCATAAAATAGGTAAATTCGTACTAGCTAGTTTCGTGTGAAACTTATTTGTGTTATTAAACATTATGCTATAATTAAAAAGCTCAGTCTTTTTAGTAAATTTCAACTTACGAAAAAAAAAAGAAATTTGTTCTATGATGGGCGCACGTCATCAGCGGTAACTGTTTATTTACTTCAAATTCTCAAATTACATATATATAATTTAAAATTTAAAAGATAAATTACATTTTATCCTCCTACGGTTTAATACTTTTTCAACTTTTTTTTCTTTGTATCACTGAATTTTTCTAAAGTTTGGGTCAAAGTAGAAGAGTTAAAATTTGTTAATTATAATGATATGTAATAAATGTGTGTCTTAAAAAATAAAAAACAAACCCTCGACTTCATCTTTTAAATATTTAAGTGTTGTCACAATAATACTCAAAAAATTTATAATTAAATTAATGTCTCGGATATTGAAGTATTATATTAGTCCCATATATAACATAATATTTGATTTAAGGATAATGAAGTAATGCTTTGATTTGTCCCTGTTACAAAAAAAAAAAAGTGATGGAGGAGAAAAAAATAATGGATTAAAGATCCCTCCCCTCCAAGTTTGACTTCAAGGGGAGATTTGGAGATGAGCAAAATGATTTATAATTCTTTTATTAATTTCAAATCTTTCCTTACATATGTTATCCATAATAATTTGTGTTGTAAATAAAGGTGTACATTCCTGAGACGGGTTGAGACGCATTTTACTCGTCATTAACCCGATCCTAATTCGTCTATAAACCCTAAGAGATCCAATAATGTATAGGTCTAATTAAGATTGAGTCTAAATAAAACATGATCGAGTTGATAAGATATATAAGCTAAATATAATCATGAAACGGTCACATAACAATGTTCAAAAGAAAATAGTTCATATGATTAGTAAATAATATTGCATACAATAAAAGTTTCGGACATTATAATAATACTATATCACTATGTAACTTTACCCATACAATGTGTTTTTAAAGGTAGATGTAGGAAACTTAAACTCAAAAACCTTATTTAAAAGGAAAAAAATAAGGTTATGTCTTTCAATAATAGAAAACTATAAGTAATAAAAAATATATTTATATACAAAGGACAGGTCGAGTAACCCGAAAATTGACTCGAACTCATCAACCTGATGTCGGGTCATCAAATGAGACCTGATTTGATCTTATTCTTTTTTTTTTTTGTAATTGACACAAATATGACAAGTTGGGACATGTCAAAAGGACAGACCGAGTCTTGAACACCACTAATTGTAAATGTTGTTTTAGATTTCTTCACTTTCATCGTATTGTGAAAAGTCTCGAATTTAGATTTTTTTTACATCAGTTTAAGTCATATTAGTTAGAGTTTTTATTTTTTTCCCCTTTTCTACCACCTTTTGAAATTACATAATAGTAAATTAGTTTTATTTTCACTCTACCCTCCCTTGCAAATCAAATAATGTAAGAGTTATTTTCTATCCTCCAAATTGAATAATGTGTAAAAATACCAAATCACTTTCTCAAAGTTACAAAAAAATGTTACCAAATTTGTCATTTTGTATCACTACTAGTGTGGAGCCCGTGCCAAGCACGGGTCTCGTAGAGCAGTTGGTTGTAATGTGATTGATTGTGTTATGTGAGGGTGTACATGACTTACCATTAAAGAACACGAAAAGCATATTAAGGTAGTGAGGTGACGTAGAATAAAGTGATGTACCACAAAGAAATTATATTTGACAATTGGCCAACAGGACATATTGCACATGATATCCGTTTTTGTAACCACAGCTAGGAGGACATCATTAAGGGGAAGTTCTTTATAAAAGAGGAATACATATTGGAAAATTCATAACAGAAGGAACCATCAAACGATAACAGGTTAAAATTAGTAAAAACTAAAATGTAAAAAGCCCAAAAAATTAACATGTATATTGTTGAAGGCAATCAAAATTAAGTACAACACATGACATTCACAAACTCTCGTCACGTTGCGTAGAACACAACAACAGTCGACGTTCACAAGTATTAAATTTTATGGAAAACTTCCGTGTAGACCACGTTCTTTGTAGTTGATAAAGGTATATTATTTTCGTCAGAAATCACTATCTTGAGGCCACTTGGACATTTAACTCTTGATACAGCAACGTACAACTGGCCGTGGGAGAAAACTGGTCGAGGCAAGTAGATTCCAACCCTCCCTAAAGTCTGACCTTGACTCTTATTAATGGTCATGGCAAATGACACGCATAAAGGGAATTGTCTTCGTTGGAACTTGATAGGTGTCAAGTTATCCGATGGAACCAAGTTCATCCTCGGGATGTAGACAACTTCCTCACTATTATCACCTCTAACAACTTTGGCACCGATGACATTAGCACCAAGTTCAACCACTATCAACCTTGTTCCGTTACACAAACCAGATGACATGTCAATATTTCTCATAAGCATGACAGGTACTCCTTTTTTCAAAACTAACTTATGATCTGGCATCCCTGAACACCGTATACTATTGAGGAACTCTGTTGTTAGCCAATCAGCCTCAACACCGGTGTTTTCGTCAACCTTCCAAATAGAGTCACAACTCAAATAAGTTTTCTCATCTCCTGGAACCATTGACATAACATGTTGATTTATAGTATCGACCACATCGAGTGTAGGAGCTAGAATTGCCTTGTCCTGGAAGAAAGAGAAAGAACCATGCTGTGCTTGGATGTTTGGATACGTGAAGTTCACAATCTCTTCGATGGCATTGACTTTATTAGAGAGTAGAAATTGGTCTGGAATGTCAATAACAGATTCACCATCAAGCAAGTCTCCCAATGTTCCATCCCCAAGTGCAAGTACCCATTTGGCAAAATCTCTGATCGCTTCATTTGCAACACTGGAATCGTTGGCCCTCAACCTCATATTTTCCGTTAATCGGAGTACGTCACAAAATTTCCATAGGTATGATGAGTTGACAGTTGCCATGACAATGTCTGCCCTGTTACCCTTCGGAATGACGGGAAGTATTTGTCTGAAATCCCCACCCAGAACTATAACCTTGCCGCCAAAGGGTTTGTTATGGCTATCAGGGATGGTAAACCTCATTATATCTTTAAGTGTCCGATCAAGTGCCTCAAAAGCCCACTTATTAACCATGGGTGCCTCATCCCAAATTATGAGGCTAGTTCGTTGAAGAAGTTCTGCCTTTGGTGAACCTTGTTTTATAGAACAACATGAATCCTCGTTCAATGAAAGTGGAATAAGAAATTGGGAGTGTGTTGTTCGTCCATTTGGCAACAACAATGAAGCAATGCCACTTGATGCAACATTCAAAACAATTTTCTTTTCAGACCGGACCTTAAATGTCAAAGTCTTCCACAAGAATGTCTTCCCGGTCCCCCCATGACCGTAGACAAAAAAGAAACCTCCTTCCTGTCTGTTAACTGCATCGATGACCTTGTCATAGATCCTCCTTTGTCCAGGGTTGAGTCTTGTGACACATTGAGCATGAGATTGAAGCATCTCGTCAACATCAAAATTGAGTTCATTGAAAAGTAATACATTTTCATATTGTTGGAATGAAGCACTGGTTGGAAATGGCATGGAGTCAAAATCGCGAAGTGACTTTCCGTTTGCAAGCAACAATTTCTGGATCTCGGCTAAGCACATGTCTTGTAACTGTTCTGGTGCGATAACCAAATCTATTGACAAATAACACTATTGTCAGGATAACAAAAAAAAAGAAATGAAAATTGGCGACTTATTGGAAGGTAAAGTGAGGACAAATTTTTGTATACCTGGGCAGTTCAACGACCTACGCTTAGTGTACAATATGTCATCTGCAAGTTGCTGCCATGTTTGTTGCCACACAAATGAAGGCTTTGACATAGTGTTGGACATTAGTAAAGTAACAAACAATTTCCTCAATGAGAATGCAGATGATGTTTGTGCTGCTTCCATGATTCCGTCAACAAATTCTTTGTCATCATCCAACAAACCAAGCGCACCACATGCTTCTCTAAATGTCCTGTAAGTTTGACCATTAATAGTCCTTAGGTCCTCATAACATGTGCATCCACGTTGGACATTTAGAAGTAGTCGTAAGTAATATAATTCTCCAACCCCTGGGGGATATAATTCATTCTTCCAATTGAGAAACCTCGCTGGCGGGGCCTCCACTCTCCCCTGTCAGCATCAAAGATAAACATGCTCGGGAACTCTGCATATGTCAATTCCCTGGCCTCAGCGTACTTAGCATTAGCAGCCATCCAAGCTAAGAACATTGTATTTCGCATTCTACTTTTGTGGAGAACATTATCAATTGTTTCGGTATCTCTGAACACAACTACTTGATCTTCAGGTAAGTGGAACGTAACCTTCTGAACTGAAGGCCACCTATAATGGATATCAAATGCAAATATCCTCCAAGCAGATTCACACGGGGACAAGTATCTACAGTCATAATATTGCTTGATTTCGTCCACATCATCTTGCTGATTACACTGCGCATCTCGCTCCCTTAGGGAAACAGTGACCCTATCAACCCCTTTGCTTATGTACTTGAAGAGGTACTTAATCGAGTTTGACTTGTTACAACACTCAATGTTAATGTGTGCTTGGTACCTCATAAGCAACCTAGGATTGTAAGGGACGACAAACCGGTTGTCCAAGTGAACTCCACTTCTTAACGTCGTCACTCCAGTGTTTCGTCTCCTATATATTGGGTAACCATCACCATCTATCGAGGTCCGGTCGACATATGGTTTAGGGAAATACTTAGAGCACTTCCCTTTTTGCATACACGGGGAATCCTTTCGAGCAATACCACATGGGCCGTGAACCATGTAGGATGACACAACTGTGAATAGAGTAGGGTACTTAACAGGATCTGGCAGCTCAGCACAAATGACAGAATCAATCTTATCCACGGTGTTAATTTTGTGTTGAGCTTCTAACCAAAGTAATATGTGGGCATGAGGCAATCCTCTCTTCTGGAATTCGATGCTATACATCCCTAATAAATGGTGGGTCGTTGGTGATTAGATTCTTATAAATGAAGTATGACATTGAAATGGTGGTGAACATTGCATAGGAAACAAAAAAAGTAGGTAAATAGGGGAAATATTTAATAAGTACCTGCAACGACTTTTCCAAAGATATCACCCTTCTTTAGATCCTTCATCAAGCTGTCAAGCTTGATTCGAAATACACGACATATTATGTCTGGACGATCTTGTGGCTTCAGTTGGCGGGGTGCTAAGAAACGTTGTATCTCTGGCCATTTGGGATTACACGCCAATGTTATAAACAAATCAGGATAACCAAAATGCTTACATATGGCCATTGCATCTTGACAGTTATTAAACATGTAACGTCGACCACCAACGAATGACCCTGGCAATACAATCCTAGATCCAACACATGATGGGTTCACATCACCGCGGTCAACTGCTTCTTGGATGCCAGATAAGAAATCTTGTCTAATCTTCACTTGGTTGTTTCGAATAAATGATAACCTTTGTGTCTCAACCATTGAGTAACAGTCAACCACAAACTGTTGGAATAGTCTGCGACTTTTCAGCATGATGCTTTTCTCATGGACCCGTTCTTGTACCCTAAACGACAGAAATTCCCTTAGGGAAACTCGTTTCCGTTTCCACATTCTATTATCATCATCACTACCACCGAACTGTATATTCTCAGAATAGCCGTCTTCACCGTATGGAAACAATAGCGGGTATTGCAATGGCAGGTACAAAACATGTGTTTCATGTATTCGTTGGAAGTCACCACCTTGGCCACGAACAATTATATCACGGCCACAATCTGAACTATCAAAGTCCCCCACAATTAAAGCTGCAACTTCGTCAACCATTGGCAAATTGTATGTACGTGGGTCTTGTTTCCTGTGTCGAAATAGTCGAATGGAGAAATTACTAATGGCTGATCCCCCAACATAGTCCCGAACCCTTCTAAAGCATTTAGCCAGTACATTGTGCTGATCAATCATGATTGTAAGATCCCTAACCAAAGTGTTCTCTACCCCTTTTGCTGAGTCGTGGGAACTTCAATGAAAAGCTAATGTTGTTAAATTTATAATGAAGATTTAAAATTTTGAATGTATTGACGTTATGTACTTACAGTAATAAAGGAGTTAAAGAGCACTATTTCGCTTAGAAGGTAAATATAGATTAACTAACCTGAAAATTGCTAGCCGGTTAGAAAGTTCATTTTCTGTGTCGTACACATAAAGCTGCGCAAACTTTGGGGGGTCACCATCTGTAGGTACCAACGTCCCTATTCTGTGGTAATTTTGTCCACTTATAACAAATTGTGGAGGGCCTCCACCATTATTCATCCTTGTTTCTATCTTCCCACCCAATGATGTAAAGGCAAACATGCTATTGTAAGATCGAATATTGTCAACGAACTGTTTGCTCCTAAGGTCATGCCCATCAATAAGTTTAAGTAACACATCCGGACATCTAGTTAGGTGAGGCAAAGCAATTTTCCCTTTAAGGCAACACAATGAGAAATCAGGATTTGACGGACTGGAAACCTTGTCAGCTCGCTCATCATACCAGAAAATTGCTTGACAAACTTTGCAACTATAAGTAGCATCACCCAAATCCAAATACCCTACAGCAAGCAATATTCAAACATAACCACACATGCTGCCAACAGGACCCTTAGTTTAACATCTTATGATGAGTAAGGCAATGGGCATTTTTAAAAATGAGGAAGTGATACCTTCGGCCTCATAGACCTGGAAATCCGTGCGATCATTAAGACGTGATTGAGAAGAACTACTATGCGTAACAGGCATTCCAGTTGTGGGTGGGGCATTTATATTTGGAGAAACTGCAAGTAATGAAGATAAGTAAGCGAGAGCTGAAGTGGAAATGGATTGAGAGGATAGAAGTCGCATAGAAACTCTCAACCTCTCTCATTTGGTTGTGCAGATCACTGCTAGGGAAATTGAAAATAGACATGGGTCCCACAATTGAAAACTCTCCTCCCATTTAGGCGAGATTTGTCGAAGAAATAACTTCTGTGCGTTATTCTTTTCACGGCTAGTTCAACTAATCCCATTAATATTATAAATAATAATATTATAAATATAGTTATGTGCATCACAAGTTAAGTAAAATATTTAATAGTCTTGTATCACCATTACATTTGATATAAAAAAGGTCATATTTTGACATAGGAAAAAAATGTAATCTTATAAAATCGATAGAAAAAAGGTGCATTCATAAATTAATATAAAAAATATAATTTCTCTTTTATCACTATTATAAAAGTAAACAATTATATTTCATATTTCTCTTTTATTTCTTATTTATTTCTCTCATATATCACAACCTATACATTACCTCTATTGCTACATTATTTCCCCATTATTTCTCTCTTTCATATTTGTATCTTGTCTATTTCTCTCTTTGCTATTTCCCTCCTCCCAACAAACAGAGCATAAGTCAATGGAGTTAGGAATTTGCATTTTTACTCCCACACAAATTCTAATTAATTAATCACACGAAAATAAGTTGGCAAAATTGTTTCAGAGCAATTTGTCCTCCAAAAAATTCCAGCCCAAAATATCTTGTAAAATAAATTTTCAAAATGAGGGTGCAATTAACAAACCATTCTCTTGGTCGAGTTCAGTCTGTGTGTAATTTCGGGGGGCTTGGCCAGACAGAGATCCAATGTTCCAAGGGACCACTGCACCGTTAAGAGGAAACATTTAATAGTAGTTTGGTAAAAGTGATTCAAATATCAGGAGCCATGAACGACCAACTTGATGGAGAGGAAGGCATGACTTACTGTGATCAATTCTGCGCTTTCTTGAGCTCCCTTCACCCGCAACAGGAGATTGTTTCCATGATTGTGACTTTCGTTTGTTGGTTGGGCATCCTATGATTCAAAAACAATCATATCACTTAAATGTTGATCGTTGGATTAAATTCAACAATGGAGTGGATAAAGCAAGAGTTTTGTGCAAGAGAATGGTTACCTGGAGAAAACATTTTGAAATCCCTGTCGAAAAATCGTTGATGAATGCTCTGAAAACCAGCTCCGAAGCTTATAAGTCAAAGGACGCTGGCTTTGTTGACTCTAAACACTACTAACTGCATGAATTTCAATCACATGAGACCAAAAACATGGAAGATGGGTCGATGAACTGACTGAAATTGATTGGAAGTTAGTCGCTCAATACCGGTTGCGAAGTAAACAATTTTTCTGCACGCTACATGACTTGTGGAAGAAAGCATTCGCGACAGTGGAAGCACAAGTCATGAATCATTCTCAATTGTAATTACATATGACAGTGAATCAAAGAAAATTCAGTGATGAGAATTGAGTATTGGGTAACAGCTGAGTTTAGAAGCTAATTTCAAATGCTTCCGTAGCATAGGAAAATGGCGCGCGACAGCAGAGCATTGGAATTTTTTTTAAATAAAGTCGCTGCAATGAAGTTAAAAGGTTGGATATTGGTGAAGCGTGGCCCATTGATTTGATGTATAAGGCATCTTGTTGTGGGATTGGTGAAAGCAAATGTAAGAACTTATACAAATATCAAGATAATCATTTTAGTTCCACGTGGAATATGTAACAAAGGAAAGGTAATAGAATTAGGTGTCTACATAATTTGGCTGTGGGGGGACTCATTTTCGTTAATGTATTCAATGAAGCGGGTGGAAATTCTATATTTAATTTAATTAATAGCATCATTGGTAAATTGAGATCATAATTTAATGAGATTAGCATATTGTTGGGCCCACTAATTTGCGTAGATTCCACGTTAATTGAAGCCCAGCAAGCAGGTGGACATCAAATATGAATTGCATTTTGGGCGTGCAAGCTCAAGTTGTTGATTGGTTGGCTACCTTAAAGAGGTTGCTGGTTTGACAAAGTGGGTGCAAATGAGTTAGTGGGCTCTGTCCTTGTTGGGCTGCCTTAACTTATAATTCAAAGAAGTGAACATTCACTGGAAAGCAATGGGGCATTGCATAAAATAGTAGGCAAGTAAAGTCGAACATGTCCTACCACATTCAAGGTTGACTTGAGTAATTCCTTAAATATACAATACTTGCCTAATGAGCAACAAACTTTCTATAACATGACACATACTTAGTAAAATACGCAATGCTATTAAATACATACACCCTATCCTAAATATAGCACAACCTTAACAGCCCAAATATAGCACAACCTTGGCAATCCAGAGCAACACACATACTAAGTCAAATAGAGGACGATATTAAACACATCCAGCCTATCCAAAATATACCACAACCTTAATAACCACAAAAAAAAACACATACAGGCTATGTGAAGCCAGAGCACAAAAATGGGTTTTCCCAAATACCACACGCAACCTCATAGGGTCCCCAATTGCTGCATTACGGTTCATTTTCATTATGCTCATCAAATGGATTTGGAGGAATGATCCCAAAGGAAACACTGCTGGATGAAGACGGTTCCCCAACATCAGAATTTGCTGTGCAGAAATTGTCCCGGGGGAGCGCACTGGCATGTGAGCTGCATCCGGGATGAGCATATGAATCTGGGTGGTCCGCATGACCCAACAAACGTGCTATTGTTTGTCGTGGCTGCACCTGGAAATCCATGTCGAAATGAGTTATTTATGAAAAAACGGATAACCTCAAATGAGCATTTTCCCTATGACTGAAAAGTGTTAAAATCAAAGACCTGCGCCTCAAGGCCAAAAAGGTGCCCCCGCAGAAACATTCTGATGATCTCTTTGTCTGCACAAACTCTTAGAACTTTGAAGCATCCTTCGTTAATAGAGGAAGTCCTTTTCTGAACTTCAACTAAGAACAACATGTTTTCACCAAGGAGTCGTTCGAAAATAGGAGGATATAGTGGATCATCTGGGTGCTGCAAGTAAGAGTGAAGGTGTTGGTCAATGAGGCAAAGATTTGCTAAACCTTGGAACTAATTATAAGTCAATATAAAAGCATTGTACCTGAACAACTGAAAGAAGCTCTTCACAAGAGACTTTCAGTAGTCTTTGGACATCCTCATCACCCAGCAAGAAGTATGTGGAGTCGTCACCATCAGACACCTCAACCTTCAAATTGTACCTATACAGGAAAAAAATTGGCTAACACAGACCCTTTAATGGAGAACACACTTTTACATGGAAAATGTCGTTGTGCTTGGTGTGTGATGTGAATCAAAAACTGTTTCAAATTCCAAATACCAAGCACAGCAGAAGACCAGTTTTGACACTCTTACTTTGGAGTCACAGAATAATGTCCATCACATGTAAATGATGCAGGTCCCTGGAATGGGCAAGAGTGGTGCTTGCAAGTGGAGAACCACCAGATCTCATCTTCAAGCAGCGACGTGATGGTAGCAGAGACAACATAAGAGGCCACCTATTTATAGTTGGAAATTTAAATCATAGTTAAAATCTAATTGGTTTGATAGGTGAATTGAACTGTGTCATATAGAAGAGAAACTTCATTACCTCTGTTCCTCCAACCAACTGCCCCAGTTGTCGCCGGTCATGATACAACAAAAACTCATCCCTTAAGGACGTGTGTGGAGTGTCCAGAGCCGTGTATTGAAGCCTTCCCTCTAATTTCACCCCGTTAATAACCAACCTACGACAAAATTTCATCAAAAAAATAAATTGAAACAAACATGAATGATTTAAATGGGCAGGGGATTATTTAAAGTTGTGGTCATGTGATAATTTGACAATTTCTCAGTGCAGCTAAGTAGGAAGCAAAAAAATACATAACTCTACCATCTATTCATGTCAAAGACCTCTGGGATGGTTGGATTAAATGCAACACGCGTTATGCTTGGAACACTCTCAATAGCAACATCCCCTACATAGTTTTATGACGTGAGGGGAAAAAGTTATATTGAATGGTTAATGGCTGGGTGCGATAAACAAAGGCAAATAACAACATAAGAGAAAATATTCTTTACCAAAAACAACTCGACCACAAGAAACTATGCGTGCAAACTGAACCACAATAATGGGCGTGCATGGTCCATGGGCTTTGAGAAAATGACGAACCTGATCCACATATTCATCATGGAGAGCACACTCCGTTTTACCACTGTGGTGTAAGAAACAATGAACTGATATAGGATTGAAGTAAGGGTGCATAAGGCTTTGACATGAGTTAGGAAATTGGAGAAAAAATAACTTACGTGGGGTCAGTGATCTCCAAGAAGAGGACAATTATCTCCTTGTCATTTTTCACATACTTCCTTTCACAGGAAATACCAGTCAACATCCCAACCTTGTCTGCCAAAAAAGGAAGGTTGTTGTAACTCTTGTGCAATGCATGAACTTCATATAAAGAATCCCCCAAAAAAAAATATAACATGTCAAACCTATAAGGAATTCTGTTTGAGTTTTCTTCTCTACAATATCAACGGTTGCAAATGGTGACAGGGCGAAGGATGTTAAGCTTTGTGATTCTAGGAGAACAACTTCAGAGTCCATATCAAAAAGCAGGCAAAAAGTATGGTTAGTTGCCCTATCATTTTCATCATTGGGGACCAACATCGCCCCTTTGATTTCATACAAGCTCCCTTCCTCAAGCCGCATACATCTTCTCCTAACCACCTCCATGCTCACTGATGCTTGTATTTTGCTCCCCTGAAATGAAAACATTGCAAACAATTCTTACTTTTAGAGATTGAAGGATACAGGGGGAAGTTCATATACGTATATGAATGAAGGGAGCTTAATAACTAAATGAGTTGAGCATTAGTAGTGTAATGACTCAGAATACCTGTGAATCCATAAAAACCATCTCCACACTTTGAACTCGTGAAGGTTGAGAGCAAACATGTGTATTCCATTTCCTAATAATCTGAGCTCTAGTAAACCATGGTCTTGAAAAGAGGTTTACATCTTTGATTTGGAGGTAGATAGGTGTATCCATGGATAAAGGAATTTTTCCTATTATGGGAATGGGAGGAGTTTGTGTGCCACCATTTAACTCGGATGATCTCCTTATAGGGTCATTCTAACACACCTGATGTACCTACACAGACTCTATGGGGCCACTGGACGTATGAATAAAAGATATTCTAACTGCAAACAGTGATCAACACCAAGTCCTGAAAATAGATGCTGCCGCAGGTATTTGGTTCAATTCTTAATTTTCCCAACTGAACTCAACCAACAACTCTGAATGATATTAAGTTCACTGGTCTTAGTGGAATATTTAGCATATTATTTAATGGACCCAGGACGAAATTCTGAAAAGGTAATGGTCAGCTGTGTACTCATTCATTAATGAACCCAAATAAGGACAATTGTTTTAGATTCCCCACACAGACCTTAATCAAGTGCACAACCCTATGGTTACCCCGTTGGTGGTGAAGGATGATTTCCAAAAAAAATTAAACTTATAAATTTAAACTATAAATACACTACCATTGGGCTTTGTATTGTGACACGCGAACATAAAAAAGGCAGCCTGCAACCATGGGAAAGATTCCTAAATTTTATTCTAAATCAGTAACGGTGATAGATATAAGGTTAAATTAAACCAAAGGAGACACACCATTTATCTCCATCCCTTTATAGCGAATGTTAAAGGCATGGTTTGGCAGGATTAGGTAACCGATGGACCATGAGGAAAAATTAATTGCACCAGATGCATATAGACTAAACTAATAACACACAGTGTGATGTCAAATTCATTAAATCGTTGTAAATTAACAGAAAGTTAAGAGGAAATCAGCTGGGGAGTTCTAGTCTATACCTCAACGCAACATCCCACTGCAACTAATGCACCGCTCGAGCTGACGTGTGAGGTTGTGACTCTTCCACCCCACCATACTTTACTTCAGCAGAGGTAAGATCGATGGGACCGGTATCAGAGAGTGGGTTTCATTTCTTGGAACCTGCCTCCCTTTAGTTGGAGACGAAGCCGTAACATGCAACTGAAGTTAGGTCCAGGGATCCCATGTGCATGTCAGTGTGTTGTAGTCACATTTGGGAAGTCTGTAGTACGATGACGGCAGTGCAAGGTGTGTTGAACCGCAATAGAGGATATTGGGAATTATTTGGGGCCAATGGACATGAAATTGGGCCTAACAAACGACTCTACTGGGCTGTTGGAAAAAATTAAAGGAGGTAGGGGTTTATCCCATTGAACTACGACTTGTTTGCGCACAAAAAATAATGTTGGCCTAAGTTCTCTTCTCTGGTTCTGAGACAAATAGATATATGTCTAGTGCTTTTTCCATTTCGGCCAGAGAGCAAATCTGTTAAGCTTCCATGTAGAGTATGTAGCAGATTTGCATTCTCTCTGTTTTATTGTAATGGGTTGGGCCCGTGTTACTTTGTTGGGTTCTAACAGGCCACGATTCATTTGCCAAGTATGACTATGTTTGTTTTGCTTTGGTTACTTACTTACCTGTCCAACGTATGAGGTGACGTGTATCATTTTGGAAGACAGACTAACCACTGCCAAGTGCTCCTGTTGGTAATGATAGAGGTTGTAGCATATGCCAATGGGTTGAAGATGGAATTCTCTTTGATCCATCTGCTAAGATTTTTATCCATAGATAAAGATGTAAAAAAGGGTGTTATATTATGTTAATGGGTAGGGTGAAAAAGAAATATAGATGTTCAAATTGGGAAAAGAATATTTTGGAAGACATCCTTTGCTTTTCTTAGAAGTGATGTTAACAAAAAAGCCCACAGCCTTTATAAAGTTGTTATTGAATCTGAAAGCAGAAGGCAACAATATAAGTAAGCATAGTTGTCTGCATGTTCCATACTATGCGTGGCAACAACACACTTAATCGATGCAATTGGGAGAGTAGGATCACATTGCCCTTTCTTCCACGTGGACCGTTTTAATAATTATGTTGTTGTTGCCGAATTCCTTTCCCACAAGCTTTCCTTTGATCAATAATATTTAAGGGTTGGCACCCTGAAAATAGGCTGCTACCGTTTTTCACTCCTCTCTCTCTTTGCTGTTACACACACATTTTACTCGGTGCCAACTAAATTCCTTCATTTCTTTTAAGAATCCTCAATTATATGCACCTAACCTCCATCATCCTTCATCAACCTCAGTACATGTTCATGGTGGTTTCTAAATTGTAGATACATGGTATAAGGTAGGCCGAATTGAGTGATTATACAGAATAGAGGTGTGTTTATGTGTGTTAATTTTCAGCTCTCATCTCTACTTTTACTTTGACTTCCAAAAAATGACATAAAGGGGAAGCCAATGAGATGACACAAAAGAAATGAAACATTGTTGGTTCCCTATGCTAGCTTATGCTAATTAATAAAGTCATGCTTTCTTTCTTTCACCTGTAATAAAACCATGTTGACTTTCTTCCTTTCTTTCTTTCTCTGTGTTTGGAATCACTCAATTTAGCCAAGCTTATACAAAATAACTATTGTATTCTCTAAAATTGTTCACTAATGTAGTCGTTCAATAAGCCTAAAATGTCATGTGTTTTTGTTCCAGTTGATTGGGATGATTGCTTAACTCCTGATTCACCAAAGTCCTCATTCACATTAAAATTGAAAACATAACAGTTTCATAACTTTAAATACGTTATGTGTTATAATAGTTGACAAATTATATAAAGTTCATGGCAATGGAATGAAAATGGGATGAAATATATATAAAGATGGGAGTAGTATCACACTGCATTAAGAGCAACACAGGGTTGCGAGGCAAAACCCAGAAGGCTGCAACAAAAAGACCCACTTGTGGGAAGTGAACCAAGGAGAACACAGATTGCAAAATAAGACCTGGACATTCAGGACAGGAAACTAACATCCCATATGTCTAGTAGCATCCACTTCCATACCTTAAACACAACCTAATTACTTACATGGACAACATTGTGCAAACCTCTAATACAGACTTACTAAGTTAGTCATACATTAACTTAACTAAAGACCCAAACAGCAAATTCCAGACACCAGCAAAAGATGAAGTACGCATATAGGACCACAATGAGCATGGCTCATTCCCCCTCTATGTTAACCCCTGTCATCCTTGGTCTCTTATTTAATTCCCATGATTTTTCCAATGACTCGTCAACATCCCTCTTAGAACAACTACCACTGGCCTGAGCAGCAGATGATGATTGCCCAACTGAAGACGGCGTTGTGTCCGCATCGGTTAGAAGAGATTTGCATTGCGGAGACATGTCTAGGACAGTTTTCATGTCTCGTTCTTCATGAAGTTTCGTGAAACTTGGAGCAAACTTAAGCTGCGCTGTAAAGACATCATCAACGATAATTCAATGAAGCTGCTGTGTAATAAAAAATCTGAACCGGAAATGGGATTGGCATAATATTACCTTCACTGGAGTGTCATCGTCCACACATTCCTTAAACTCATCCAATATTGAGCAATCAAAACAAACCCGCCTAACCTTGATGCTATCATCAAAGGAATTAAAAGGATGTTCCTTCACCTCAATGCGAAACAGCACATCTCGCCCAACCAACTTGAATATCTCTTCAGGGTATGCATCGAATGAAGGGTCCTGAAAATATAAGTTATTACTCATCAATGTGCTCTTTTCAAGTTGACCAATACTAATATTCATTCTAAACATAAGCACAGGCAACGAATGCAAGCAGTAGAAGCATAACACACCTCTTGTTCATCAAGCAATTCCTGGCAAGACTTCTTCAGCAGCAGGGAGCATTCAGCATCAAACATGATGAAGTGCGCAGCATCTTCCCCATCACTTGCCAACACCTTCAGCTTAAACCTAAGCACATTTAAATAAAGACAAACTTCAGTAACAATCTACAGCAATTGAGGCTTAACATTAAGCATGAAGGTGTTCCATTAAAACCAAACCTTGGAGACATGTTAAATACGATCCGCTTGCAATGAGTGCAGAAAGGGTAACCTCTATCAAAGTTAACAGCTCTCAAACAGGGGCACGCAGTGTACCACCACAATTTTTCATCAACGATCTCAGTAATGGTGGCCATGGTGATGAAATTTCCGACCTGCGAAGCCTCACATTAGTTACACTTAATGAAAAAGGACTCATGGATATTCAACAATTACAAATTGAGCATGAAACACATTTCGAATATGAAGAGGCAAATGTCATTAAGGCTTAAGCTTAGATTAAAGACACATGAACAACCTCCCAAACTTGGAGCAGCTGTGCCACGGTCTTCCTTGGATATTGTTTCATAAACTCCTCCCTCAGGGACACAGTCCTAGGCCTTTGTGATATTAATGAGATCTCCATGTCCGATTCTACCTCATGAAATGCTACCCTGATCCAAGTAAGCCACAAAGAACATAACTATAAATTCTCAATCAACCACATCCAACTAAACTCTAACACACATGTTTAAAGATCATCAAACCCTTAAAAGTTACTGGCTGTGTGAACCATACCCATTTCTAAACTCAATACATTCTGGGATCAAGGGATTCCACCATATCTTAGTGGCATTCATCACATTTTGAATACCCACTCGTCCTGCATAGCAAGCAATGGAAGCCGAACATTTAAGCTAAAGGTACACATAATAACCAAGTGTCAGCCGCACAATTCATTCAAGAAAAATTGGGGAACCTTACCCTTGTACACATTTGCCTTTGCTAACTGGATAATCACCACTGGAAGTCCAATCCGAGGTTGAGAAAGGCACTCTAAAACGATATCAACCATGGTTCCAAACATAGCGCATCGGATCGTCCCCCTGCATATCACAAATGGAATAAATCAGCTATACAGATCGTGAATGCAATTAACAGGAAAATAAAGACAGAAAGGATAGGTAAATGAAAATTCAGAATTGAGATTCTTAGCAAGTAGAACATCACATGTCGTCCACCAAGTCCAACAAAACCAAACGGGTAACCCTCTCCTCTTTGTTTACTCGTATCTCCTTCGACACTGCCGTAACCATCCCCATGAAGTCTGCCAAATAAGTGATCTTACATTAGTTAAGCTATCGAGACCAAAAGTAACCAACTTGACGAAACAGAGAACATTTAAATGGAAAAAACTCACCCAATAAGTAGTCACAAGAACCTTTCGTCTTCTTGATATCAGACGTATTGTTGAATGATAGCCCTAGGAATGGAACGGAGGCATCTTGGCAGCGTGAAACTTGAGTGTTGGAGTTGAATATGATCTTATAATCATGTCGAGAAGCACGGAATTTGCCTTCATTTCGGATAATTCCAAAATTCATAACCTTGTAAACATGGCCTTCCACCAAGCAACGCGAGAATTTTAGCATTAAGTGCTTTTGAACGGTTCCCTCAATCCTACCCCCCTGGAACACCAAACAAGAACAGCAAAGCAAAAATGAGTTACAAAATGGAAGAAGCCATAGAACAGAAAGGGAAGGGGTATAAATATTGTGCTATTCGGGAATTTAGAGAACATAGATTACATAATACAACCTCTTCATCCACAAACAGCATCTGCAGAGCATAAGGGTCATCCGGAGTTGCAACGGCTGCCATGTTCCACTTCCTAACCAGCTTGACCTTCAATCTCCAGTTTTGCCTTCTTCCACAAAGACTATCGATTGAGTGATACCCAGTAGAAACTAAAGCCATTGCAAGAAGATATAAAACTAAACAACTGAGAGTTTTTTTTTTAACGCAAAGACACTAAATGAAGACAGGGTCAGCTATATATAGCTTTGGCTGAGTGTAAACCGGGAATCCAATTGCCTCCTAAATTCGCTTTGAATTCAAAACTCAAAAAAATAAAGACAGTTCCCGGCAAAAGGAAGGGTACCCCAAAGGATTCCTTCCCCTTGAAGCATGGAATTGACGCAAACATGGCTTACGTGGCTGCATTTTTATTTTATGCATAATTTGTTGGTTTTATATTTCCAATAATAAAATTCCATGTGTATTACAGGAGAGAACCTTCTATTACTTAGACCTCAGGCTTTCTCACACCACTGATAAATAAGTGTATGTGTCTTGGGATAATAAATATGCCAATCTTTTCAACCACTTTACATACAGCTATAACCCATTACGAAAAGTAAACCTCAAAACAATAAAAATTAAACCTCAAAATAATAACCCAACACGTGAATGTAAATTGACTTAACTAATTACAAAAAACATGAATTTAGAATTAATTTTAACATGATAAATACCATTTGAAGGCAAAACACGGGAATGAATAGTGACATTTAATATTAAAAACCCTATTAGATTGTATAAAAGGATTGATTATAGTCTTTCATATGGATAAATTTGATGACAATTATGTATATTCGAGAGAATAATTTGGTAAAAGATTTTTTATAGACTAATATGGTGACAATATTTAATTAATTTGAAATTTTTTTACAGTTTGTTTGGACAGAGAATTTTAGAATTTCCAAAATTGTGAAATCAATTATGAGTGATAATTAAAAAGGAGTTAAGTATGAGAGAAATTATAAATGATAATAATCTAAAAAGTTAAACATAATAAAGGAATATTAAAATTCTCTCTCAGTATGTGTCATTTAAAATTCTTCTAATTTGCCATAAAAGTTCCCATATTTGTTATTTAAAGTTATTCTTTTACTATTTTAACACATGAAATCTAGTAATTTAGAATTGCTCTATCCTAACACAAACTAAAGGTCAAAGGAACTAATGTGACGATATTTTAATATTTAGAGCACTAAGTTGAAGTATTTAATAAAAAATATTAAATAGCCATTATTATGGCCCATGGTTAAATTTGCGCAGTTAGGCTTCCGGTCTTTGATAGCTAGAAAGCATATGCACTTGAAAACAATAGTTATGTCATATTATACCCTCATCACACACGGATTTGGATCTTTTCTAGCATGATCATCTCCATCACACTTTAGCTACGCGGGCACTAAGTGAATAAAATCTGTAGCTGATTCCTAACTATTTCGTAACTAAAGACTGTTATAAAGGTAAAACAGCAGGAAAGAATCCTTATACTTAACAGACACTTTTAAATTTTTATTTGTCAATATAGGCACTTCTAGTTATATTTTACATTTTTTCTTTAATTTTTAAAACTTTTATACTAACATAGATGAAAGTATTATAATAATAAAATAAATGATGGTATTTATTATATCTAAAGTAATACCACTACCATTTAAAAGTTAAAACATTGATTCTCTCCTTTGATTTGATTTGTGATTTTATAGGGTTTAAATCATTTTTTTTTGTCGATGGGTTTAAGCCGTTTGAGATCTGTGAAACTCAATTAGCTTGTTTGGGCTTTCAGGAGGTGTGGCGAGCCTTTGGGGAGTTGCTTTTAGAATCCCCTTTTTGCTATTTGCACCCCCATCATATATCCCCTTCCCATATTATGCCTACCCCTACCCCCACCCCACCCATCCTTCTCCCCCCTTCCCCCTTCCCCACTCCCCACCCCGCATTGCTCTTTAGGATGGGGATATGTGATGGGGTGCGAATAGCAAAAGGGGGGTTCTAAAAGCAACTCCCGAGCCTTTGGGGCTCATGTTTTTCATTAGTTAAGCTTAGGCCCATGTCTCAAACTCTACCACTGTTCAACACAAGTAGCTATTGTTGACAAAAAAAAAACACAAGTAGCTATTGGCCAAAAACACACAAGTAGCTGTAAAAAAAATCATGCGGTGCAACAAAAACAATATAGCAATGGGCCGTTTTATCTTCTCTCCAATTTCTTTTCCTTTTATTCCTTCCCACTAATGTTGAAGATATGGCATCTGTTGGAAGACAAGGGCCTCCCACATCCACTAGGGGGACAGAATCTGCTATGCAGCAGGACGAGGTTTATTGTCAGCACAATGACGCTATAGGGCCAGGTGTTGGAGGGGGACAAGGGCCACAACATACTGAGCATATCAATATTGAAAAGAATGTGGCTGCTTCAGCAGCTTTTGCCCCCACTAGAAGAAGCGAAGGTGTCCCTCTGGACCATCCCCAATTATTTACCTCTTTGGGCCATGGAAGCGGCCCAAAAAGTTTTTTTGTAGCCGACCTTTGCAATAATTCTACCTTTTCTGAAGGAATTGGGCCAAAGCCGCCTAAACAGGCCCCTACTCTTGTCGACTTGGAGACTGGCCCTAGGAGTGCTGGGCTAGGCCTAGAAAACATGATGGACCTGGGTTTAGAGCCGGAAGTCATTGGCCTCAAACAGAAGGTGCTCACCTTTGATATCATAAGCCCAGAGCATGAAGGTACTAGCTCTTATGGGATCTCCTTAACCCAGAAGGAAATTCAATTATGTAAGTCCCATGCCTCAAATTCTTACACCCGCGGATTGGGGGCGCTCTAAAAGAGAGGCCCTTTCCTGGATTATGGAGAAAATTCTATCTAAGGTGGAGAATTGGAAAGGCTTGCTTCTGAATCACGCTGGCAAAGAGGTACTCATTAAATCAGTAATCCAAGCGATTCCTTCTTATGTTATTGCAGTGGTTAAGCTCCTCAAGACGTTTTGTCAAAAACTAAACTCCTTGGTTGCTAGATTCTGGTGGAATAGAGCAAAAAGGTATCGTGGGGTGCATTGGAGGGTTTGGAATCATTCAACAAGGAGGAAGAATGAGGGAGGATTAGACTTCAGAGATTTTCATATTCAAAACCTTGCTTATCTGGGGAAGCAAGCTTGGAGATTGCAACAGAATCCGGACACTATGTGGGCTCAAATCTTAAAGGGGATCTACTTCCCTAACGGTGAATTCCTAAATGCTAAGAAGGGGTCTAGGCCATCTTGGGCCTGGTCTAGTCTTTTATAGGGAAGGGATTTTATTCAAGCTAATGGTAGATGGCTAATAGCCTCGGGCAAGGGGGTCAATGTTTGGACAGATAACTGGTTGGCATCTGGGGACAAGCTTCTAGGCTACGATTCTGGAGTCAAGTTACAAGTCTCTGATCTCCTCTCTTTGGACTCCAGGACTTGGGACATGGAAAAGGTACATCAGCTCATCCCAACCCCTTTTGTGGCAAAGGTTTCCCAGACTCCAATTTGTTGGGAGGGGGATGATGACATCTTCTACTGGCCTCATGACCACTCAGGGACATACACTGTAAGATCGGGGTACCGTGTTGCAAAAACAAACCAGGGTCCTAACGATAGACCCCAACCCTCCTCAACCAGCCTTGACCCGCTAGTCTAGAAGAGTATTTGGCAAGCTAAATGTCCCCAAAAACTAAAGCTCTTTGTGTGGAAGGCGTGCACAAATTCCCTCCCCGTTATGTCTAACTTAGCAAAGCGCAAGATTACCAACTCAAGTGATTGCCCAATTTGCGGAGTTGAAGCAGAAACTATTGAGCATGCATTCTTTAACTGCAGATGGGCCTCCCCTGTCTGGTTTGGATCCTCCCTTCAATGGCATTTCGATAGTGATATTAATTTAAGCTTTGGAGTATGGCTATTTGAAAAAATTAAAGTTCTAAAATTAGATGCTAGTCATTTTGATTTTAAATTATCTTATCTTTGTAGCCTATTGTGGTTTATCTGGAAAAATCAAAATGAATACTCTTTTATGAGCACTAACCCCAACCCGCGTGCAATTTTAAAGCAAGCAAACATATTTCACTCAAAATGCTGCGAATTATTAATACGTAAGGAGCAAGGAGCTGAGACTCAACCTCTGTCATCAGCTACTAGAAACCAGTGCGTTAGCTGGCGCCCCCCTCGAGAAAGCTTGATCAAAATTAATGTTGACGCAGCTTGGAATCCAGACTCAAAATCTGGGGCGATTGCAGTGGTTCTTCGAGACTCCTCTGGATCCTTGCTCTCTGGCTCTGCAGTGGACATCTCAGCTCCATCTCCCCTTCTTGCTGAAGCCTTGGCAGCTAGGGAAGGGATCACCCTTGCTCATAATCTTCAAATCTCAAGGATCCTTTTAGAATCAGATTGTCAGAACCTTGTCTCAGCCTGCAGGAAGGAGCGCTCTTTTGGAGAAATTAAAGGGATCATGGAGGATATTTTTTCTTACCTAGGCAGATTTTCTTTCATTGGCTTCCTTTGGACTCATCGATCAAGGAATCTCCTAGCACAATCCTTGGCTAGGCTTCGTTTTCTTAATCAACTACCTGGGAATTGGTATCTTCATCCTCCCTTGGAGATTAAGGACTTGATTCAAACAGACTCTCTTGCAGCATCCCTTCAGCAGCAACATCGGTCTCGTGTCCGCTCAGATTAACTTCTCTTAGATAATCTTTGTACTAGGGTGTATCAGGAACCTTTGCTTTTTCAGCTTCTTTTGGTTCCCTAGATCTCATGGTTAATTCCCTTGTACTTCTCTTGCTTGCACTTGGCCGTTTTGGGCCTTTTGGGCTCATTTGCCCTCTTTTGCAATGCATAGCTCTGTTGACAAAAAAAAAAACTTTTATCATCAAAACACTGCATTAGTTCTAATATGGAATTGGAAATTAGTCTCATCTAATTATTAAGGGGTTGTTCGAGGTGATTGCTAGTTTTTTGTTTTTTATTTTTAAATGCAAATTTAAAAACACAACGTGTTCGCTTAACAAGGAGTTGAGTTAGTTTTTTACTCAATTTGGAAACGGATTTTCCCCAATTTCAAAAACAATAAAAATAGGTTTTATTAATATCGTTTCCGTTTTTTCTCCGGACTTAACCCCTTCCTCCCTTCTCCACGAAGCGTCTCGACCATATCGTTCACGAAGAACCTTGTCTCTGTCGCCACTCGAAGAACCCTAACTGCAAGGTGAGTCTCTTTCCTTCCACTCACAGTACATGCTTGCTCTTCTTCTCCCTCTCTGACTCATCGTTACCTGTTCGCAAAAACCCTTTCGCACAGTTCGCAAATCATCGTTACCTGTTCGGTTGTTCCTCGTCTGCTCGTAGATCCATCTCAGGGTGAATCACGCTTACTCGTTGGGTCTCAGCTATTGTGAGGTTAGTTTCTTCCACTGGGATGATTGATGAAAATGTACAATGGACATTGTTTCTGATATCTTGGTTTCTGACATTGATTGTGTTAAACGAAAATGACCCATGCGCTTTTCTGATTTGCTTTCGATTTGTATGGAGAATAAAGATGTTTTCTTGCTTTTCCCTTTTTTTAGAAGCTTGCGCTTGTATAAGTCTTTAGTTTAAGTTGTTAAAAGAAAGATGAGGAAGGAATCAACTACCCAAAAAAATATAGTTAAAAAGTAAGAGACACACAAATACATAAACAAATATGTTAGAAGCACAATGTTTAAAAATCATCACAACCCTTGTCGCTCTCTGTAAAGATCTTGAGTGAAACAGGGAAGATTGAAATGTATATAATGTTTCAAAATTTCAAACTCTGTTCATTGTTGTGTTGGCCTATTAATGGAACTTGGAGCTACATAAGCCATTGTTTCATCTATTGCTTTTCTTGTAGTCTCAGTGTCATATTCACCTTGTAACTTAAGATCATAACATTATCAATTTCACCATAATCACTAATCAGCAAGCATAGAACTCACCAATTGAATGTGTAAGCTTTCACCATAACTGGAATTTTTGAAGACTTGCGTTGATGAAGGTTAAAATTAGGGACATAGATGAATTTGTTTTGTCAATGGTTAGTGAACCAGAAACCCATGGATAAGCAATAATTAATTCCGGATCAATGAAGAAAATAGTGCACTGAATCAACAAACTACAAGGCTTGAATATGCAAGCAAGATTGCAATAAATTCAGGTACATCAAACAAATATGGAAATACACCACAGCTGAGAAGAATATTATTCTTAGCATTAGGAAGGTGGTACTACCTAGCTACAGGACCGAGTTCGGTAGTCACATTCAATTCTATTGGATCATTTTCAATGTCACGACCCGTCGTTTTTCGAGCTAATTCTATAGCCAAACAATCCTTTAGCTCGTTCACAACATCACTCATGTTTGGCCTTTTAGCAGGATTGGTGGACACAGAAGCCATTCCAATTTCAACAGCTTTCCAGACTGAGCTAGTCTCAAAGTCTGCATGTAATCTTGAGTCAACAATACTTTTAATATCTCCATTTGAAACCATGGAACTAACCCACTCACTTATGTGTATCTTCTCATGCATTTTTGATATAGCTGGTTGACTTGTGATTATCTCCAAAAGAACAACTCCAAAGCTGTAAACATCACTTTTCTCTGTCAACCTGCTTGATATGCCATACCTATAAGCCAGATCATGCATACAGCTTAGTTCATTTTCTCATCAAAATTTTTTTCATATGACAATTAATAAGATTATCTCAATAACATGTGGAATGTTCTTCTACACAAAGTGATGCATAACCATATGTTATAATAGAAGGAAGCACTTACTCAGGATCAAGGTAACCAGGAGTTCCAGCAACAACAGTGGACAAATGCGTCCCTCCATCAGTGGGAAAGGTTTTGGATAGGCCAAAATCAGCGAGTTTTGCTTGGAAGTTTTCATTTAATAAAATATTTGTAGTTTTCACATCTCTGTGGATGATAGGTGGCTTGCAACCATTATGCAGATATTCCAGTCCTGACACCAATAAATTCTTAACATAAATTGATGGAAAGAATCAAACCATTGAAGGAGGATTTTACATGTTTAGTTTCCTTTCTAACCTTGGGCTGCATCCAATGCTATTCGGAGCCTGTCTTCCCAAGTGAAGAACTTTGCCCTCCTATTTTTTCCTGTACAATCAAACCAATGTTTAGTACTTTTCAAAGCTTTTTTGGGTAGGTTGATTTAATGTCATTGAAAATGATAATAAGGCTGTGAAAAATGAATATACATACCTGAAAGATGTTCATCTAGGTTTCCATTTTCCATATATTCATATATGAGCCCTACATTGTTTTCTTCATTGCAATACCCAATAAGAGAAGTTAGATTTTTGTGATGAACTCTGATCAGAAGTTTAACCTGCAATTTAAAGGCCACTTTTATGTCATTATAACCAGTTTTCTTTGAACTTGGACAGAAACATTTTTTTTGCAAGTAATGACCACTTGCCTCTGCTAGAAATTGTTGATATCCTTGTACTGAAGATGGAGAAAGCATCTTGACAGCTACTTGAGTGTCATCAACAAAGCCATGATAAACTGTTCCAAACCCACCTTTACCAAGGATTCTATCAAAGTTGTTTGTTATCTTGGTAAGTTCATTGAATGTATATTGTCTTTGCTTGGCTTCCAATTGTGACACATTTGGAGTATTAGGCTCCACTTGACTGTTCACAGTTGCTAATTTCATGCAAAAAAGATTTTAGCCACTTATAGATTATAATGAAATCAAATATGTGTGATTAATCAAATAGGAGTCAGCAATAGTCGTACCTCGTGGTTTTCTTTTTTTAAGGCCGCAGATGATAGCTGCTGCTATGATTACAAGGAGCACCAAAATCCCAGCAACTGATGCTACCACGGGAATAACTATATTCTTCTTCTTTTTCTTCTTTTGATCATCTGTCTGTTGGTTGCATGAAGCAGGTTCACATAGATTTGGATTTTGCTCTATGCTGCATCATTCATTATTTTGGAATGAAAACAAATAGTGAAGAAAAATGCAATATAATTAATTTTATAACTAAGATGCAATCATGTAAAGGAACCACCTTCTGGTCCATAGCTTTTGAGTTTAAGGCATACATACCTCAATGATAGTGAACCTTTTTTTGATCTGTCAATTAGTCCACCAGGAACTAAACCTGTAAGGTCGTTCTTCCCCAAGTTTCTGCTAAAACAAGACAAACATGACACTTTTTTCTTTTTCATAACCAAGGAAATAACTTTGATGCACATATATGGGATTTGCTTACAAGACTTTTAGTGACTGCATTTGTGTCAGAAAATCAGGTACTGGACCAATTAAGCTGTTGTTTGATAAATCCCTGAAAGAAGCAAATTAATGCAGTATTACAATTCTGAATCACCAAGAGGGGGGATACAAATTGAACAGATTTTCCTCCATCATTTATTAACTAAATGAGATTAGGTACTCACAAGTACTGTAACATAGTGAGCTTGGAGATTGAAGATGCTATTTGCCCGGTCAGTCCACTTGAAGACAGATCTCTGGTTGCATTTCAAAATATACTATCAGTTGATGGTTGGAGTTCTTGAATTTGTGCATGGTTTATTTTATCAATCATAAACTTACAAGTATGTAATTCTTGGGGGGTTATCACCATCAAAACTACAGTTTAGGCCTTCCCACATGTATGCAACAGGGGCACATGGATCTCCTTGCCAATTTCTAGCCACCCCATAAGCTTTCTTGATGTTTGTGATAGCATTAACTAGTATTTGATATTCAGAAAAAAAAAAGTTCAATTGAATTTCAGGTCAATTTTACGTAGTTTAATTAATAGCATTAAAAAGCATATGTTCAGATAAATATATAACCTACCGTCATCTTGTTGAGTTTCTGATTGTGAGAAATTTTTTACCATATAAATCTCTAAGGCATTGAGAATAGGTGGAAGGGTAGAAGCCACTGTTGGTAAAAGCAAAAATACATAGCTTGTGAATCCAGTCAAAGCTGATCGGCTATATATGGTATTTATCCTCTGGTATCCAGGTGTGAAAGGTCCATACAAAAGATTGCGATTTATAAAGACATTGAATTCTCTAGTTTCATTTGCTGCAAGCTTTTCAACCTCATTAAAGTGCATGTAGATGTAAAGTTCATCATTTACATTACCCTGATCCCAAGAGAATTCAAAAGTAACATTGGCATTTACTGGTGTAAGGGCAGTACTCATGACAACTGCTGGTGGTTTATAATCATTCTGAACTAAATCATCAGGGCTAAGTGAGGTGTTTAATTGTGTCCCCCCTTTGAATGCATGAGGCATCCAAATGCGGTCATAAACATCATCCTTGTACCTGTATACCCCAATTTTCTTTTTATCAGTGTTAGACTTTGATGTATATATTTATAGTAAATGAAGTTAGCACACAATGTAAATGAGTTAATTTGACTCAATACAATGGACTCTCACCTGTATACTGAGTTGGTGATGGAGCCTAAGTCATATCTTCCAAGGCATGACAGTGATATTGGTGAGTTAGTGTGATAAGCATTGTTATTCAGAGTCCTCAATTCTATAGCTGAAATGAATGGAGTCCCTTTGCCTGTGTTAACCAGACACAAATGTATATAATTTTGTGATGGAGTGTAAATGATCTCTCTGAATGTGCTGAGTGATGCATTAGGGAACTCCACTGTGTCCCACAAATTGGCTCCAAGATGAAGTTCAAATGTTGGGACCTGATTTAGACCATCATAGTTTCCATAATAGAAATGAGCTCGGATTAAATATTTGGTACCGCTGGTTACGTTTATTCTGTAACAGTTTCTGACTCCACTAGGAAAGCTCCTCACATAAGCTAGTTGTTGTTGATGACTAATCTTTTCTGCTGGTGATATACTCTGACTTACACCTGTATCTATGAATTTAGCATCTGAAATGTATCTTATGCCTATGGTCTCCTCTGTATAGCTCGATTTTTCAGGTAGTCCACAATCTATGCTAATGAATCCTGAGAAATAGAACCAGTGAAAATTTTGATAGATGATTATGTAGCTTTAAGCAACTATTACATATATCTTTTGATAACCAAACCTGATTGATCCTGAGCTTGTGCCAGAACCACAATAGCAAGGACTCCAAGCACTACTAAAAGAAAATGAAGAAACATTGTATGCTTAGGATGATAATTAGTGCGGTAATGATTTATACTGCTAAAGTCACATTTAAAGGTAGTATACCTGGAAAAGTATAGTCAACTTTCTTGGTGGTTTTGAGACTTTAATTTGTTATATTCAATTAATAAAGACATTCTTCAGTAGTACTACAACCAAAAAAGTCAATATTTTGTAGGAGTAATTCTTGGGTAAGAAATTCTTACGTTTCTGTACTTCGTTAATTTGGCACTCCATTCTATAATTAATTAATTTATATATTGAGACATGCATTATTTGAAGTACTGATGCATTCTTAGACCTCACGACTTCAACACATGTTCAATAGCTACTTAATACATAAATACTGAATAGTGCCTATAATAAATACCGCCTAAATATCGTTAAGTTATGAGGGGATTGTGGATACTAATTATTATGCATGAATATTTGAATAATTCATTTAGGATGCCAAATGATGCCCTTAAGGTAATGATCAAAGAATTACAAATTGAAAGTTTTTATTAAAAAAAGATAATATTTAGTGTTTTTTTTTTTTTTTGCATAAGGAAAACAATGAGATTTAAACCTAAAACCCCATGTTAAACTAGCAAAACCCCCAACCACAAAGTCGACCCTAGTGGGTATTTAAAATGTATTTGATAAGACATTTCAATTATTTATAAAAGCTGAAATTTAAAGTCGTAATCATTTCATCAATATTTAATAAATAACTTTTTCATATAGCTACTAGTATTTTTTGAGAAATTAGTACTTAATGTGGTAGTTTAAAAAAAAACATTTTTCAGCAACTAGTTTAAAAACTTTTGTAATTTTATCACATAATAACCTCCGGTCAGTTTATTTATCATTTTAACAATGTTTATTTCCGTTATTTTATAATTTTCAACCAATTTTATAAAAAAACTTTCAATAAAATCAATTAATTTTCAGTTTTATTAACTTTCAGTTTTCAAATAATTTTTTAATTTTTATCTAGTTTTCCAAACCCACTTTAAAAAATTCTAATACATTAAATGTTATGATTTTTAATATATAAATATATTCTCTGTTTTTCTTATTTCTTAATCAATACTCTAAAGATACTTATGAGTAAGACTTATATTTTCATAGATTAAGAGTGTGTTTGGTAAAATTGGCTGAAAAGCTAATTGAAAACTTAAAACTACCTGATACCTGAAAGCTGAAAAACTAGTTAAAAGCTTAAAACTAGCTAAAAGTTGAAAAACTAGCTGATTTGATTGAATGTGTTTGGTCAAACTAGCTGAAAATGATCAAATGACATGCAAGGACATCATTAATTATTAAATAATGAAAAGTGGGGGTGATTGAGGGTTAAACTTGTAATGGATTGAAATATAATAGAATGGATTTTATCCCTTTTCATCCAATAATACATTTTTTCCCTTCAAATAATAAAATGAGATGAAATGACTTTTTTTCCTCAAATTCCTCATTAATATATTAAAATATTCAAACAATAAATATTAAATATTCTATTACATTCTATTTCCTTCACTTTATTTCATCTCATTTGATCGTGTTTGATTCCATATTAATGTTCAAAATGACCTAAGTAGTAAGTAGTGTACCAACCAAAACAAATGGTTGGTTCAAGTGGTACATATTTGATTCCACTTAAGTGTGGAGGATATATACATGTAGTTCGCATACAAAAAAAAAACCGTAAGTAATGTCTAAAAGTTAAAAGTGCTAGGCAAATTAAATTTAATTATTAATAATTATTTTTGTTAAAATAAATTAATTAAATACACATTTTATATTAGGGATGTCAATGGGACGGACAGGGTCGACAGATTCATACTCGTTAAAATTAATAGGTATACATGGAGGTAGCAGGTGTTCACCAGTATTTATTAATATTTAAGAATTTAAAAATTATAAAAAGAAAGAGAGAAAATGTCATATGCTCCAATATCATACTCCCTCCGGTCCTATTTATAAGAACCTTTTAACTATATCACACGGATTAAGGAAGTTGGTTAATTTAGTTGATTGCAATAAATTTGTCAAGAATGTGTATGATATTTTCTAAACTACCCTTGAATTTATTGAGACCCATTATCTTTCTCTTTCCACTTAACTACTCAATTGTGTCATACTCTCTCTACTAATTAATTACGCACCTACCTCCACTAATGGGGTATTTTTGTCAAAAAATAATTAATGCATGGGACAATCTGAAAAGGTTCTTATAAAAATGACCAAGACTCACCCTAAAAAAGTTCTTATAAATAGGACCGGAGGGAGTATTATATTAATATTAACATGTAATGATATTATGTAACGAGTATGAAAAATTCTAATATTTTAATATATTTAATAAAAAATATATCTTAATGAATATGCGGGTAATATAGGGCAAGTAATATAACATTTATTTTCACCCAATTTATAAAGATGCGAATATTCATTACAGTAATATCCATACGGCTATCTATGTGTACTAATATTTTTGTTATCCTTTTTTTGTTTAACCAAAGATATTATTTACGGGAGACAATTGTGTTATAGTCAGGAACATTCATATAATGATGGGACTAGCTCTCCTAGCCGGGATTTTTTCCATCGCCATAGCAAAGGTTTTTAGAGGGTTAAGTAAGTCAAGGTACTGCTGGGTGTAGGGATGTCAACGGGGCGGGGCGGGTGCGGGTGCAGGTAGTACCTATAGGTACCCGTTAAAATTAACGGGTACCCATGCGGGTAATGGGTATCCACGGATATTCATGGGTACTCATTAATGTTTAAGAATTTAATTTTATTAAAAAAATAGAGATGTTATATAATAAATTATAATATCATACTATATATATAAACAATCATTATATAATACCATTACATGTTAATATATTAAAAATATTATCAAAAATTATTATAAAATAAATTATATCTCATCATAAAATAATAAAAAATCTTAACATTCAAATATATTTAATAGAAAAATATGTTTTAATGAGTATGCGGATACCCGCGAGACGAATAGTATAATATCTGTCCTCACTCAATTAATAAATATGCGGGTACTCATTACGGGCATATGCGCTATTGCGAGTTTTTTTTAGGTACCTAGCTGGATGTATTTTTATAGTTGAGTCAAAGTAAACGTACAGGGTTACAACTTACTTGTGTACTTTCTAAGAAAACCACATTTTTCGGAAAGAACGTGTGGAAATGTGGGAGTATCTTTCTCTTTTTACTGGTCCTGTTGAACATTTGCAATTTTGTCAAAACGTGTATTTTTAAAAGAGGAAAACCAAACACGAACACAATTTATTATGCAATAAAACCCAAGTAAAAATGTTTAATAGGGATACCTATAATTTACACAAAAAAAAATTAATCATTTATCTTTTGATCATAAGAACTTACGTATTATTTTAAAAAATTAACTAAGAAAGGTAATAATTAATATAATAACTTCCTGACATATATATATTTTTTTATATTTTTTTCAGTTCAAAATTTGTTCTTGTACAGAGAATAATAACAATAAGACTCGAATATGATAGCCTGAGGTAGAAAATACTAAGTGTGTGTTTGTGAGTTTAGAGAGGAGGGAGAAGGGAGTGGGAGAAGAGGAGTAAAATACTTTATAAAATACTTAAACTCACAAACATAAAGGGGAAGGGCTTCCAATAAACCCTTCAAAACTTAACTCACAAACACACCTTGAGGGTATATTTGTGAGTTGAATTTTGGAGGAAAAGGGAGGGAATGGAAGAGTTTATTGGAAGTCCTTCCCCATTTGTGTTTGTGAGTTTAATTAAGTATTTTACAA
Source organism: Sesbania bispinosa (assembly GCA_026901365.1). Lineage (NCBI taxonomy): Eukaryota > Viridiplantae > Streptophyta > Magnoliopsida > Fabales > Fabaceae > Sesbania > Sesbania bispinosa. The sequence goes on along the minus strand of QLOH01000470.1, from coordinate 543,616 downwards.
AGTCTTTTCCTCCTCTTCTCCCCCTTCTCCCTTCAATCTTTTCTTTTCCCTCCTCTCTAAACTCAAACACACACTACTCTAAGATATTGCAAAAAAAAAAAGTGTAATTAAGCTCTTTAATTGCTGATCTCAACCCTGCTAATTGCAAACAATTGGTATATAACATAAAGTTAATATATAGCACTTCCGTACGTTTTACATTTTCAGAGTTTTCTTTCATAAGCTTTTAAGTTTAAGACAATAGAAAAGTAAGCGGATCACTATTAATGAATTACTACAAGGAAGCTTTTAGAAGTTTTTTATGTGACTATACTAGCAAATCAGTCTCTGAGAGATTCCTGATCGTACAGTTTAGTTCTTGAGAGATTCAAAATATCAGAATGGTCCCTGAGAGATTACTGATCGTGCACTATAAGAACCATTTTGCATGACAGAACAATCTCTCGGGGACCATTTTGGGATTTTGGATGTCTCAGGGAGCGATTAAATTGCACGACCAGGAATCTCTGAGGGACTAATTTCTAGTTTAGTATTTTTTATGTTCATTTTTATAAGTTACTCCATTCGTCCCTATTTATAAGACCACTTCTAAAAGAATTGAGTGTCCCTTAATATAAGATTCTTTGCTGACTTTTAGATGAATTATTCATTTTTCCATATTTGCCCTTTATTATTGTTTAACTCTTTTTAATTCCCCATATATTGATCAATGTGAATAATTAATGAAGTTTTCCCCTCATGTTCAATTAAACCATTGGAAGCTGACTTTTGGAGTCTTGTACCAAGTGACAATTAATGTCCCTAAAATATAGTGACCTTTATGAATGCTATAATTTTTTTTTTGAAAGATCAATGCATTAACCAACTTTTCTTAAACTGTGTGAAACGGTTGGAAAGGTCTTATAATAAGGGATGGGGGAGTAATTTACAATTTCAAAAAAAATATTTATTATTGTTTTCCTTATTTACCCTATTGACTTTAATATCTTTTCAACTATCAAATGATAGTGGAATTAGTTAATGATATTAAATAAAGGTAAAACTAGAAAGTTAAACTATTTTTTAAACTCCCAATAAAAGTGAACTAGCTTTAACCACTTTTATTAATTGGTTTGTGTGATTAGGTCAATTGTGTCTTATAAATAGTAACAAAGTGAGTACTATTAAGTGCGAAATTCATCAATTATAATAAGTTTGTCACCATATCTGGACTAAAACTATACAATAAAGGTTGAGTCTCAAGATGAGAAGATATTAATTAAGACCCTCCACACCCGGATTGTGATGATAATAAACAAAAAGGAATCATTAAAAAAACTAACTTCAAATACTTCACATTTTCAAATGAGTCATCGTGAATTTTCAGACAATGAGACTATATGAAGTTACAAACCATCTGAAACAAGAAAGGTGTATGAAGAACCCACGTGTCTGAAGATAAAGATCATTTGAAGAGTTCACGCCTCAAACTCTGCAAAGTCAAAAAACTTATCTCCCACTTGAAAAGGACTTTGTTGAAGAAGCAAAGACAAAAGAGACATTTCTAGCCTCTAGGTTATTTCAAATGCTTAGCACTTATAAGGAAACATGCGTTGCAACAACGCTTTTTCAATCAAAACAACGTTGCTATCTTTAAACAAATTTTTTCTTGAGGAAGAAAGTGAAGTAGCCTATAAATACCGGAGATAGCTCAAAGACATATATAGAAGTGATTTATTATCAAAGAGCCAAAACTTTATAAATTTGTTGTGCCAAATTCCTGATACACTTTACATTGTACAGATAACTTTTTCATATCATGTATCTTATACAATTTTTCTTTGTATACACAAGAACAAAAGAACTCTTTGAAGTTCTAGTTCAAATTATCCTTCTTATTTTAGAAGTTTGTAGAGTCTGAAAAGGTAAGTAGAAGAGAACGCTTGTGAGTTGTGGTTGAGCTTAAAGAGACTTGGAACAAAAAAATACTTGTATACTTTGTAAAGTAGTGAAAAAGCTAGTATTGAGTTCATACCAGGACTGAGCGTAGTTCATAAGTGGTAGTGGGTGAACTAAGATAAATTCTTTTTTTCGGTGTACAAAGGAAAGCAATGGGGTTTGAACCTAGAACCTCGTGTTAATCACTGTCAGTAAGCATAGAACTCACCAATTGAATGTGTGAGCTTTCACCATAACTGGAATTTTTGAAGAATTGTGTTTATGAAGGTTATAATTAGGGACATAGATGAATTTGTTTTGTCAATGGTTAATGAACCAGAAACTCATGGATGTACACAGAAGCAATAATTAATTCCGAATCAATGAAGAAAACGGTGCACTGAATCAACAAACTACAATTGAATATGCAAGATTGCAATAAATTCAGGTACATCAAATAAATATGCAAATACACCAAAGCTGACAGGAATATTATTCTTAGCATTAGGAAGGTGGTACTACCTAGCTACAGGACCGAGTTCGGTAGTCACGTTCAATTCTATTTTATCATTTTCAATGTCACGACCCTTCGTTTTTCGGGCTAATTCCATAGCCAAACAATCCTTTAGCTCTGTCACTATGTCACTCATGTTTGGCCTTCTGGCAGGATTGGTGGACACAGAAACCATTCCTATTTCAACAGCTTTCCAGACAGAGCTAGTCTCAAAGTCTTCATGTAATCTTGAGTCAACAATATTTCTAATATCTCCATTAGAAACCATGGAACTAACCCATTCACTTATGTGAATCTTCTAATGCGTTTTTTAAATAGTTGGTTGACTTGTGATTATTTCCAAAAGAACAACTCCAAAGCTATAAACATCACTCTTCTCTGTCAACCTGCTTGATGTGCCATACCTGCAAGCGCATACAATTTAGTTCATTTTCTCATCAAAAATTTTTCATATAAGAATTAATAAGATTATCTCAATAATGTGCGGAAAAGAGAGTGGTGCATGCATATCATGTTATAATTGAATTAAAGCACCTACTCAGGATCCAAGTAACCGGGAGTTCTAGCAACAACAGTGGACAAATGTGTGCCTCCATCAGTGGGAAAGGTTTTGGATAGGCCAAAATCAGCGAGTTTTGCTTGGAAGTTTTCATTTAATAAAATATTTGTAGTTTTCACATCTCTGTGGATGATAGGTGGCTTGCAACCATTATGCAGATATTCCAGTCCTGATATCAACAAATTCTTAAAATAAATTGATGGAATGAATACAAATATAAAGGAGAAATTTTCTTATTAAGTTTCCTTGCTAACCTTGGGCTGCATCCACTGCTATTCGGAGTCTCTCTTCCCAAGTGAAGAACTTTTCCCTTCTATTTTTTCCTGTAAAATCAAATCGATGTTTAGTAATTTTCAAAGCTTTTTTTAGTAATTAAGTTGATTTAATCTCATTGAAAAAAGATATTAATAAGGTTGTGAACAATGAACATACATACCTGAAAGATGTTCATCCAGGTTTCCATTTGCCATATATTCATAGATGAGCCCTACATTGTTTTCTTCTTTGCAATAACCAATAAGAGAAGTTAGATTCTTGTGATGAACTCTCATCAGAAGTTTAACCTGCAATTTAAAGGCCACTTTTATGTCATTATAACCATAGTTTTCTTTGAACTTGGACAGAAACATTTTTTTGCAAGTAATGACCACTTGCCTCTGCTAGAAATTGTTGATATCCTTGTACTGAAGATGGAGAAAGCATCTTAACAGCTACTTGAGTGTCATCAACAAAGCCATGATAAACTGTTCCAAACCCACCTTTACCAAGGAGGTCATTGCTACGGTACCCGGTCAAAATGGAGGGTTTTGGAACCCTCCTTGACTTGACCAATAACTGATCATCTCATTAAATGAAGGTTGTACCGTCAAAGTTATCTAATTTATAAATTGATACTCCAGAATAAATTAATTTATTTTTTATTTTTATTTTTAGTTAACAAATATTTTTATTTTATTAATTTCTAAATTTTTAAATTGTGACCTTATAAAATCCTATTTTTAATTTATTCTTTTTGAACATCCTTACTCCACCACCATTCGCAACAGAAAACGACATTCCCTAGTCTGGCATTATCTGCTCTGCATCACCATAACCATTTAACAACCGGTAAAGAAACCACCTCAGAGAAAAAGAGAAAAAGGAGAGAGCAAAACCACTGCAGCAAACTTCACCAGGTTTGACCACCATCGAGGCGCCCCCATGCCGGTGGTTTTGCTGGCCATTCTTGATCAACAATAAAGAGGTGAATTTTTTACAGATGTAATTATCGCTTCCAATAGGGTAATGACATAGGGGCTTCTATTCTTGACTAGCGGCGCTCAGTGTTGCGCCGTCTCCTTGTACGATTTCTTGATCTGCAGCGTTTTCTACGCTCAAAGTTCTGGAACCTTTTAAAAAAAAACAAATTAAGTGTATTTATATAACATAATGCAGAAACAGGTATCAAACGTGATGGTGCCAATGTGGCTATAGCCCTCTTGATCGTTTATGAGGTTTGGGGTTCGATTCTTACTTCTCCCCACCCTCTGATTTTATTTTTTTAATTTTATTCATATATAATTATGTTTCTTATTTTAATTTTATCCATATATAATTGTGTCTGTTTTCTAGATGAAATTAAAACATAAAATTTAATTAACAAGTAAATAACGTAGTTAATTAAAATGTTTAAGGACATCATATCAAATAATTTTAATATAAATATATATTACTATTTTTAATGTAAAATCACATATTTATATTAAATGAATTACACAAATTATTTAGTCATTTTTATATCATTGAAATATATTAGTTATAATTCATATATGTGTCTTTTTATAGACAAAATTAAAATATAAAAAAATAATTAACAAATAGCTAAAGAAAATAATTAAAATATATAATAATATCATATCAAATGATTTTAATATAAATAATTATTAAAAAATTCCAATGTGAAATAAAATATTTATATTAAGTAAATTATTTAATTATATTTTATGAAATTCATATATATCAATTACAATTCATATATGGGTCATGTTCTAGATAAAATCAAAATACAAAAATTAATTATGAAAAATATAGAGATAAGTCAATAAAAAATACATATGGGTTATTGAAAAATTTAAAAAATCATTCTAAGGTGCTATTAGGTGGGTTTGACCACGTATATGAAGGGCGTGAAATTTCTTGAATGTGAGCCAATGAGTAGTGTTGAGACTATGCCGGCCATGCATTCTTCCTACATTCTTCCTACATTCTTCCTACACGGGTATCAAAACTCTTATAAAGGACATTTTTGCATATAGTTAAGGAAGCGACCATTATAACACCAAAAAAACAAGAATTCAAAACTTTAGTCACTAGAGTGTTAGGGATTATACGAAGTGCCCAAATAACAATTTTGGTGAATTTTTTTAATTAAAACGTAACTTTGTCTTATATATTAACTAGTGAACAATTAATTTAAATCAGTAAAAAAATCTTATGGATCGTGAAAAAAAATTAAAAAATCATTTCAAGGTGTCATCTAACGGGAAGAATGATTTTTTAAATATTTCGGTGACATAAGACATTTTTATCGATTTATCTATATTTTTCCCCAATTAATTAGCCAAAAATTATTCTTGATTAGGAAATTGTCTGAAATTGGTATCTAGGAAATTCACAAACACCTTAATATTTTCGTGACTCAAAAACTGAAATTTTAAATGTTGGTGTTATGACGATCGTTTCTTTGGTTGGATGCACAAAGGTTAAGATAAGAACCCCAAATACTCAGTGTAGGTAGAATGCAGCCTCAACATAACTCATTGGCTTACTTTTGGGAAATGACACGCCCTTAGCATATAATGCTAAATCCACCCAATGACACCTTAAAATGATTTTTCAAAAAAAAAACCGTGACCCGTTGGTATTTTTATTGATTTAACGTCTATATTTATTAATTAATAAGCCAAAATTAGACACTTCACATGGTCCCTAACACTTTGTTGGCTTAACTTTTGAATTCTCAAATGTTGGTATCATGACAGTTGCTTCTTTGTTTCGATGTTGCTAGGGTAAAAACTTTAGTAGTTAGTATAGGAAGGATGCATATCTTGAACATGACCTATTGACACACCTTCAAGGAATGACATGTCCTTCACACATGATTCTAATACACCTAATAACACCTTAGAATGATTTTTTTAAAAAAAAAAATTCATGACCCATGGGTGTTTTTAGTAATTTATCTATGTTTATCAGTAATTAATTCTCCAAAATTAAGTTCTAATTAAAAAATCACTGAAATTAATATTTAGATATTGCCAAGGGTCATTAACACTTATGTATAAATGAGTTCAGGCATGTGAAACTAGGGGTGTTTAAGACCCAGTTTCCCTTTGACCCGTCCCACCTCGTCTTATTCGGGTCGGGTCTATTCTTGATCTACAAAAAAAAAGAACGAAATCGGGTCTCATTTGTTGGCCCGACATCGGGTAGAGGACGGGTTGGGTTAACCTTTGGGTTACCTGGCTCGTCCTTTATATATAAAAATATAATATTTAATACTTATAATTTTCTATTATGTAAAGTTCTAACCTTTTTTTTCGTTTTAGATTGGCCTTTTTAGTAAAAGTTTCCTCTATCTACCTTTAAGAATACATTATATATGTAAATTTATATAGTGATATAATGTTATTATTGTTTTAGTAATGTCACGAACTTTAAAAAATGAAAAAAATATTACATACATTAAGAGGAATTCTGTTTATGCAAGATATTTATTAATTGTATGAACTATTTTCTTTTGAACATTGTTATATGATTGTTTGATGATTATATTTAGCTTATGTATTGGGTCAACCCGGTTATGTCCAACTCAGACTCGGTCTTACTTAAACCTGTATATCATCGGCTGTATTGACGAATTCGGGTCCATAGAATTAGCCCAAAATTATGGTCGAGTTAGGAACAAACAAAACTCGTCCCATGAACAACCCTACATGAAACCACTAATGCCCGAATAGTTCAATAAAATCATTTCATTTAGTAATCAACTTCATCGAATATTTTAATTAATTTACTTTAACTACTTGTTAATTAAATTTTTTTAATTTTAGTTTCATCTAGAAAATAAACCACATATGATTTATAATTAATATATGTCAATGTCATAAAGTATACTTAGTTTATTTAATATAAATATTTTCTTTTACATTGAAAATTTGTAATTCTTCGGGTTCTTTTTATAAAGCACACTTAACAAATTTACACGTACAAATAAAAGTGGTTGAAGTTGGTTAATTTTATTGGGGTGTAGAAAATAATATAATTTTCTAATTTTACCCTTATTTAATATCATCAACTAACTTCATTATCATTTAATAGTTGAAAAGTTATTAAAGTTTTTAATAAGGATAAATCAGAAAATTAATAATAAATGTTTTTTTTTAATTTTAAAGTGCTTTATGAAAAAGACCACAAAAAAACTTATAAAATAAGAAAACTAATAATAAATGCTTTCTTAAAATTAATAATAAATGTTAGGGTTAAATATGTTTTTAGTCCCTCAAAATATAGCGAAATTTGGTTTTGGTCCCTCATTTATTTTTTCATTGGTTTTGGTCCTCCATTTTTCAAAATCACATGATTTTAGTCATTGTCGTTAGTTATATTCTGCTAAGTGATAACGTAGTAATATTTCTTGTAGATTTTTTGATGGATTTACATTCGATTTTTTCTACCGATTTCAAAATTCAAAGGAAAGTTTGTTTATATTCTAAAATTGCAGGAAAATTACTGTAGATTTTTTTACAAGAAAGCAGAAAAAGTTCATAGCAGCATTTTTATGTAAAAAAATTGAGTTCTTTTTAGAAATTTACTACACATGAATGTTCTAGAGAAAATCGCAAGAAATTTTCTCTAAATTTTTACGCGGGAACATCGTAGTGGAACTGCGAAAGTGATTTAACAGAGTGCAGTTAATAAGAAGGACTAAAAGCATGTGATTTTAAAAAATGGAGTACCAAAACCAATGAAAAAATAAATGAGGGACCAAAACCAAATTTCATCATATTTTGAGGGACCAAAAACATATTTAACCCTAAATGTTATTTTGAATTATAAAGTGTTTTTACCGTAAAAAAAATATAACATTTATTTATATTATAATCATTTAAAATGATATCTTTATATATTTTAAGTATTTATTTTATCTACTGGTTAAACCATTTTTTATGTTTTAATTTCATAAAAAAAGACACAATTATGTATGAATAATAAAATTAAAATGAAAAAAACAAAGGATTCTGGGAGTCGAATCCAGCCCCACATGAACGCTCAAAACTCAAAAGTGAAAAATCTTAACAGCGTATAAGTTTTTTAAAAAAGGTAAGGTCTAGATTTTGGAGCACAGAAATGCTCAAATGCCGCTGATGAAGTAATAATACAGGCAACACCGTCATTGAACGCCGCAGGATGAAAAATAGAAGGACTTGATTGGGCCATTGAAAGTAGTAATTACAGCTGCCAAGCTTCACCTCTCAGTCACAAATCAAGAATACCGGCAACAAGATACACTTTTATGGCTGTTTCCAGCCTCCATTTTATCCAAAAAAAGATACACTTTTGGCTGTGAGTCACAAATAGATGACCCTTCCATAGATTGCAATTAGATGAACAAGCTTCGAATCAGTAACTCTGGAAAGAATAAAAGCTTGGGAGTAATGATAGGAAGTGAAAAAATGGTCAACAAAGGAATGAAAGCTTGGGAGAAAATCAAACACAAGAGCAGTGGATTCTGATATTGGGGGCTACGGCGCTAGGGTTTGAACAAGGAGAAGGAAGACACTGTTAATATTTTAAACTAATTTAATTAATTAAAAAATAAAATTTTTAATTAAAGAAATTAAATTTAAAATTAAAAGATAAAAAAGACATGTTTAAATTTGGAGGGCTATAATGCAAAAACCAATATTTTACTTATTAATGGTTAAAAGACATAACATGACATGAAATCGACAGCTATTGGTCAAGAATAGAAGGGTTTCAAAACCCTCTAAATTAAGCGGGTACCATAGAAATTTCCTTCAATCTATTCTTATAAAATCCTTCCACTTTATGCCAAGTGTCACCCTCTCCTTCTCCCCTTTTCTTTTTCTTTCCCTCCCAAAAACATCACATCATCATTTTTACTTTCTATTATTTTTATCAAATTATATCTCTATTTATTTAGCTTCTGTCATTTTCTATTATTTTTTATCTCACTTTCATTTTTTTTATTATGATATTAACATATTTTCTCTCATTATTCGTTTTTGTTAATATGTTTCATTACAAAAGAATTTTTTTATAAATCGCGAGTATTCTCCACGGGATACAGTTCTATTCCTTTTATTTTATTTTTTTATCACACGCAGAGTTTTTTTTATTATTTTTTTAAAGAATTGGGGGTATTCTCCACGGGTTGATCCTATCATTTTTTTTCTCACACATTAAATTTATTTTTTTATATCTACAGTTATTTAGCTTCTGTTGTTGCGTTTTTTTATGAATCACGGGTTTAATCCTGTCGTTCTCTTTTTTCTTTTATTTTTATCTCACTTTCATTTTTTTATTATGATGTTAAAATATTTTCTCTCATTATTTGTTTTTATTAATATGTTTCATTATAAAAAAAAATTATGAACTGCGGGTATTCTGCACTGGTTGTTCCCATCATTTTATTTTTTCTCACACATTAATTTTCTTTTTTTATATCTCCATTTATTTAGCCTCTACTATAGTATTTTTGTTATGAATTACGGGTATCCTCCATGAGAGTCAGTTTTAATCATGTCATTTTCTTTTTTCTTTTATTTTTTTCATCTCACTTTCATTTTCTTTTTATTATGATATTAAAATATTTTTTCTCATTATAAAAGAATTTTTTTATGAACGACGCGTATTCTCCATGTGAGACAGTTCTGTTCCTTCCATTTTATTTTTTGACACACATTAATTTTCTTTTTTTAATATCCTTATTACTTTCTTTTCATTTTTTTTATCAAATTATATATCCATTTATTTAATTTGTAGTGTTTTTTTTTTATGAATCACAGGTATCCTCCACGGGAGGCAGTCTTAATCATATTGTTTTCTTTTCTCTTTTATTTTTTTATCTCACTCTCATTTTCTATTTTTATTATGATATTAAAATCCTTTATCTTTTTATTCGTTTTTATTAATATGTTTCATTATAAAAGAAACTTTTTATGAACTGCGGGTATTTTCCACAGGGAGACAGTTCTGTTCCTTCCATTTTATTTTTTCTCACACATTAATTTTCTTTTTTTATTATCCTTTTTTACTTTCTTTTCATTTTTTTATCAAATTATATCTCCATTTATTTAGCTTCTATTGTAGTGTTTTTTTTATGAATCATGGTTATCCTCCACGGAAGGCAGTTTTAATCCTGTCATTTTCTTTTTTCTTTTATTTTTTTTATCTCACTTTCATTTTCTTTTTTATTATGATATTAAAACATTTTATCTAATTATTCGTTTGTATTAATATGTTTCATTATAAAAGAATTTTTTTATGAATTGCAGGTATTCTACACATGAGATGGTCATGTTCCTACCATTTTATTTTTCTCACACATTAAATTTCTTTTTTATTATTATATTACATTTATTGTATATCAACATATTTATTATATTTCCTAACGTGTGTTTTATGTAATAAAAAATCAGAAATGGACGATGACAAAAAATGTATCATCCTTTTTACTTTGTTTTCATTTTTCTATCAAAATCATATATTCATTTATTTAGCTACTATTGTAGTGTTTTTTCTCCTTTTTATTTGTTTTTAATTAATCATTCACTTATAATATCATTCTTCTTCATTATCATGTTAGTAAAATGATTTTTTTATGAATTACAAGTATCATCCACGAGAAGTTGTCTTAATCATGTCAATTTCCTTTTTCTTTTATTTTTCATCACACTTTCGTTTTCTTTTTTTATTATGATATAAAAATATTTTCTCTCATTATTTATTTTTATTAATATGTTTCATTATGAAAGAATCTTTTTATGAACTATGAGTTTTCTCCACGGGAGACAGTCCTGTTCGTACCATGTTATCTATTCTATTTACTCTATATTAAAATTTTCCCACAGTACATGTGTTGTGTTTTCAAACTTTCATTTCTTTTTTTCCTTTTTTTTGGTTTTTTTATTCTCAATTTAATAATGTTTTTTATGCAATGAATAACATATATCCTCCACGGGAGAATCTTGTACTATTATAAAATCCTTCCTCTCAAGGGACACGTGTCAATTTTTCAGGAACAAAGTTTCCCGCTCAAATCTATTTGTCTCCCTCTCACTCTCTTTTTAAATATTTTTTGTTTATATTTTTCAATCAATTTTTTTACTTCCCAAAACATCGCATCATCCTTTTTATTTTTTTTATTCTTTTAACAAAATTATATATCCATTTATTTAACTTTCTTTTGGTGTATTTTTTTATGAATCACGGGTATCCTCCAAGGGAGACCGTCTTAATCCTGTCGTTTTCGTTTTCTTTTTTTTTCTCACTTTCATCTTCTTTTTTATTATGTTATTAAAATATTTTTTCTCATTATCCATTTTATTAATATGTTTTTATATAAAAGAAATTTTTTTATGAACTGTGGTATTCTCCACAGGAGACAGTCCTGTTTCTACCATATTATTTTTTCTCCCAAAAATATTACATCATCCTTTTTACTTTCTTTTTATTTTTTTATCAAAATTATATCTCCATTTTTTTAGCTTCTATTCTAGTATTTTTTTTATGAATCATGTGTATCATCCACAGAGGCACTCCTAATCCTGTTTTTTTTTCTTTTATTTTTTTATGTTACTTTCATTTTCTTTTTTATTATGATATTAAAATATTTTCTCTCATTATTTGTTTTTATTAACACGTTTCATTATAAAATAAACTTTTTATGAACTGCGGGTATTCTCCATGGGAGACAGTCCTGTTCCTACAATTTTATTTTTTTCTCACACATTAATTTTCTTTTTTATTATCCTTTTTACTTGCTTTTTTTATAATTTTTTATCAAAGTTATATCTCCATTTATTTAGCTTGTATTCTAGTGTTTTTTTATGAATCACGGGTATCCTCCACGGGAGGCCGTCTTAATCATGTCGTTTCCTTTTTTCTTTTATTTTTTATCTCATTTTCATTTTCTTTTCTTATGATATTAAAATATTTTCTCTCATTATTCATTTTTATTAATGTTCCTACCATTTTATTTTTTCTAAGACATTAATTTTCTTTATTATTGTTGTTGTTATTACTATTATTATTATTATTTTTATTATTATCATATTACATTTAGTATACATCAATACATTCATTTTCTTTTTTATTAAGATATTAAAGCATTTTCTATCATTATTTGTTTTTATTAATATGTTTCATTATGAAAGAATCTTTTTATGAATTGCGAGTATTCTCCATGGGAGACAACCCCGTTCAAACCATTTTATCTATTATATTTACTCTATATTAAAATTGTTCCCAACGTACATGTGTCGTGTTTTCAAACTTCCGTTTTTTTCTTTTTTTTTTATTTTTTTATTCTCAATTTAGTAATTGTTTTTCATGCAATGAATAACAGGTATTTCTTCACGGGAGAGTCTTGCTTTTGTTGTTTTCTTTTATTTCTATAACACTTTTGTTTTAATTTTTTATATTAAATCATTTTCACAAATTATTCATTCCTATAATTTGTTTTATTATAAGAGTAATTTTTTTAAAACACCACGGGAGGCAGTTTCTCTTATCATTTTCTTCTTTTTTTCCTCATACATTAATTTTCTTTTTTATTATTATATTAAAGCATATTCTCTTAATATATAAGTATTTATGATAGTTAATATTTTATCCCGTGTGAAGCACGAGCAACATAAATCATACCATCAATTTACCCGTGCGAAGGCACAAGTCACTTCCTAGTTAATTTCGTTATATGGATGCCATTGAACCACAACTAATTTGGAGCACGGCAAAATGAGCTACAATTGACGTTAACCGCGCGCAAGATCCCTTTGTCGTGTCTTTTTCGTTGCCTAAAAATGGAAAGAAAAGGCCAATAATATAATTAGGGACTTACTTCAAACGTTCTTCTTTTACACAAGTCCTTTGGCTTTGCATGTCCCATTTTCCCGACAAAACTATTGAAACGAAGAAAACATATACTTATGATAACTACTCCCTCCGGTCTCAAATATAAGTAAAAAAAAACGAGTAAACTAGCACTTAGGTCCCTGACTTTTGGCCTGTCGTGCACTTAGGTCCCTGTCTTTTGGAAACTCATCCCGTGGTCCCTGACTTTTAAGTCTGTCGGGCAATTAGGTCCCTGATGTTAATTCTCTGTTAACTTTTGCTGACCTGGGCTGTTTAAGTGATGACTGGGTTTCCATGGTAGCTGAAACACAGTCGTTTTTGATATTTTGACAAGTTTTAGGGATTACTCCCAACGGCCTCATCTTCTACCTCTTCATCGTTCCCCTTTCTTCCCCATCCCTCTTTTCCTCCACCATTGTTAAGTTTCCTTCCTGCAACGCGCACCCAGGCTTCGTTCTTCCTGTTTTCTATACATTTGTAAGCTATGAACAGCGAAGGATCCAAATCATCTCAGGGATTACAGAGGTTTCGAGGGGAAAGGAAGTGTGTGTGTAATCTCAAAGCTGTCATTAGGGTTTCAAATACTGAGAAGAACCCAGGGAGGTTATTCTATGGATGCCCTAAATTGAAGGTATGGTTTCATTTGTGATAATTTTTTGATTGGAACCCCTTTCCCTTTCACTTTTCATTCCTTTTTTCGGGTATGTAATCATTTGCAGTAATGCTTTTATGGCTGGTATATTATGTAGGTTGCAGATAGATGCGAATATTTTATGTGGGTTGTCAGTGAAATTGTAGCAGAAGACTGCAACAGTGAAGCTACATCTGCAAAGGGCTTTCATGCAACAGAGAATGATGAAGTATGGAAGCTAAATATGGCAAGGATGCTGAAGAATTTGGATATTGAAATTAGGAGGATTAGGTTGTCAAATATGTTGTTGTGTATGGTTTTGGGTTTTTTGTTAGGAGTTTGGTGGAAAGGGTAGTCTTTGTTATTGTGGGATTTTAGTGTGTAATTGAAGGTTATCCTTATCTGAAATGAATATGACCTTTCTTATGCAATTATGCAGTCCATAATTTTTATTAAAGTTCCCATAATCTGTGTATTACATTTTTATAACTGAACCAAATCATAAACTCAAAAGATAAGTAGCTTCACTGTTGAAGGATTACAAAGCAAATAACATAAAAAGTCTGAATTCATATATAAGCAAGATGCAGCAAGCATCTTTAATTGTTCTAAACACAGCAACATCTACATTTGTTCAAAACCAGGATTACAATCACTTGCTCATCCAAAATAAACTAACCACCTAATTACAATCCAAAATGACTAAGAAATATGACAGCAAAATAAAGATAGTGACAACAAAATGACTAAGAAATATGAAAATGCTTCCTAAGAATCCATGTTCTTGAAGCCTGGAGTTGGCATAAACTGAAGTGGATCTGAGGAACCATCCTGGGGAATTGCTGGTCCAGTTGGGAAAGGGCTTTTCTGTCCTCTGACTCTGGAACCCTTGCCTCTAATTGGCAGCTTGGCCCTGATGGGTGGGGGCTGTGAGTTGGGTGGGGGCTGTGAGTTTTGTGGGTTCTGTGTGTTGGGTGGGGGCTGTGAGTTGGGTGGGGGCTGTGAGTTTGGTGGGTTATGTGAGTTGGGTGGGGGCTGTGAGTCAGTAAGCCCAATCTCTTCTGGTAGGGGAGCTTCATTAACAGCAAAATCAGCAGCAGTATCATGTCCTTGGGCTGTTACATTAGAAGGGCCACTTTGATCAATTTTTTCCTGGTTTTTTTGTTGGGCCTGTAACTCCTCCATTTTCTGTTTTTTTGTAACTGGACAGCCCCTCTTGTTATGCTTCTTTCCTCCACAAATTGAGCAGGTAAAATCAGGTAACTTTCTCTTCAGCTTAGAACCTGATGGTTTCTCATTCTCTCCATCCTTTCTTCTTGCCTTCTTGGGTCTGCCTGGAGCCCTCTTCATTGGTGGTGGCATTGGTGGGAGCTGATTTGTTTGTTCCCAAAATTGGTCTCCTTGCAAAGGGTTGACATGGTGAGCATAGGTTGCAGTGATGGATGCCATTGTCAACCACCCATGGCAGTGATCCTCTGGCTTTTCTCCCTTGTCTGCCAATGCTGCAATTGCATGCATGCAGGGCATTCCTAAGAAAAAGTGGTGAAAACCAAACTGTTAGTGAAATTCAGGCAAATAATTATGAAAATTAGATATAATATAAATGTACCTGTGAGTTGCCAAAATCTACAGGTACAAGTGTGAGTTCCCAAATTAACAGCAACTTTAGTGGGCCAGCATTGCACTTCATATTTGTGCATGTCATCATCACCTACTCATTTATCATTAACAAATAATGGCATGTCAAATTATTATATCAATGAAATTAAAAAGTACTTTAGGATAGTATTAAAAATGTATTACCTGCCCAAATTGGAGCCCATCTATTGCTTTCCCTTTTCTCCTTCTCAAGCCTGCTTTGTTGGACTGGTGCAAGGTGACCATTGTGTTTCTCCAGCTTCAATTTGTTTGAGGTGATGGTGGTCATAATGTAGACTCTGATCTCCTCAAGCATGGTGATGATTGGTTTAGTCCTTGCAACAACTATTTTTGAGTTGAACACTTCACAATTGTTATTGCAAATGTTATCCACCTTTGGCCACTCACTGAAGTGAGACTTTGTCCATGATTCCTTTGGCCACTTGTTTAAATACTCCCAAGCCTTCTCATTAATCCTCTTCACTTGCAGCATCTTGTCATTGAATTGGCTCACAGTGGTGGCCCTTGCACACTCCCACAACAATGTCCTCAAACCCTTATCTCTCCATTGTTTCCTGAAATTTCGCCACAGGTGCCACACACAGAACCTATGTTGGGCCCCTGACATTACCTCTTGCAAAGCTGGAATGAGGCCCTGCAGTTAAAATTATACAAAAAAATATCAGGCAAAACAGTCCTTAACTTTTTCTCTAATCATGCAATTAGGTCCCTAACTTTTGTAAATAATAATGCAATTAGGTCCCTAACATTTGTATATTCATGCTTTTAGGTCCCTAAGTTTAATAAAAGTTGTGCATTTTACCTTCTGCATGTCAGAGATGAAGTTCCACTTGTGTTGACTGATATGACCTAGATCATGTTGCAGTAGCTCCAGAAACCACATCCAGTTGTCCTTGTTTTCAGTATCAACAACTGCATATGCAATAGGCCATATGTGGTTATTTGCATCCTGGCCTACTGCAGACAGTAACTGCCCCCCATAATATCCCTTGAGGAAAGCACCATCTAGACCTATCAATGGCCTGCATCCTGCCTTGAATCCAGCCTTACACCCATGCAAACAGATATAAACTCTATGGAAGATTGGAGTCCCCTCTTCTTGTGGAATAGTATCCATCTTCACAGTTGAACCCGGATTGAACTTCAACAACTCAGCACAGTAGTCCCACATCTTGGCAAATTGAACTTTCTCACTGCCTTCTATAATTTCTCTAGCCCTGGCTGTAGATCTATATATCAAACTGTCTTCAAGTTGAACTCCATATTTTTTCTTGAAGAATTCATATATTTCTCCATGTTTCATGTTGGGGGACTGTCTAAGCTTCTTAACTAGCTTCCCAACAACCCAAGGCTGTTGAGCTTGTGAGTTTTTGAAAACCCTGCAGCATGTGTGCTCAGCATTGAAAGTCTTCACCTGGAAACAGTTCCTGGCATTACTGTATGAACAATAAATCTGCCACTCACAGGTGCTTACACTGCATTTAGCCCTTGCCCTTGTCTTGTCATTCTTCACCCAATTGAAGACTCTCCCAAGCTTTATATTAAAATCTTTAACTGCTTGTTTGAAAAGGTCTAGAGTAGTAAACTCCATTCCCAACTCTAATCTCACATGCCCAAATGTTGCATTGCTGTTGAATTGTGGAAAGGCTTCCTGGTCACCACCCTCATCATCAGTGTTCACAGGAGTCTTCAACTCCTCAGAATGCCATCCACTATCATCTCTTGTTTCAAACCCTGCAGTACCATAAGTACTCCTATGCCCCACATGATCCTCCTCAACCTCCCAGTCAGAGTCACCTCCTTCAATTATAACTGCCCTTTTTCCTCTTAGCACTTTCTCTTTGGCACCCTCAGTTGCAGTATCTTTTGCTTTCCCCTTTCCTTTCCTTTTCTGTTTTCCCTTACCATTACCTTTGCCACTATCATTGGCAGGCTGCTTACCCTTTCCCTTGACTGGGTTTCTGTCCATGTCAGCTTGTTGGGCCTCAGTCTCTTCGGCCCCACTCTCATTTACAGGCTCCTTACCCTTTCCATTCACATCCCCTTCAGATTCAGTCTGTTGGGCCTCAGTCACTTGGGCCCCAGTCCCTTTTGCATAACTCTTCACATTTGGACCCTTCTTAGCAGGGCTTTTGAACCGCAAGACTCTATTTGGCTCTGTCCTACTTGGACTTTTTGCTTGTTCTTGACCCAAATTTGGTAGTGTTACTCTCTTTGCTGGACTCTTAAACCTGGGACCTTTATTTTCTGTTTTACCTATTTCAACAGTAAAACACAATTATGAGTATGTGAAACATTTACTCCATTAAAGTTATAGGTTTAATAAAATTAACTCACCACTTGGCAAGGTCTCTGGTACAACACTGCCTCCCTCTTGTACTCCATCGCTGCTGCAACCTTCAGCCATCTTTCCACCATCTGTTTGTCATACAAATACAACAAAATTCAGTTTATAACATCACATGTTTATAAAAAAATACAACAAAAACACAGTTACATCAATGTCATTACATACCAGCATTTAACCCAGAAGCATGACCACATTCCTTGTCTGTAACATCAGCTCCAAGATCACCCTCATTAACTGCAGATCCAACTCCCTCATCACCATTCTTGCCTGCAAGATCAACTCCCACATCACCCTTCTTGCCTGCAAGATCAGCTCCAAGATCACCCTCATTAACTGCAGATCCACCTCCCTCATCACCATTCTTCCCTGCAAGATCAACTCCCACATCACCCTCATTCCCTGCAGATCCTCCTCCCTCATCACCCTTCTTCCCTGCAGACTTTCCCTTCTGATCACCCTCATCATTAACAGAATTAATGATTTCCTTTAATATGGTTGTTATGTCCACAACCTCAGGTTCCTGCACTGGATGCTCAAAATAAATGTGAAGCTCATTCCCATGCCTTTGAGCTACCTCCACAGCCTCTAGTAAGTGAGAATCTTCCTTCAATATCCTCAACCCATCCCTAAACCTCTTCGAAGGATCTAACCACCACACATTACTCAAACAATTGTACCCTAACTGCTTGCAGTAGTTCCTAAAGCAAAAGACATCCAACATGTCTGAATCATACTCAGACCATACATCAACTTGTCCCAGTTTATATCTTACCCTTCCCCCTGCCCCTTCCTCTTCAAAGTTCCCTCCATGGTGTATGTGGATATTTAACCTCTGCAGACAACCAATTTCAGATCATATTTAACATAATGTCATATAATACACATTCCTTTACTGTTTTATTACTATAAATGATACAAAATTTATAATATTACACTTCATATTTCAAATACAAAACCTGTTTTTTAATCAAAGATTACACATAGCAATTAGGACCACCTGACACCCTAAACCACTATCACCCTTGAAAAGTTTGAACAGAATATTCACTGCACATTACAAGGGCTATAGCATACATAACATACAACATTACCTTCACAATGACCCTACCCTAAACTTGACTGATTTCTTACTACCCACGAAATTAAAAATCCCCAAATCAGACATCAAAAACCCTAAACATACACAGACGCTCCTCCAAATGGATGGAAACAATCCACACAACAACAACAGAGGAAAGACAATAGAAACAGAACCCTAAGAAAAAAAATCCTAACACTCTACAAATACTAAGCAAGAAACAACGATTACCTTCGTATCCATTGCAGAAATCTACCAAAACCCACGACGAACGCAGAAACCCCTTCAAAGCCAATGAATTTTGCAGAAGTCTTGGAAGAGAAGGAGACGCAAAAAGGCGGGAGAAGAAAGAAGTTTTTTCAGAATGGAAAACTGTAATTGTGAGTTGGCAACCCAGTCATCACTTAAACAGCCCAGGTCAGCAAAAGTTAACAGAGAATTAACATCAGGGACCTAATTGCCCGACAGACTTAAAAGTCAGGGACCACGGGATGAGTTTCCAAAAGACAGGGACCTAAGTGCACGACAGGCCAAAAGTCAGGGACCTAAGTGCTAGTTTACTAAAAAAAAAACTAATTCACGCTAATTAAGAAATGTTAGTTAATTTCATTAAATTTTCTTGATGTCATTTAAAAATGGATTGTATTCTCTAAATTGTCCTTCATAGGAGACTCCAATTTTATTGAAACTTGTTCCAAGTGAAAACACTATCTCTACATAGTTCATTAAATAGGGTCATTGGATAGAACAATTTAAATTTAAGTAAAGGATATTTTAGTCCGAGTTCATTAAATAAGGCAAAGTTAGTTGAAATTTGCTTATATTTTAGACCAACAAAAGTGAAATTTTTGTTGCTTATATTTGTGTTCTTATTTGTGTGCTCCTACGAGATCAACTCTAGCTCTCTCCCTTCAATTTGATCTTTTAACTTTCCCCTTAACAAAAAAAATTCTCTTCTCTCTTTTTTCGTGAAAAAACACACTAGAGAAGGTTCACAACATGATCATTTTGTGCATGTCCAACATCTCCACTTCATCCCCAACTCTCACTCCAGTCGCTCTCACCGATTCCCCCTTCAGCCCGTTTCACACCCTCTATGACCCACAAAGCACACGAAGAAAAATACAAATCAACTATCCCTCGCAAATCCATCGCAAATTAGCGATGGATTGGTGACCCAAATTAAATAATAGGCAAGGGAAGTGCCAAAGATGTGCGAGGAAACTTAGCGAGGGAATATTTCCCTCGCTAACCCTTCGCATATATGCAAAAAATCTGATTATAATTTAGAGGTATATATGCTCGCAAATTTGTTGCTAGGTTGATAAAATTATTTTAGTTATTTTGAGTAGGGGTGAGAATTGGTTAGACTGCTCGTCAGAGGCCTACTACCCGACCTACATCAGGCCCAAGCCAAGCAAATTTATTAACTAGAGCAGGCCAAAGCTTTTTCAAAAGCCTATATAGCAAAACAGGCCAGGCTTCAGGCCATCGAAAAAGCCTTTTGAACCTATCAGACCGGTCTATTTAACTAAATATAAATAAAATACTAATTTGTTTATATTGTTATTATTATTATAAAGACTTTTTATTATTTTTCCTTATAATTATATACTTATTAGCTTGTATAAAAATTTAAGTATGTTAAAAACTTGAGACTATAAGTCTATTCATATATATATGCTTATGATATATTCAAGTACGTTACTATAAAAAAGGCTTTCAGGCAATGTCAGGCTTTAAATAGATCAGACTCAAGCCATAAAATAAAGTCTATGTCAGGTAAACAGGTCAGACTCATGCCATAGATGATTATATTACATCCATAAAATTTTACATCTCTTAATGTTGGGGTTTTTCATATTCATCATTATAGTAACTATTCCAATTTGAGTGAGATTTCATCTTTTATTATTACTTTAAGTGTTTTTACACATTTTTTTCATTTGCTAACACTTTATACCTTCATATTGTCGATTCTTCTTTTGCATTTTTTCTTTTAAGTAATTTTTAAATTAAAATATTAAATGAATTAATATTTTTTTAAAAAAACTTAGTAAAATAAGATATATTTTATTTGAAATATTTGAATATATTTACTTTATTACACTACGCCAAATTTAGGATATAAGAGCACCTACTTTAGGGTGCTTCGATGTTTATTAATGCTTAAATTGATCGTTTTAAGTTTAGGGTGCTTCAAATTTGGGCGGAAGTGCCCTTACCATTAAAAGTTAGGGCGCTCAATATGCGCGCCCTGAAATTATAATTATTTTCTCTTATCAGGGCGCTCCAAGTGGACACCCTAATGCACCCAGTTTTCATTTTTTTTAAAGATAGGTTGTGTAGGGTGCTCCAGGAAGCGCCCTCCCATTGGGTATTTTAGGGCGCTCCAAGTGGGTACCCTCATGAGCCCAGTTTTTTTATATGTTGCTTAGTTAGGGCGCTCCAAGAAGCCCCTCCCATTGGGTATATTAGGGCGCTCCATGTGAGCGCCCTAATGAGACCAATTTTCTTTTTTTTATTGGTATTTAAGGGCGCTCCAGGAAGCGCCCTCCCATTAAGGGCACACAGAGGAACGCTCTCCTATAGGGGTGATCATGGGTTGGGTCAACTCGACTCGTACCCATGAAACCCGATTTGGACGGGTTGTCGGGTAAAACTGACCCGAACTGAAGAGAAGGGGAGAGATGAGTCGGGTAGCGGGTTGGGTGTTTGCCTACCCGTGGAACCCGAGCCGACTTGGTTGCCATATACACGCCTTTCTGTTTTTTATTTTGTTGATTTTTCCCCCTAATTCATTTCCATTTCTGAAAATTTTTCATTCCACTGTGAACCCTAGAAGAAGCCCGCGCCGCTTTGCTTGTGCTCTCCCCTCCCCTTCGTTCATCCGTCGTTCTTCGCTGCCCCTAGTCCGCCGTGTGCCGCTGCTTCTGTCCACTGGACCCCTATCTCCCCTTTCTCCAGGTAAACCCTATGCGGCTATGTCTTCTTCCCTTCGCACCACTTTTGTTTTGCTTTCTCTGATCAAAGATCCGTGGCTTAAGTTCTGGAACAATGTTTGTTTCTTGCTGCGATGTTTGTTTCTTTCTTAATGAAGAATCGTAGGACCAATGTTGCCGTGTTTGTCTACGAATCTTGACGGTCCTCTCTCTTCAGAGGGAGCTCCTCTGTCGATGCTCGTCTCTTATTTCTCCTGTAGGATTATGAGTCTTTTAATTGTCCTTTGCCAATATTATAATTTAATTTATGCTTGATTAACTGGAATCGAACATCGATCATTTTTTATTGTTGTTTCCTTGATGATCATATTTCATTTGAGTATTTGTTTATTTTATTTTGTCTTTGGGTGAAGAGAAGATTCTTGTTTAATGAGCTTTCATCTCATAAGATATAAAAACTTTCGCAAGGAAGAAGCAATGCAGCTACCTGTAAAGGAGGAATAATTTCAGATTTAGATGCTTGTTTTTTAAAAAAATGATTTGATTTTGTATCTGTTATATATGACAGAGGCTTGAAGAATATAGCCAACATAATGGGTGCTTGATGCTCATAATCAGTTTTTTCTTTTTTTTACTGGCCTAAAAAGGGGCCCAACCCGACTCCTTACTCCTCGAGTCGGATCAAGTCGGGTTTGACTTTGGAGTTACCCGAACCAACCCAACCCGTACCCATTCCTCGATTTGGGTTGCTCAGACACATGAACCCGACCCGACCCGACCGAGTATCATCCCTCCTATCTTTGAATTGAAGTTGTTGTTGACACCTCTTTTTCACTGTTTACACCTCCTTTTTTTCCTGAAATGAAGTTGCTACTTGCACCATTGATTCTGCTATGTGCCACCATGTTTCTGATGTATGTGTGTTTCTGCTAATTGTACCATTGTTTCTGCTAGCCGCACCATTGTTTCTATATTGTTGGAGTAAAAAAACAAATAAATATCATAAAATAAATTAATGAAAAACTTATCTATATTATAAATAAATCTGTGTTAACTTTTACTCCCTCCGGTCCTATTTATAAGAACCTTTTTGGAGGTGGATCTTGGTCCTTTTTATAAGAACTTTTTCATATTGTCCTATGCATTAATTATTATTTGACAAAAATACTCCATCAGTGGAGGTAGGTGAGTAATTAATTAGTAGAGAGAATATGACATAATTGAGTAGTTAAATAGAAAGAGAAAGATAATGGGTCTCAATAAATTTAAGGATAGTTTAGTAAATGTGATACACATTCATGACAAATTTATTGTAATCAACTAAATTAACCAACTTCCTTAATCTATGTGAAGTGGTTAAAAGGTTCTTATAAATAGGACCGGAGGGAGTACTATTCAATACACATGTCAATTATTTAGTCCGGTGTCACTTTTTTTTAAACGATAATTTGTGTTTTTTTAAAATCATTTTAACTTTTTTTTTCCAACACGTTTACACATTATATGCGTTTCTTTCTCTTTCTCGTTCTTTTTTTTTTATTTTTTGTCATATAAGATGGTGACTTTATTTTTAATTTTTTTTAGCTTTTCCCCTTTTCTAATATATCATTTATTTTACTCTATTTTAATCAAATTGGTTATTCTGTTTATTATCTCTCTTTTCTGTATATACTTTCCATTCAAATTGTTTCCCCACTACACCGTGTTTTATCACTTGTG
Organism: Sesbania bispinosa; assembly: GCA_026901365.1. Lineage (NCBI taxonomy): Eukaryota > Viridiplantae > Streptophyta > Magnoliopsida > Fabales > Fabaceae > Sesbania > Sesbania bispinosa. The sequence goes on along the minus strand of QLOH01000470.1, from coordinate 520,107 downwards.
GCTTTTTTTAATTTTTTATTTTCACTCCAGTAAAGTGCTTATTTCATATGAACCACATATATCATCCACGTGTGTGTTTGGTTTTCATCAAAATCGCGTTTTAAACGTGGATCCAGGCTAACACTATTAAGAGCATCTTCTGACCGGATCCACGTTTGAAATGTGGATCCAGTGTAAATCAAACATGTCAGTAGTCTTACTCATGTCGTTTTCTTTGTTTCTTTTTTTTATCGCACTTTAATTTTCTTTTCTTATTATTATATTAAAATTGTTTCTCTCATTATTCATTCATATATATTTGTTTCATTACACAAACACAAATTAAAAAATACAATAAATTTGTTGATTTATATTGAATTTAAAGTTTTTTCATATATATCATTTATCTCCATATTTTATTCATTAATGTGTTAACCTTAATGTTTTTACTTATTACCTCTCTTATCTATTCTGTTTATCTATTTATTCCCTATCTTAAAATTGTTCCCTCAATACACATGTGATGTTTTCTCACGTAAGTTTTTATTCTCATTTCAATAAAGTGGGCCGGGTTTTTTATGAATCATAAGTATCATACACGCGAAGTCGTTTTGCTCTTTCTTTTCTTTTTTTCATGTATTAATCACACTTAATTTTCTTTATTATTATTATTATTATTGTTGTTGTTGTTGTTGTTATTAAATAGTTTCTCTCATTATCAGTTGATTCAATTCCTACTTATATGTTTCACACTAAAACACACGTTAAAAATACCACAATAAATGTTTTATTTTTTCCTTTATTCTTTTTTTATCACACATTAATTTTTTTTAATTATTATTATATTAAAACACTTTCGCTCATTATTCATTCTTATTAACATGTTTCATTAGTGATTTTTTATGAACAATGAGTATCTTCCATTGGAGGTGGTCCTCATCCTATCATTTTTTAATTATTTCTCTTCTATTCAAACTTTAATTTTTTATTATTATATTAAAAGAGTCTCTCTCATCATCCATTCTTGATTATATATTTTTTTGGTTCCTGATTATCTATTTCATTATATAAAAACACACATTACGAAAAACAATAAATGAGTTGATTTGTATGAAATTTAATGTGATTTTTCCGATATATAATTTAACTCTCTATTTTATACATTATTGTTTCTACTTATTATCTCTCTTATATATTCTATTTATCTATTTACTCTGTATAAAAATTGTTCCCCCAGTACAGATGTTATATTTTCTCATTTACATTTTTTTTAATTTTTTTATTCTCACTTCAGTAAAGTGATATTTTTATGAACCACAGGTAGACATGTCAATCAAATCTAATTCGTAGGTACCCGCCCCCGTCCCGACTTTGACGGGGAAAACCCACATTAACCTGGCTTTAGTAAAACTCGGCTCCAACCTGCCTTTCACGGGGCAGAGCGGGGGCGGATTTGGAGGGTTCAAGAACCCGCTCCGGCCCCAACTCGAACCTGACCTGATATAATAATTAAATAATTTTAATTATGATATTAGTTAAATAATGAAGTTAAACATATATATACTTTCCTTAAAGTATAATATAGTTCTTAAATTTCTTATTTTTTAGGATTATCAATGTCTATATTTATATTATTTAAATTATAATATATTAGATATATATGACATATTTAAACATGTATTTAAGTTATAAAAAGTAAAGAAAAAAATAAAAAATAGAGAAGGTAAAATCCACTCGGGTTTCCCCGAACCTGATTATATGTTTCATTACATAAAAACAACGATTAAAAAATATAATGAGTGTGTTGATTTACATTAAATTTAACGTGGTTTTTCCAATATATCATTTCTCTCTATTTAATTCATTAATGTTTTCACTTATTATCTCTCTTATCTATTCTATTCTATTTATTTACTCTATATTTTAAAATTGTTCAACAAATACATATGTCATGTTTTCTCACTTGCGTTTTTAGTCTTTTATTCTCACTTCGGTAAAGTGATTTTTTTAATCAAAATTATCCTTCACGGAAGATAATTCCCCTCCTGCCTTTTTTATCACACTTTTATTTTATTTTTTATTATTATGTTAAAATATATTCTCTCATTATCCATTCCTATTAATATGTTCATTACTTAAAAGCATAGATTTAAAAAATAAAATAAATGTGTTGATTTACATAAAATTTAATGTGTTTTCTGCAATATATCATTTATCTCTCTATTTAATTCATTAATATTTTCACTTATTAGTTTTCCTATGTATTTTATTTACTCTATATTACAATTGTTCACAGTACACATGTCACATATTCTCACTTCTGTTTTTTTATATTTTTTATTATCAACTCAGTAAAGTGAACTTTTTATGAACACCAAGTAATCTCCACCGGAAATAGTCATGTTCGAGAGTTCGTTCCATGAACATCCACATAATAGTGGTGCTAACTCTTCCAATTAGGTCTTTTTTCATACAATTTATATAGGTTTAAAGTGATTGGGTGTTGTGGGTTGAAAAAACTCATTAAATTTATAATTATATTAATAATGTATTGATTACTATTCTCTATAAACATGATAATAATACACTCTTCACATTCTACTATTTAATTTATTTATATGATTATATCATAAATCAATTAATTTATAAATATTTATTTAGTAATACATGTAAAAAACAAATATCACCTGCAACTCATTAACTTTACTCATGTCTTTGCACTGGTACCATGTTAATGCATTATGTATATCATCCACTCACTTTACTTTTTTCCACTTTTTTATTAAGATATTTCAAACTCTTACTGAGTTTTTTAATTATTTTATATTGATATTTTTATGTATTTAATTTATGTCAAATATTTTAATTAATATATAATTTACGTGAAAGAATAGGATGATGTTTAGGGACAACTTCAAATTATTTTAATGTTACAGTATCAATTGTAAGATCAGTTATGTGTTGATGATAACTTTAAATTTTTTATAAACATTTTAGAAAATTACTAATTAGAAAAAAATGAATTTCATTTTTATTATCATATATTAATATTAATATATATATTTTACTATACCTCAAATAATTTAATTAATATATAATTTTAAATAATTTTTTAATTTCATATATAAATAATTTTATTAAAAAAATAAACAATATGGCACGGGTCCTATACTAGTTTCATTTATAATAAAAATTAGCTTCATAATAATTTTTATTAAATTTTCAAGAAAAAATGTAACATTATATAATTTATTTATATAAAATAATGTAACATTATATTAGAAGTATTTCTATTTCTAATATATATATAATTGATTTCTTTTGAAAATATTTATTTAATTTATTTTGATTCATATGCTTTAATTAAAACTATTTTTATTATATATTTTTTTTATATATAAAATTTTTATTAATTAAGATTTATACAAAACAAACGATAATATTAGACAAATATATCATCAAATAAATTTTTTATCATCATTTTTTGAATTTGTTATTTTTTATCTAAATCTTAGATGATATAATATTAATTGAAAATAAAAAATTTATAATAAAATTAAAATAAACTTTTAAATATTTCTCTATTCATACGCGTGAATAATGAGAATATTATATAAAATTTTAATATATATGAGATAAAAAATGGTATATTTCAATACTATTTTAATTGTAATTTATAGAAAAAGTTTATAATTTTGATATATAAGAGATAAAAAGTGATATATTTAATATATCCTTTGTATCTTTTATTTTATTTTATTTTATTTTTTATGTATATTCTACCGTTATAATTTATTATATTTTAATTTATTTATACTAGCGGAAAGACAGACACTGCCGTGTTTGTCTATCCGCATTTTTTTTTGGAAAAAACGTAAAAATTTTTTATTTATATTTTCAAATACTTTAAATTCAAATTCATCTTTAAATTTGGATGATATACTGAATTCTGATTTTTTTAATAATAACTTTTTTAACACTAATCCTTATTTTTACAATTCAAATTCAAATCCCGATTTATTATATTTTTCCTATTCTAATTTTAATCTCCATTTCTTAACTTCAATTTAAAATATTATCCTTATCATTTAAGTCATGAATTTTTTAAATAATTTTGAAAAGTATAGATTAATAATTTAAATTCAAATCTTTCTTTAAATTTGGATGATATACTGAATTCTATTTTTTAATGATAACTTTTATAACATTAACCCTTTTTTTTACAAAAAAAAGGTATTCCCTTTATATATAGGTATAGATTATAAGTTAATTGATATGTATATATTACTTTTTATCGAAATAAGGTATTAATTTAATTTATTTAGTAAATTGACTTAGTCTAACATAAGCTTAATGCAGATTATATAGAGTATGAACTTTCGACAAGCTGTCTATTCTATTTTTAACTCCTCCTATAAATACTGAAATAAAGTCATATAAGCGAACAAAAAGAAAGAAAAAGAAAGTCGAGGACACATGAGTCAACTTCTACATTTATGATGTGAGATTCAGATATTCATACCAAGACCAATTCAATGATCTGGCTAGCGATCTTGAACTGTACGTGAGTCAACATGTAATTATTAATTCGTTAGATGGATGCCATTGAACTACAACTAATTTGGAGCACGGCAAAATGAGCTACAATTGACGTTAACCGCGCGCAATATCCCTTTACTGTGTCCTTTTCGTTGCCTAGAAATGGAAAGAAAAGGCCAATAATCAGGGACTTGCTTCAACGTTCTTCTTTTACACAAGTCCTTTGGCTTTGCATGTCCCATTTTCCCGACAAAACAAAACCATTGAAACGAAGAAAACATATACTTATGGTAACTAGCTTTACCTACATTTTCAAACTACGTACCTAGCTAGTTTCTTATGTGGAATATAATAGTTGAGCTTGTACAAGTCTTCCATGGGTAACGACAATCACTTATAACTAGCTAGACTATATATATAAAGAAAATCATGTATAGCAAATATTCTAAATTGAAACTGTCTTTCCTTTCAAAGTCATGGTAGTTCTTTCAACATTTTGTGAGAAATTAAAATAACATACTCCCTCTAGCTCAATTATATATATATATATATATATATATATATATATATATAAACACTCACTCATTATGTTCAACTAAAATATAAGTAAAACTTAATCAATTTTATCATATTTAATGATATCATCCCGAATTACCTTTTATATAATTCGGATTTTATTTTTCAACCACTCTATTTAATGAATAATGTGTCCATACAAAGAGGGTATATCCACTTGAAACAAGTTTCAATAAAATTGAATTTAAGGTAATTTAGGTAGATGATATCAAGAAAATTAATTGATCGAGTTTAAAAATTCAAATAGGGAGGGAGGGAATATTAGTGGTATTTAGGATTGAGATGGAGAATCTCACAATTAGTGTGTGGAATGCACCATCAAATGAGAAAAGAGAGAATGAGTGTGTTTAGTAAGACCAATAAGCTACCTACTAGCTTATTTGACTAGCTTATAAGCTAGTTTGACAAACACAAAAGTGTTTGGTAAGGTATCTCAAAGTAGCTTATTTTAAGAGCTTCTAGCTTATAAGTTACAAGCTACTTCACCTAACTTGTAACTTGTAGCTTATTTAATTTTCTTCCATCACTATCTTTTATATTTTAATACATTTCCCTTATTATTCTTAATTTCTTTTTACCTATTATTATCTATTTTCAATTTTAATGACAAAAACTTTCAATTTCTTTTTATTTATTATTACCTATATAATACACAATTTAAAAAAATTACGAATTACTTAAATTTTTTTTCTTTTCACTATTTTATGAAATTAATTTTATATTATACTATTTATTTTATCAATTTCATTATTTATTTTAATTTATAATTAAATATTTTATCGCTAAAAGGTTTAATAAGAATTCAATTATTTTTTAAAAAGTATAAAATTATAATTACATAATAATATTTTTTTTCTAAAAAATACAGATAATATTTATGTAGTTATGCCCTTTTATGTCATTTTAGATTTACCAACTACCTTATCAACTAGTTCTACCAAACACTTCTAATTCAATAAGCTAGCTTATCAGCTCGAAACTTATTAGCTAACAGCTAACTTATCAGCTAGAAGCTAGCTTATCAGCTACCAGCTAGTTTTGCCAAACACATCCAATCCAATGTTAAGAGTCATTGATAAAGAGAGTGGGGTACATGAGAGTCTCATCCTCTAAGGTGATGAGATCCCAAAATTATAATATAAAGAATTGATATCTAAATACAACTTGACTTACTTTTTCCTATGTTAAAATAAATAATTAATTTCATTAGTTTCACTCCATTTTCATTATGGTTCTTATAATTTTTTTATATTATAGTCCTTCCAATCTACTCATTTAAATATTGCTTTTCTAAGGAACAATATCAATCTACAAATTAATTAAAAACTATAAAAACTAACCATTCATATTTCATACAATAAATTAGGACAAACTTTTTGATATAGAATTTGTAATGACGAAAACATAAATAAGTATGCAATATAATGCTTATTAAAACATTAACGGTAAAATGTAATATTTAAATGAGTGAAAATATAATTTACAAAAATTATATTTACATAACATGAGGATAAAACCTTATGTTATTACGTGTATAATTTGATCAAATCAACATTTATAATATTTACATTTTATTAGTTTAATCTTTTTAATATAAATTTGTGGTGATTATAAAGTTTTGCTTATTATTTAGTTTTAAAAATATTTTAAAAAATCAGTTAATAAAAAAAATGACTACTTTAAAACAAAATATGATTTTATTGATAGAAATTAATATTTTAAAAATACTTAATATATTTTTTACATCAAATTTTACATAAGAATGTGTGTGTATATATATATATCAACGTAAATTATCACACAAGGTGAATCTTTATATTTATGAAGCTTATTAGTTATTAGTAGCTAGGGATGAAAATTGGACCCAAATTTAGTGGGTAACAACAAAAAGGGTAAAATATCTTTTTGGTCCCTCTAAAATACCCCATTTTCGCTTTTAGTCCCTCTAAAATATTTCGTTTTTAAGTGGTCCTCCTAAAATTTTTTTTTTTTGCAAATGGTCCTTGGACATAAATGGAGTATTCCTAGTGCTGAGTTGACACCTTCTCTGTCCTACATGGACTTTCCATGTGTCTTTTCTTTTTGAGAATTTTTTTCCCTAAAATCCCCATTTATATACGCGTAAGGCTTCTTCATCCCTCCAAATTTCTGCAAGCCCTAACTTTAGAAATTCCCCCATAACTCTTTCCCTTCCTTCTCCTTGAGTTCGATTTCTGCCGTTCAGCCATGAAAGCAAAGACGTGTGCATCTGAGCAAAGGTATTCCGCTTCGAAGTCGTCATCGTCGTCCTCTATATCGCGACGATTGACCTGTGCGTGTGGGGATAACTTGCTTCTCTTGAAGTCGAGTTCACAGAGCAACCCAGGGAGGATGTTCTGGAGGTGTCCGAACTGGGCTGTAAGTTACAAAGAATACAGAGGCAACCTGCTTCTCTTGGTTTATGTTTTTATTTTCCGGTTTAACTCCTCCTTTCCTGTCCTGTGTTATGTTTATGCAGACAGAGGCAACTTGCAAATATTTTCGCTGGGCTGATGATGTTGTGTGTGATGAAGGAGTCAGAGTTGAGGAATGGAAAAAGCTGAAGCATGAGAATGAAGAGCTGAAAAGGAAAAATGGGAAGTTGCAGTTGAAGTTGAGTTGTGAAAGGAGGAGGCTGAAGCTAGCTGTTTGTGCTGTGGTTTTGTTAATGGGGCTGTTTTTTATGGTCTTTACTGTGGCTATAGTTAATTGTGGTGCATTGAGGAAGACTATGTAGGTGTAGAATAAATATTAGGGGAATGGGGGAAAATGGAATGACAATTGTAATGGGAGAACTATTATGCTGCAGCTGTATAATGCAGTTTATTGTAATGACTAAATCCTTTCTTGTAATGTTATTGGTATCTATGAATGAAGGAAAAATTTGGTTCAGACTTGATCCTTTATGTGCAATGGTTTGGCTACAGTTAATTGTAATCATTCATAATCACTGCTTACAATATGTTGAATTCTGAAAATAAACTGATAGAAATGAAAAGAAGCAGGAAGATGTTTAGGTAGAGATGAAAAGAAAATGACCATTAATAGAGATGTTAAGGTACAATAGAAAGTTGGTTCCATACTCCAAAATGGGGCACCAGGATACTAAGTTTTCCTGGATTCAGAATTAGCCAACAAAATACTAAGCTTCCAAAATGAGGGATACATTGTCACCCTACACAGTTTGCCCTACACTAAACCAAAATGACCCATAAACCAAAATGATCCATTACAAAATAGTCAACCAAAAATACATTGTTCATAGCAAATCCCCTAACTAATTCTGAATGTCTTGTCTGTTAGTTGTTGGTTTTTGGGTGCACTCCTCCTTGAGAACCTTCATGTGGGTGTGTCTGTGTAACTTCAGAGTGTTGTGTTCCTCCAACATCAGAAGAAGCATCAATGTTGAACCCCACAGCTTGTTTTGCAACATCCTATAAAATATAAAGGGAATAAATCAGAAATTCATTCTTAAACATATCAAAGCATTGGAAGTGTTAATGTGCACATACCACTGTCCTCATGAAGTTCATATATTGTTCATTGTTTGTCATGCCTAAAGTTGTAGCAACTTCCATCCAGTCATATTGGCTGCCACTGGTTACTTTTTATGCAACACTCTATTTGACACAAACAGAAGTATTTAAGGTTACAGCATCATATCTGGACAGTTCAGAAGTAAATATGCATTGTATTTTGTGAAGTGCTTACCAAAAGCTCCTGTATTATTTTATTGGCTTCAACCATATTTGGTGGCAATGGTGAACCACATTTGGTCTGTAATTGCAAACATACTAAATGTCAATTATCATATATAATAAACATGATGACTGATTTGACTTGAGAGTTTAAGTCTTACCATCATAAACATAGAAGTTTCATGAGCATTCTTGATGACTTGTAGTTGTTGGACACAATTGTTTGTTTCATAACCAGTGGACTCTGTTTGTGTGGGGTTTTTCTGAACAGTTTCAGTAGCAGTAGCAGGTGGTTGTTGGTTGGTTGGAGGAATGGGCTTATTTTTTGTGGGAGGCCTGCCCCTTTTTGACTTACCTGCAGCAACCTTAGTCTTTCCCTAGAGGTAACATTTTGGTATTAGTACCCTATAAACCATGTAAATAAAAATGTCAAGAAAATTAGTTATACCTTTGTATTGTTCACATTGTTTGGGGCTGCATTGCTACCTTCTCCAATTTCAGCATTGGTCACATTATTTGGGGCTGCATTGCTAGCTTCCCCAACCCCTGTGGGTTGGACACTTGGATTCCCTTGTGTGTTCTCTGTTGTCTGTTATAGTAAAAAAGGAATAAGTTAGAAATTATACCTGTAGTGAAAAGGAAGGAAAAATGGTATATTATACCTGTGTCTCAGATGGTGGATTGGCTGCTGTAGGAACATCTTCTGGCTGAACTCTGGGTCTCTTTGGGCATTTCCTGGTATTATGGCCAAACTGCTTGCAGTTGCCACATGCATATTTTGTATGGGACCTCTTCAACCTGGTAGGATTGGGATCCTCACCAGGCTCTCTCCTTCTTAGCTTCTTTGGTCTACCTGGACCTTTCTTGAAATTGGGTGGCTGTATTGTGGGTTGACTAACTTTTGGCCACATGTCTTGGCCATTGATAGGAGAGACAGTCTGGCCATATGTTAACTCATATGCCTCTCTCCTATAATAACTATGAACATAAGTTTCTGGCCTCTCTCTGTTGTAACTTATTGCACTAACTGCATGTCTACATGGCAGCCCAACCAATTCCCAAAAATTACAGGTGCAAGTTTTCTTTGATAAGTCAACAACAAATTTTTGGGGCTGCATGCTATGTGTGACCTCAAATTTTAACCCCCCTGCCCAAGTTGGAAACCAGAATGCAGAATGCTCTACCTCCCTATTCAATCTCCTTCTTGGCTTAGGTAGTATGTCACCCTGATACTTACCCAGTTTTTCCTTTAAAGTAGCAAACCTAGTCATGATGTAGCATCTAATCCACTCAAACATAGTTATTATTGGCTTATCCCTGGCTATTAGTATAGTACTGTTAAAGGATTCACAGATGTTATTCATTAGCACATCACATTTTGGGTAGTAGGAAAAAGCATGCTTACACCAACTTTTAGTGGGGATGGCTGCCAGCCACTCATAAGCATTGGGGTCAATCTCCTTGATTTCATCCATCTTGTTGTTAAAAGCCTCCACATATGTAGCCTTGGATGCTGCCATCATGAGATCCCTAAGCATGGTCCCACCTCCAAATTTCTTCTTGAAATTGGCATAAAGATGCCTCACACAAAATCTGTGCTCCACCCCTTCCAACATTTCCTCAAATGTGGGAATTAAACCCTACAACAACAAATATAGTCAATGTTAAGTTAATTAACTATCCAATGTGAAACAATGAAATAACAAAGTTTGAGAGAAAGGGTTGTACCTTTTGTTGATCAGAAATAAATACCCATCTATTAGTCGTCACATCTCCAATATCCTCCAATAACAGGGTTAAAAACCACCTCCAACTTTCCTTAGTCTCTGTTTCCACTACAGCAAATGCAAGTGGAAAGTATTGGTCATTAGGGTCCCTACCCACTGCTATGAGAAGTTGACCCCCATACTTTGTTTTAAGGTGGCACCCATCCACACCTATAAAAGGTCTACACCCTCTGACAAAGCCAGTCTTGCATCCTTCAAGACACATGTAGAAGCTGCCAAATTTTGGTAACAAAGGGGGGTGTACAATGCTTAGCTGCATCTTACATGTGCTCCTATTGCAAGCACGTCTCAGCTCCTCACTGTATGATCACAACATGTTATACTGCATCTCAGCATCTCCATCCACCAATTTCTTTGCAATTTTTTTAGCCCTCCAAGCAACAGCAACTGAAATGCCAGCTGCATATGTAGTCCTTATGTCCCCAATTATATCAGACAATCTAACAGGTTGCCCGGACCTAAATCTGTCAGCCACAGCTTTTGCTACCCACTTGGATTTGGCATTTTTGTTGTTAAATACCCTCCCACAAGTATGGTTGTCCACCAAAGTCTTCATCCTATATGTGGCTTTGCCCCCAACCTTACTAACTAAAGCAATGAAATCACAATCTTCCTTGCATCTGACCCTTACCCTTATTTTGTCATTTTTTTCAAACTTTATCTCCCTTCCATTCAAGACAGAATGCTCCAAGATAGCTTCCTTGAATTCCTTCAATGAACCAAACTCCATTCCTAGCTGGAACTTAAATTTTCTACGCATCTCTTCTTTCCTATATCTCACATACTTTGGCCTATTCTCATCTTCACCACCAGAGCTATCATACTCACTATCCAACTCTTCACTGTGATACTCAAACTCCATGTCATGACCATGACCTTGTCCATGTGGTGCAGGCAATAATTGAGGTAAATTTTGGTGAGTACTTGTTCTTGTAGAATCCCTTATTTGTAGGGTACCAGCACTCCTAGAACCAGCAGTGTTCTGACTTCCTCTACCTATTGGCCTCCTTGATGGTATAGACTTCCTCCTTATCCCCTTTGGTGAAGCAAAACAAACCGGCTGAACAGACTCCTGAGTAGGCACCTCAAACAAATCATCCAAGTTCTCCATCCTCTCTTCCTCACTGTCAGAGAAGTGTACATCACACACACTATTATCACTAGACTCTCCATCACTACTGACATTGTCCTCACTCTCTTCCCCTCCTACTTCTTCTACTGGTTTCTTGTTCTTTTTGGTCCCTACCCCCCCCTGATTTCTTCTGGCCTTTTACACCTGAGGGACCAACAACATTTACACCAACATCATCACCAGATTTCACTCCCACCCCCTTCTTATTTTCTGACTTGCTTCCCCTTTTCTTATTTTTCACACTCCCTTGACCAACACCAAAATTAACCCCCACAACACTTTCTCCCTGCACAGAACTCTCCACATATATGTCAACAGCACATTTGTAAGTAATAGCATACCTAGCCACTTCTGCTGCATCCTTATCATCTTTCATTCTCTTCAAACCATCTTCAAAGCCTAGTTCTTTCTCTTTCCACCAAAGCCATAACTTCCCAGATATGCCTAAGTCCTCCTTCAGTATGCCACAAGCCTCAAAGAATGACCATTTGTCCGCATCTAGCTTGTGGACCACATGTACCTCACCCCCTTTGTAGTGAGGCCTCGGGTCAGTCACTAAAAACCCCTTCACATGGAAAACTACTGAAAAGGACATCCCTGTAAAATAGAGGTAACATTTTCAACAATTAACAATGGCACAATCTAACACAAAAACCATTAAAAAACTACATCCTTCAGGGAATGCACCAAAGCGAGCTATTAAACAATTAGGTGGGGTTGAAACTGAATAAATAATGGCACCCATCACACAGCATTTAAGATTCCCTTGGTCCCCACTTCTTTACACACAAGCAGACAGAAAAGGGAATCTGAGCACAGTAAGCAAACTTACCTTTACGCGAGACACCCAACTATACTTCACACACGCCTTATCGCTGCAATCCCACAAAGTCCTTGGTCGCCTTCAACAAGCACGCGTCCTCACTGCGTGGATGCCTCGTCAACGTCTTCTTCGCACAGTTCGTATGGTCACTCTTGCAGGGAATCAAGGTAAATTTCAGAGGTGAGGGTGATTGTGAAAAGTGAGTACAATGTTAGGGGTTCTTCAATAAAAGTGAAAATCGGGTCATGCAATTAGGGTTTCTAATTCCTAATTAGTAATCAAATTAGCCTAATTTAACCTAACTATTATGTTTAATTGATATTTAGTTAAATAATAATTAAATTAAATACTAATAATGTATGAGACACGTAGCCTAAGTGACTAGGACAGAGAAGGTGCCAACTCAGCACCAGGAATACTCCATTTATGTCCAAGGACCATTTGCAAAAAAAAAAAATTTAGGAGGACCACTTAAAAACGAAATATTTTAGAGGGACTAAAAGCGAAAATGGGGTATTTTAGAGGGACCAAAAAGATATTTTACCCCAACAAAAATTACTCGTAATGGATAGGATAATTACCCACCAAATGAGTTTGGGTCCGGGTCCAGGTTCGGGCAATTACCCATATTTTTTAAAGGATACGAGTGCAGATATGGGTTATATGGTACCCTATCTTACTCATATCCGCACTTATATAATATATAAATATATAATTGATTTAATTTTATATACATATGATTATTTAATTTGTATATATGTTAATATTATTAATTAATTATTTTTACAAAAATTAATCATTTTTACAAAAAATTAATTAATATTAATATATATTATATTCATAAAAATCATTAATATATTACTAATTTAATAATTTAAAATGATATAATTTTGGAAATATTATAATTTTGTATCCCTAAACAATAAAATAGCAAAACTTGAATTAATTTTCATTTCCCCTCCCACTATTCTCGTCTCTAATCGACTTTCACGTACCAAAGTTGTTTTATAGTTAAACTTGAATGATCTATGAATTATTTTTCATTTGTGTTAGAGATACTTTTTAATTAATTTATTTTTTATAGTTAATAAAAGTGCGGGTAGTGAGTACAAATATTAGAATCACTACCCACATAAGTATAGGTCCGGTATGAATATTTTTTTAAAACGCGTGTATGAAAACACGTACTATTGTCCCCTACCCAGACCATACTCATTATCATCACTACTTATTGAGAAGAGATCCATTGACACCAGGTGTAAATATTTACACCAAATCTAAACCGTTTAAATAAATAGATCTAACTCATTAAGACCATCTCCAATGGGAGATGGAGATGCTTACATAGTTGCTTAAATCATTATTATTATTTCTGTGGGTCCTACTTGTACATCTCGTCTCTTTTCATTTTTTTAAGCAACTCTTACAATTTAAGTAACTTTACAAAAATTTCAGAATGGACCGCACGAGCCGTCCGTGTCCGTGAACGGTGAACTACAAGGGAGCATTTTTTTATTTATTTTGGATGGATACTCATGGGGAAAGAAATTAAAATTGATATTTTGCTGATGGCACTGAGAGGGTATAAGAGCATCTCTAACGACAGAATTTGGAATTGTTATACTGACACAAAGCAACTGTAGTGGGTTTCTTCACCGTTGGGGAGGATTTTAATTTTTCATCCGGTTACTTCCTGTAGCAATCCAAAAAGTGGGTTGCTGTAGTTTTTTTTTTATTTTGATAAATGATAAAATATAGGGGTATAAAGTAGATTGTGGGGGCATTTAAGATATTTTGTAGAGTTGTTGGGTTATAGATAACAAAGTGTTTGAGTTGTTTGAAATAATAAAAATAATATAATAATATAAAAAATATGAAAAATTATAAAATAATAGTTTAAAAACTTTTAAGAGTTGCTGGGTTAAAGATGGCCTAAGAACGAAAGAAAAAGGTTCCTCTTGCCACTCCGTCACATGTGTTTTAATTTGACAACTCATGCTTTCTTATGTATCTACTACTTTTCCTCTCTCCATGTTTTCTTCTGCTTTTAAAAAAAATAACAAATTCAAAATAAAAACATACAATAATTTATATAATATTTTTTATATATATCTCTTCATCTTATTATCTATGACATGTCCCATTTTTTTTCTTTTCCCCCTCTTTTTTCTCTTTGTTTTTTTATTATATATTGTATGGTTTAATAAGCATAATTTCTCTCTAGGAAAAGAAATAAGATGGCAGTTTACTACAATCCATTTTGAATTGATTAGTATTTTTTTCCCATTTGCAAAAATTGAACAATTTTTTTTTCAGATTGCACATGCTGGTCGCTATTCCAAGGACTTTTTCAATAGATATGGTGATTCGATGAAAATTCGTTGGTTGCGTTTCTGGCCTCTTAATAAGGTGCTGATAGAGAAGTATGGTTTTAGTGAGTGTGTCTTTGCTTAGTAATTCTTTGCGGGTGTTTGTTGGTGTGTCTTTGTTCTCTATTCTATTATCATCATCATTATTATCATCATCATCCTTCTTCTAGTCCTCTGACGAGTAAAAGCTTTCAACAACACAAATGGAGAATGTTGTTCCACCATGATCATCGCCTTATGCCGTTTCTCACCATGTCCCTTTCACTGAATCAACTGCCACAGTTCATTATGTGTCTATATATGTCCGGCCTATAAACTATACATGTGAATCATATGGCTTAATTTTTATAGATTTGAAGGATATAATTACAAATTTTAAAAATTCTCTAAAACATAAAAACGCCGCCTATCTAAGAAAAACCTCACTACACAGTATAAATCATCTAAATTTAAGATACATGATTATTAAGATAATATTCACAGGATTTAATCAGTTGAAATAAAAAATTATATACCTTAACCAGTTTTATGGTGTCCTAAATAAACCTTTTTTTGGTCGTGACTAGATGTTTTTTTTTTGTCTTTGACGGTCGGGGAATACCCATAAGCATAGTTGTGTGTTTAACCCTCGGGCTATGGTGGTTGTTAGGTAAAACCCATCCCAAAAGTGGCGATTACAGGATTCGAACCTCAGACCTTGTAGATAAAGTTCACCTGGGTCACAATCTACTTTCACTGCGAACAACCACTGTTTGGCATAATTAGATGTCTTTGATAGCTAAGGATTACACTTTTTTTACTATAAAAATAAAACCCTTTTAAGACCACATGATCATTGTGTCTTCTTAACACATGAGTTATTTCCACGCACTTGGGGCATCTAAAGAGGTTGTATATCAAATTTAGTAATTTTTCTCCTCATATGATAATTATAGTGAATATATATTAAAATTAGAAAAAGAAAAATCAAATATGATGCTAAAGAGAAAGATTCACATATTTATTAATTTATTTATGATAACTTCACATATTTACTGAACATGGAAAGCTACGATGGATTCAAATTCAGGTTAATAAAATAGATACAATTCTATTTTTTCACCCTCCACTTTTTTACATCTTCCTTCACAACCCTTTTTCTTCCTTTCTCTCTGTTTTTTTTTCAATCTCTCTCCTCTTTACCTCTATCACACCTCGATTTTTGGGTGTGACAGAATTATTATCCAAACGGATACTGAAACACACCACAACTTACAGAACTATTATTTCCAACATCAGAAAGGAATTATCATTACCTAGCTAGGGGACCGAGTTCAGTTGTAAGATTTAAGGATACCAACTCAATTGAATCATTGTTTTCAGTGCCACGACCCAACCTTTTTCTAGCTAACTCTGTAGCCAAACACTCCTTTAGCTCTGTCACTATGTCACTCATGTTTGGCCTTCTAGCAGGATTGATAGACACAGAAGCCATTCCTATTTCAACAGCTTTCCAAACAGAGCTAGTGTCAAAGTCTTCATGTAATCTTGAGTCAACAATATTTTTAATATCTCCATTTGAAAGCATAGAGCTAACCCACTGACTTATGTGAATCTTCTCATGCGTTTTTGATATAGCTGGTTGACTTGTGATTATCTCCAAAATAACAACTCCAAAGCTATAAACATCACTTTTCTCTGTCAACCTACTTGATATGTTGTACCTGCAAGCCAGATCATGCATACAACTTAGTTTATTTTCTCATCAATTTTTTTTCATGAGAATATCTCAATAATGTGTGTATTGTTCTTCCAAAGAAAGTGATGCATAACCATATATTATATGTAATAGAAGCACTTACTCAGGATCAAGGTAACCGGGAGTTCCAGCAACAACAGTGGACAGATGTGTGCCTCCATCAGTAGGAAAGGTTTTGGATAGGCCAAAATCAGTCAGTTTTGCTTGGAAGTTTTCATTTAACAAAATATTTGTAGTTTTCACATCTCTGTGGATTATAGGTGGCTTACAACCATTATGCAGATATTCCAGTCCTGACATTAAATTCTTAATTTAAATTGATGGAAAGATTCAAAAGATTAAATGAAAAATTTGCATATTTAGTTTCCTTCTTAACCTTGGGCTGCATCTATTGCTATTCGGAGTCTATCTTCCCAAGTGAAGAACTTTGCCCTGCTATATTTTCCTGTATAATCAAATCAATCAAAGACTGAATTTCATTGAAAAAACAATAACAAGGTTGTGAACAATGAATATACATACCTGAAAGATGTTCATCCAAGTTTCCATTTTCCATATATTCATAGATGAGCCCTATATTGTTTTTTTCATTGCAATACCCAATAAGAGAAGTCAGATTTTTGTGATGAACTCTCATCAGAAGTTTAACCTGTAATTTCAAAGGTCACTTTTATGTCATTATAAGCACAATTTTGGTTGTACTTGGACAAAAAATTTTATGCAGATGGTGTAAGGATTTCTGGGCCCATTTCCCTTACTTCTTCCACAAACCCAAGTGCAGACCCTACTCCCCTGCCCATCTCACAGGAAGACCACGAAGGGGATACAAAGAGAATATCACGCCAACCAAGTTACCTCAAGGATTACGTGGTCACTACCTCCACTAACCGTAAAAGGGGAAAATCTGTTAGGAAGGAATGATTGGAAATATTCCCTATAATTTCCTTTTTATTATTAGCTTATGATTACTACAAGGCGGTTGCCAAAGTGCATATATAGCACAGTGATGTAATAGAAAAGGGTATGAGAAAATAGAAAAGTATTCTTTCTCTATGAAAATTCCTTCCTCTTCCTGTTATTTCTTTTTCTATCTACTGCAGTACCTTTCATTTGGTGCTTTCAATGAGCTACTCCATGGCCGAATCTTCCTTCTCTCCTGATGAGCTCTCTAAACTTCATACTAAACTTGAACAATTACTTCTCTCTCATGCGAACCTTTCTAATACACTCCATGACCTTGCAAACCGCACCTCCATCCTTGAGACCCAACCCCATCATCACCACTCCCCACATTCCCCTAAACCTTTAAAATTTGACCCCCCCACCTTCAATGGATCAGATGCTCTTGGTTGGATCTTTAAGGTCAACCAATTTTTCGATTATCACCAAACACTCACTGACCAGCGAATTCATATCTCCTCCTTCTACCTTGAAGGTCCTGCTCTAGCATGGTTCCAATGGATGTTCAACAATGGTTTACTATCATCCTGGGACACCTTTCTCCGTGCTTTAGAGCTCAGGTTTGCTCCTTCCAAATTTGACGATCCAATAGCTTCTCTCTGCAAACTCACCCAAACCAACAGCCTTCAAGATTATCTCTCCAAATTTGAGACCTTAGCCAACCGCATTTCAGATTACCCACCAAGCTTTTACCTAAGTTGCTTTCTATCAGGCCTCAAACCCCACCTTCGACGAGAAGTTACGGCCCAACAACCACCAGACCTTCCTCATGCCATTGCCTTAGCCAAGCTTCATGATGAAAAATCCCGCCCCTCACCACCTCCGTTCAACCGATTCGGTCGTACAATCCCTCCCCTCTCACCTACTACACCTGGTACAACTACTTCCCCCAAACCTCTCCCTCCACTCCTCCCAACACCCCCAACCAAACTCCCAATTAAACGCCTCACAGAAGCAGAGATGCAGGCATGAAGAGAGAAGAATCTTTGTTTTAATTGTGATGAACGTTACACAAGGGGACACCGCTGTAAGCCACAATTCTTACTCCTCACTACTTGTGCCCCAGAGGAGCTAGACGATGACATACCAGCAGAGGACTTCCAGCCAACTGAGGACGCACAGCAAGAGGCAGGGCTCATTAGTCTCCACGCCTTCTCTGGTCAATGGACCCCAAGGACATTTCGGGTTACAGGATCTATCAGGGGCTATGCGGTCCAAATCTTGGTTGACAGTGGGGCAACCCATAATTTCATCCGGCATAGAGTGGATCAGTTTCTTCACTTACCTACTCAACCCACACCAAGCCCTTTACGTGTTATGGTAGGTAACGGTACATTTTTACCTTGCTCTTCCTTCTGCCCTAATGTTACTCTCACTTTAGACAACCAAGATTTTCCTGTGGATTTGTATCCATTAGACCTTGCAGGCACAGATGTGGTTTTGGGAGTCTATTGGCTCTCCATGGTTGGCCCTTATATCATGGATCACAACGGCCCATTTATGACATTCAATTGGCAGGTTAAATTGGTTGAACTTAAAGGGGATTCAGGACCAAACCCTTTTTTTGCTCACCAGCTACGGCGTCTGCACAACACCAACAGTGTCGAGGCCCTCTTTTCAACTTTCACTTGACTCCAATCCTTTTTCACCACCAATCACAACCACATCCCAACCACATTCCTTTTTTCCCTCCTCCACCGTACCTCAGATACAATCCCTCATCTCTCAATACTCATCTCTCTTCTCACCCCCTACTACTCTACCACCCCAATGACCCACAGACCACTCCATTACCTTAGCCCCAAACACACCCCCAATCACCGTACGCCCATACCGATATCCACATTTCCAAAAACAAGAAATCGAAACACAAGTCCAAAGGATGCTAGACTCAGGTTTCATCACACCTAGCAACAACCCTTATTCTTCTCCGGTCCTTCTCGTCAAAAAGAAGGATGACACGTGGCGGTTCTGCGTCGATTACAGGGCCCTCAACGCAACCACCATCAAAGACAAATTTCCGATCCCCACTGTTGACGAATTACTGGACGAGCTTGGTCATGCCTCTTGGTTTTCCAAATTGGATCTCCTCTCGAGATTTCATCAAATCCTCATGCTTCCTGCTGATTCTGCGAAAACCGCATTCCGGACTCACAACGGCCACTTCGAGTTTCGGGTTATGCCGTTTGGTTTATGTAATGCACCCTCTACATTCCAGGCTACTATGAATGATTTGTTTTGTCCCCACCTACGCCGTTTTATCATCGTTTTTTTCGATGACATTCTAGTTTATAGCCCGACTCTGGCCGAGCATGTTCTCCACCTAGAAACCACCTTCCAGTTGCTTCATTCTAATTTGTTTCCGTTTAAAGGGCAGCAAATGCACTATTGGGACTCAAACTATTCAATATTTGGGTCACGTGGTATCTGATAAGGGCGTTCAACCCGATCCAGAGAAGCTGGCTGCTGTTCGCAATTGGCCAATTCCAACTTCTCTCAAATCTCTCAGAGGATTCCTCGGTCTTACAGGATTCTATCGTCGTTTCATCTCGGGTTACGCCTCTATTGCTCATCCCCCTCACTGATCTCCTCAAGAAGGACAACTTCTATGGAGTGACAAGGCCCAGGCAACCTTCACTAATTTGAAAAACACACTATTATCAGCTCTTGTTTTGGCTGTTCCAAAATTTGACTCAGTGTTTACAGTACAGACTGATGCTTCGGGAATCGGCATGATGGCAATCTTGTCGCAGAATGGTCACCCAATTGCTTATTTTAGCAAACAATTTTGTCCCAAGCTTCGCAATTCATCTACATATATTCGGGAACTGTGTGCCATTACTTCCGCTGTACAAAAATGGCGACAATATCTCCTGGGCCGTCACTTTATAATACAAACTGATCAACGGTCAATTAAAGAGCTACTATCTCAGACAGTCCTTACCCCCGATCAGCAAGTTTACCTCTTCAAACTATTGGGCTTCGATTTTGAAATTCAGTACAGACCTGGCAAAACCAATGCTGCAGCTGATGCACTCTCACGCATAGAAGACTCTGTTTCAACTATTGCTCCTTCTCTCCTTGTACTTTGCATTCCACAGTTGGATTTCATGACCGATCTCAAGTCCTCCTTGCATCAGGACCCAGAATTCAAAGCTTTCAGGGACAAAATTATGGCTGCTCCAAACGATTTTCCTCATTTCTCTATTAAGGAGGACCTTATCCTCTATAAAGATAAACTTTGGCTACCCTCTACTTGCTCTTTCATTCCACTCCTGCTCCATGAATTCCACAACACCCCTATGGCAGGTCACGCAGGTATTTCGCGTACAGTGAGCAAAATCTTGGACAATTTTTACTGGAGCACCATCCGCAGGGATGTCAAACAATTTGTCGAACAGTGCCATACTTTCCAGCAGACCAAACTCCCAACTCAACGGCCCCTAGGTCTGCTACAACCAATACCACCTCCATCACACTGTTGGGAGGATTTATCCCTCAACTTTATCATCGGTTTACCCCCTTACAAAGGCTTCACTACGATTCTGGTAGTCGTCGACAGATTCTCAAAGGGTGCTCATTTTGGGATGCTACCCAAATCCTTCACTGCCACCAATGTAGCTCAATTATTTGTTGACATAGTCTGCAAACATCACGGGTTACCTCGCAGTCTTATATCAGATCGCGACCCCATTTTTCTGAGTCAATTCTGGCGTGATCTTTTCCGACTGAGTGGCACCAAACTTCGTTTATCCACTGCATACCATCCACAATCGGATGGACAGACAGAGGTCACCAATAAGGTGCTGCAGCAGTACCTTCGTTGTTTTGTTCACCACAAGCCTTCTATTTGGGGCAAATTCCTCTCTTGGGCAGAATGGAGCTTCAATACCTCATCTAACGCTTCCACTGGTTTTACACCATTTGAGGTGATGTTTGGCCGCAAACCTCCTATCATGTCTCTTCTACCTCCTGCAGACACTTCGAACGCGGCTGTTCAATCCGAACTCTCTACCCGCACTGCCATTCTTCAAAAATTGGCTTCTAACTTACATAAGGCACAAGAAACCATGAAAAACTGGGCCGACAAGCATCGCAGGGATTTACAGTTTGCTGTGGATGACTGGGTATATATCCGTCTTTGTCCCCGCCGCCAATCCTCGGTCACTGGACCGTCTTCAGGGAAGCTCATGAAGCGTTTCTTTGGACCTTTCAAGATAACAGAGAAAATTGGAGAGGTTGCCTATAAAGTAGCCCTTCCACCCTCTGTCAAAATCCACAACGTTTTTCATGTTAGTCTCCTTCGCCCCCACAAGGGTCCTTTACCTTCTGCACCTCTTTCCTTACCACCCGAAATAGAGGATAATCAACCAGTATTGGAACCGGTTGCAATTGTGGACTGGAAATGGGACAACTCTGCTCCTACCCCACAAATTATAGCTGCTGCTACGATTACTAGAAGCACCAAAATCCCAGCAACTGATGCTACTATGGGGATAGCTATATTTTTCTTATTCTTATGATCATCTATCTGTTGGTTGTATGAAGTAGATTCACATAGATTTGGATTTTGCTCCATGCTGCATCATTCATATGAGAATAAAGTCAAAAACTATGATTAACAATAGTCATTATATATAATTTTATAATAAAGAATTTAGTTAAGATGCAATCATGTAAAGGAATTATCTTCTGATCCATAGCTTTTGAGTTATAGTATAAGGCATACATACATACCTCAATGATAGTGAACCTTGTTTTGATCTGTCAATGAGTCCACTAGGAACTAAACCTGTAAGGTTGTTCTTCCCCGAGTTTCTGCTAAAACAGGACAAATATGACACCTTTTTCTCTTTCATAACCAAGGAAATAGCTTTGATGCACATATATGGGATTAGCTTACAAGACTTTTAGTGACTGAAGTTGTGTCAGGAAATCAGGTACTGGACCGGTTAAGCTATTGTTTGATAAATCCCTGAAAGAAGCAATTTAATGCAGTATTACAATTCTGAATCACCAAGAGGAGGGGAAAAAAATACAAATTGAATAGATTTTTCTCCATCATTTAATAACCAAATGAGATTAGGTACTCACAAATACTCTAACATAGTGAGCTTGGAGATGGAAGCTGCTATTTGCTCGGTCAGTCCACTTGAAGACAAGTTCCTAGTTGCATTTCAAAATATACTATCAGTTGATTGAAGTTCTTGACTTTGTTCATGGTTTATTTTATGAATCGTGAACTCACAAAGATGTAATTCTTGGGGGGTTATTGTCATCAAAACTGCAGTTTAGGCCTTCCCACATGTATGCAACAGGGGCACATGGATCTCCTTGCCAATTTCTAGCCACTCCATAGCCTTTCTTGATGTTTGTGATAGCATCAACTAGTATTTGATAATAAAAAAAAATTCAAACAAAATTCAAGCCAATTTTTACATAGTTTAAATCACAAATGATACTAACAGACATATGTTGAGATAAAGAGCGTGTACCATCATCTTGTTCAGTTTCTGATTGTGAGAAATCTTTTACTGTATAAATCTCAGCGGCATTGATGATGGGTGGAAGGGTGGAATTCTGTGTCTTAGAAAGTGAAAATAGATAGCTTGTGGCTCCGGTCAAAGCTGATGTACTAAGTACGGTAGTTGTTATTTGGTATAAAGGTACCAGAGGTCCATAGTCATACCAAAGCTTGCCATTCACGTAGATATCAAATGCTCTTGTTTTATTTGTTGCAAGCTTTTCAACCTCATTAAAGTGCATGTAGATGTAGTACTTTTCGTTTACATTATCCGAATCCCAAGAGAACTCGAGAGGAGCACTGCCATTTATTGGTGTAGCAGCCGTGCTCATGACAACTGCTGGTGGTTTATATTTATTCTGACCAAGATCATCAGGGCCTAATGAGGTATTTAATTGTTTCCAAAACTTGAATGGATCAATCCCCCAGAGGCGGTCATAAACATCATCTTTGTACCTGCATTTCACATTTTTTTTCCTTTTCATCAATGTTTAACTTTGATGTATTCATAGTAAATGAAGTTTACACACAGATGAGCTAATTAATCTAACTAAATAAAATGGACTGTTACCTGTATACTTTGTTGTGGTTGGTGCCAAAATTATATCGGCCAAAGATTGCCAATGTTTCATCAGTTGAGTGAGTGTTATAAGTATCATTGTTCAAAATCCTCAATTCTATAGCTGAAATGAATGGAGTCCTGTGCCAGTGTTGACCAGACACAGATGTATATGGTCTAGTGATGGGGTGTATATGATTTCACTGATTCTGCCGAGTGATGCATTAGGGAACTTCACTGTTTCCCAAAAATTAGCTCCAAGATGAAGGTCAAATGTTGGGACCTCATTTAGATCATCATAGTTTCCATAATAGAAAGAAGCTCGGATTAAATATTTTGTGCCACTGGTTACATTGATTCTGTAACAGTTTCTGACTCCACTAGGAAAGCTCCTCACATGAGCTAATTGTTGTTGATGATGAATCTTCTCTTCTGGTGATATACTCTTGCTTACACCAGCATCTATGAATTTTGCATCTGAAATGTAATTGATGCTTGTGTTCTTCTCTGTATAGCTCGATTTTTCAGGTAGCCCACAATCTATGCTAATGAATCCTGTGTGACATAGGAACAAAGAAAAGTTGAGGTATATATATTGTTATTTTAGTACATAAGTAAGTTTAAGCAACTATATATTTCATATTTTGATGATATATCTATGAATCTACCAAACCTGATTGATCCTGAGCCTGCACCAGAACCGCAACAGTAAGGACTCCAAGAAAATGAAGAAACATTACCATCATTGTATGGTTTGCTTAGGTGTACCAATTGATGATGAGTGCCATATATAATGATTGATTTATACCGCTAAAGTCGCATTTCACGGTAGCATACCTTGGAACCAAGTCAACTTTAATTCCTGGCGTATAAGGATAAGGATAATTTGTTATTCAACATTCAGAACTAGTTACTCCAACCAAAAAAGACAATAGTATTTTGATTTCTTACTTTCTGTACATCATTAGTTAGGCACTCCATTCAATGATTAATTTAACATTATTATTTAAAGATATCAGCATTTGTAGACCTCACGACTTTACAATTTAATGCTAGCTTACTGAACAGTGCCGATATAGTAAAATACTGCGTAAACAATGGTTAAGTTGGGAGGAGGGATACTCATAATTAAGTATGAACATTTGAATGATATGTCTGTAGCTGTTAATTAATTAATGAAAGGGAAAAAATATAAAACCACCTTGAACTTGTGCCCTTTTACAAATAGGCACAAATTTTAATTTTTCTCAATTAACTCTTAAACTCTTATCATTATTACAATAGGTTCATTCATTCACATCAAGTTAAATAATTACCATAACCAATTTCAATCTTTTGAGATTTTTTGTTTCAAATATTAAAAAGACATAAAAGAGTAAAATTTATATTTTTTTATTCTTGAATTATGTCAAATTTCAAGCATATTTGAAATTTTAAAAGCGAAATAGGACCATGTGTTCTTTTAATTTAGAGTTTTTCCCCTACTTTTATAATTTTTTAAACTTTATTTTATATAATTTTAATATTTGAAACACAATTTTGAAGGGTTGAGATTATATTTGTTAATTTTTTAACTTCATGTTAATGAAATGACATATTGCAAACAATGATGAAAGTTTAAGGATTAATTAAGACAAAATAAAAGTTTATGGTGCCTATTTGCTAAAGGATAAAAGTTAAGGGCCCGTTTGGTGCACAAAATAAGAGACATGATATGATAACTTTATCCCATCCTGTCACTTATCATGTGTTTGTTGCACCAGTATGACATGATAACTTTATCCTGTTGCTTATCCTAATCATTTTCTTCTAGTGTATTCTTATCCTGAGGGGGGAGCTGGGTTAGGGAGTGATAGGATATGATAGGATAAAATAAAAAAATATCTTCCTCATTTATCCTCTCTTTCTCTCTCCTCTCCTCCCCCCTTTCTCTCCCCTCTCTCCTCTCCCTTTCCTCTTTCTCTCTCCTCTCTCTTCCCCTCTTTCTCTCTCATCCCTCCCTCTCTCTCTTCCCCTCTTTCTCTCTCCTCTCTCCCCCTCTTTCTCTCTCCCCCTCTTTCTCTCTCCAGTCTCCTCTCCCTTTACTCTCTCTCTCTCTCTCTCTCTCTTCCTTCTCTTCTCTCTCCTCCCTCTCCCTCCTCCTCTCTCTCGCTTCCCTCTCTCCCCCTATTTCTCTTTCCTCTCTCTTCCCTCTCTCTCCTCCCTCTCTGCTCTCACTCTTCTTTCTCCTCTCACTCTTCTCTCTCCTTTCTCTCCTCCATCTCTATAATAACAATTTTTATGGTAATTTGATATAATTTTTATATTTTTAGCAATTTTATTTTTTGTAAAATAAATTTAAATATTTTTTAAAAAAATAAATTTTATTTATGTGTGCTTGCTGAAAAGCAAAAAAATAATTTAAATTTGTAATAAGGGTAATTTTGTCATTTTAATATTCTTTATATCATATCCTACCATAATCTGTCCATCTCAAACGTAGGATAAGATAAAATAATCATATTTGTCTTCTTATCCTGGTGTACATCAAACATAGGATAAGATAAGAGCTTATCCTGCTCTTATCCTATCATGTCACTATCCAACTCTCTTATCACATCCTATCATATTTTATCATGTGCACCAAACGGGCCCTAAGGGTGTTTATATACTATTTTCCCTTAATGAAATATCCAAAATTAAAAATGCCATGCTAGGCAAGAATTTTAACTATTTGTCTTATATTTAATAGACTTCAAAAAGCTAAAAGGAATGAAACCTTGCATGTTTTAGACAATTTGTAGAGCATAATTTTCAGAGGGTTGGATAAGTCAAGGTACTACACGGTGGAGTGAGCTGGAGTGTTGGACCCATGGTTACCAAAATTGCACCAGACCGATCGGTTCAACCAGTCCAATCGAAAATCGGCCTGGTGTCCAGTTCATGCAACCAT
The DNA here is from genome assembly GCA_026901365.1 of Sesbania bispinosa. NCBI lineage: Eukaryota > Viridiplantae > Streptophyta > Magnoliopsida > Fabales > Fabaceae > Sesbania > Sesbania bispinosa. Next base: position 493,473 of record QLOH01000470.1, on the reverse strand, counting down.
GAAAATCGGCTGGTTTTCAGAACCGGTGTAAACCGGTCAAGAACCGGTGCCATAAAACCGGTTAAATCGGTCAATTTTAAAAAAATATTTTTTTATTTAATTTAAAATATTTTTAAGATAAATTAAAATAACTTTTTAAGGATTACACATAAATATTTATTATTTAGTCAATTATTATGAATTTCTTTTATCATATAATACATATAATAAAGTATTTTATATTAATTTATAATCTTACATATCTTGATTTCTTATGATTTTATCTTATTTTATTACTTAAAAATATTATATAATATTTAAAAATATATTTAATTATTATCGGTTCGACCACAGTTAAACCACTGAACCGTGAACCAGTACCTTCACTGATTCAATTACTGGTCCAGTTTTAAAAACATTGGTTGGACCATACATTATAGTTGAGTCAAAGTAAACCTGAGTCAAAATAAACCATTTTTTTGTTGTTTTTTTTAGTCGAATAGATTTTTTTGGGGACAATTGTCGAATAGATTAGTTGAATTGTATACTTTCCCCGAAAAGCAATATATGTATGACATCCCTCACACACTCTTTGGGCTATAAGAGATGAAAATAGGAGAGATGTTGATGAAAATAATATAAAAAGAAAATGATGAGGAATAAATAAGGTTAAAAGATATTTTAAAAAATCGGTGAAGGTACTGATTCACAGTTCAATGGTTGAACCGTGGTCGAATCGGTATAAATTAAATATATACTTTTAATATTATATAATATTTTTATTAATAAAATATTATAACAATATAAGAAATTAAGATATATAAATTTTTAAATTAGTATAAATAACTTTAATATAAGTTTTGTAAGATAAAAAAAATTAATAACCATTGGTAAAATAATATATATCTATGTGTAATTCTTAAATATATGATTTTATTTATCGTAAAAATAATTTACATAAAATAAAAAATAAAATTAAAAATAAAAAAATTATTATTTTTTTTTTATAAAACCGGTTCAACCAGTGTTTATGACAGCAGTTATTGACCGGTTTTTTCCTAAGCGGTTCAATGATTTATTTGAACCGGACATATGACCGGTTTTTTCGATTTTCCGATTCGACCGGCCGATTCGGTCCGATTTTCATAACCATGGAAAATATACGAGAAAAAGAGGATTATGAAAAGGAAAAAGTATATGTTGACATCTTACATCTTAGAGTATGCGATCGATTAGTGTTGGAAAAGATATAGATAAAAAGAAAAAAATAAGGTAGTCCTTAATAATGTGCCTTATCATATTCTGTCTCTTACCCTGTGCACCAAACGGGTCCTCTGAGTTTTCTTTATCGATCGTATAATTAGTCTGAGGTTTCCAGGACAAGAGAAGTCCAAAAAGACATGTATGACACTGCTAGTGCATCTCGATTGTTGAGAACTAAGTGTATGGCCTATGTGATGCATTGATATTGTTATTTAAATAGATTGTTTATATTGAATACTATAATATATTCAATTTAATTAATATAAATATGTAAATTTTAGAAATGATAATGATTAGTGATTTTTTTAATATTAAAATTTATACTTGTTTATATGGAAAGAATTAAAAAAATTAAAACATAGAAAATTTATTTGAAACAATAAATTTTAAATATTAATAATTATAAATGTAAAATATACCATATCATATCATTTAAATTTTTTGATATATCCCTTTTTACACTATATTTTTCATCAAATTATAACGTTTAAAAATATAATCACATATAAGAATCCTAAGTCCTTGTCGAGACTTCACCCTAGATATAAGAATATATAATTGACCATGGGAGAAAATATTTTTTGGTAAATAAACACCAACGTGTGACAATGTCTAGCTTTGACTTTTATTATTGGTTACAACAAAACAAAGAAAAATGAAAATTGTCTCCGTTGAAACTTTAATGGAGTGAGATGATCAAATAGAATTAAATTCATTCGAGGTGTCCCCAAATGTGTTCCGCATTTTTTTTTAAAATGAAAATCTGGTTTAATTATATACATTTAAATGTAAACAAATATAATATACTCCATCCGTTCTTTTTTATAAGGCACACTATACTGAATCACAAAGACCAATTAATAAAAGTAATTAAAGCTAGTTAATTATTTTATTGAGTTTTAAAAAATAATTTAACTTTCTAGTTTTGCTCTTATTTAATATTATTAACTAACTTCACTATCATTTGATAGTTGAAAAGACATTAAAGTTAATAAGGGCAAATAAGGAAAATTATAATAAATGTTTTCTTTATAAAAAGGAGCACAAAAAATTCTAAAAAGTGCCTTATAAAAAGGAATTGAGAGAGTGTGTATTTAGATAATTTCAATTTCTATTATATTCATTTCAAAATATTTAGTATAACTCTCGTAGTGATAGAAAATGCGCATTTTAGAGACGAATTTTTTCCCTTTTTTTTCCCCTAGTAGTGCGATATTCATACCATGACCAATTCAAAATTAAAACTAGCCAGCTTGTGCGTACTGTGAGAGTAAGTTATGTAGGAATTTTGTTAGATGGATGCCATTGAAACCACAATTTCTTCATTAACGTACACGACAATTTGTTCCTTCATTTTTTAATCCACAAAATCCCTTAATTGGTTTGTCTCTTTTTGTTGCTAAGAAAATGAAAGAAAAGGCCAAGAGTTATCGAGTTCAATGTTCCTCTTTTACACAAGTCTTTCGGCTTTACACGTGCCATTTTTTTCTGCTAAAACTATAAACGTGGACCTACATCTTCTTTTGGGTCCATTAATCACCTACATTTTTCAAACTACTACCAACTACCAAGATTCTTTTTTTTTTTAAAAAAAAAATATACGTTGAACGGTCGGGTTTGAAAATTGTAATGTACTGGTACGTGAACTGCACTTCCATTTGGGTTTAACCGTTCGCTTATATTCAAAATTTTGGGATGGGTGGGACAAGGGGTGTTAATTTAGTGTAAATTAATATATTAATCTTTATTAATTTATAGGAGTTGGTATAGTGGAGCAAGACAAGGTCTCGTATCTTATAAGTCACATTGTAATGTTCTTTGAGCCCGGAGACATGCCTTGGACTAGGGCACCCTCCCCTCACTCTAAACTTTATCGTAACAAAAAAAATTGTTTTGTCTATAAATTGACATTTGAACCAACAACATAAATTGTAATTTTTGTGTTAACGTGGAAAATTGTATACTAACTTTTATTATAAACTTGTAATGACCAAAAAATAATAGTATTTGAAAAATGAAGTTGCCACCAATTTTATTAAGGAAAAATTGGAAAAACCTTTTAAAACATGATCTACGAAAATCAAGTGAGTTTGGGAGTCGATTATGTATAGGGAATGGTGGAAACTGAACCCCACAACACCCCTAATACATCCGTCCTAAGACGGTTACCTTTAGTTAGTTGTGCAAATTACTAATAAATTTTAGAACATTTATTTTCCCCTAAAAATATAAATTACATGGAAAGAGACAAACTAAATAAAAGAATTGAGATAAGATGATTATTTAAAAAAACGAATGGGAACAATTAAATTGAATTTAGGATAACCAAGTTGTCTCAACTCAGGTGTCTGATAAGTGAAAAATATATGATAATTTAGTGTATAATTACTGCACTTATCAAAGGTAAAATAGTGAATTTGTATGCCCAAAATACCTCTTTTTAGTAATAAATGCATATTTTGTGAATATTTGATTTGAATATGATGCTATTTTGATAGAAAATCTGTTGATTTTGCAGATAAATTGGAAGGATTTAAATGAAGAAACAAGATAGCATTTATTTGAAAGGAGAATCTGCGAGATAAGGATTTAAATAGCAGCTGATTTGGATAAGATTAGCAATTATTGAGATAAGGATTCTGCAGATTTAACTCTAAATTCAAATTGAAGATCAAATCAGCACAAGATCAAGCTAAAAAGAGGGAAATAAGGAAAACAGATCAAGCAAGGATAAGATCAGGAAGAGATCAAGCTGAAAATGAGAGAATCAAGGAAAGTTGGATCGTAACTTACGCTCCACCTGCAATGAGCGTAGGTGGAGCGTAGCATTAAAAATCCATTTTGCGAACCTGCGCTTCAAAACGCGCTGAGCGCAGGATGAAGCGCATGATACAGATCAGTTTTTAAAACAAATTTCAAATCAAATTTCTTTCAGATTTCAGATGGCTTTCCAACCTCTATAAATAGAACCTTTTGCAAAGATCAAAAGAGCTTTTGGGGAGACGGCAGAGCAGAGCTAGGATTGGAGAAAAACGTGACAATTTCTCCGTTGGGTTGTAATGGCTACCATGCGTAGCTAAACTCTCCGATAGGATTGAATGTGGTTGATTCAATCCTCGATTATATGTGAAATCTCTTTAATATTTATGAATCCCTATTTTTATGATATCGGTATTTTTATTCTTTTGCTTAATGCGTAGCTTCCGCCTGTGTGCCGAAGTTATAGGTTGATTTTATAAGATGCATTGGTAAATGGTTTTGTGAAATCAATAACGAGTTTGGGGGAGCCTAGAATAGGGAACTTGAACTCTAATTGGTAAAAGTACTCAAAGTAGTCACTATGGGATCGAGCTATAGGACGAACCGATAGTTTTGCCATTGGATTTGTCAGCGTCTTTCACTTTGGTCCTTGAGATTATAAAAACCCTTCGTTACTCCCTCACTCTGACCTTCATCTTTCACTTAGGTCCAAACCACTAACGTATGTTAAATCCTTGTTGAGGTGTCACTCAATAGGGACTAAAGTGCGAGATTTTTTAGAATGTCAGGGACCAAACTGGTGGTCCCTTATCTTCTTCTTCTTCCCTCTTCTCTGCAGAATCCCCATTCTTCGATCTTCTTCTTTGCTTTTCTCTTCTTCTTCGCCCTTTTGCTTCTTTATGCAAATTAGAGGGTTTGAAATAGAAGCCTTCAAGTTCTTCCATATGGTTTTCCTTTGCTTCAATATCATAGTTTCATAATTGTGTGGTTTTAACCTCAGGGAGTTAAGTTGATACTTGATAATTGATATATTCTTTCAAATGAAATATTATGTGATATGTGATATTCAAATTGTCCTTATCATGTTTTCTCCCACAGGAAAGCCTACATTACTACAAGGAGAGAGCGAGTAATAATAATAAAGTCATTATTGTGTCCTGTTTACCCTAATCGGTTAGGAGTAAAATTGTTGCTACTGTGTTCAATTCAACGTGTATGTCTTAGACAAAGTAAGTATATACCAGAAATCTTCATGGCATTGATTATCATATAACTTGCACACGATTATGATGGTTTCTTGTGTTGAAAATATGCTGTAGAGTAGGCCTCTTTTGTTTCAAGAAGGATGAGAATTTGTTTTTTGTAACCTCTTTGTACAATTCTATTTAAGTACTATTTCATGAACAAGGAACTCTGCTCATAAGCAAAAGCTTATGTAGCTTGTTTTATTCTACCTTATATATAATAATCATGGAGTGAATACTGTAGGAGATAAAAGAAAGGTAAACATATGAAATCATCAGTTTTATATGTTGCAGATTTGCGTGAGGTTAAAACCACACAATTATGAAACTTTGAGATTGAAGCAAAGGAAAACCATATGGGAGAACTTGAAGGCTTCTGTTTCAAACCCTCTAATTTGCATAAAGAAGCAAAAGAGCGAAGAAGAAAAGAAGAGCGAAAAAGAAGAAGAATGGGAATTCTGCAGAGAAGAGGGAAGAAGAAGAAGATAAGGGACCACCAGTTTGGTCCCTGACATTGTCAAAAATCTTGCACTCCAGTCCCTATTGAGTGACACCTCAGCAAGGATTTAACAGACGTTAATGGCTTGGACCTAAGTAAAAGACGAAGGTCAAAGTGAGGGACTAACGAAGAGTTTTTATAATCTCAGGGACCAAAGTGAAAGACATTGACAAAGTGACAAAGTCAGGGATCAAAGTGTTAGTTTACTCAAATGTTTATATACGGGTCACCTTCTATGTTATATAAAAAATCTTCGGTTATCTTTTGAGTAATTCGATATCCGCCCATCAAATTAATCCTCCTAATTACTCAACAGTAAAGTATTAAATGAACTAGTCAAAGCAATTGATGGGTCAGTTTGTTTGTGCTTAATAAAATACTTTTTAAAATTTTTTAAAAAATTGATTTTATTTTAGAGATTCATGTATAATCAGAAATAAATTTTCGTTTGACTACAATCATAAAAAAAAGCATTTTATTTGCCACAATAAATGCTTTCACATTGTTAAAAAGTTTTCTCTTTCTTCTATTTTAACTGTTTTTTTTAAGAAGCAACTCTGAGTTGCTTCTTTAAAAAAAGCAGAAAACTTATTATTTTCTGATTCTGCTTGTTGAAAAAAGTTTAAACAAACATTTTAAAAGTTCTTATAAGATTTTTTTTTTTAAAAAAAGAAATGATTCTTTAAGCATTTATAACTTCTCTTTAAATTAAGTTGAAGTATTATTAGTTTACACGGTCGGGCTCGGTTTTGTTTAAAAAAATTCGACGAAATCCGACCCGAGCCCAGAGCCCACAAAGACCCAGCCCCAATGCAGTTTCTCTCCGCCCTTGTTGTCTCCTCCTCGCGCCTCTCGTCTTCTTCCCACTGTTCATCACCCCTCATCTCATCCCGTTCGTTCACCGCCTGTCGTCATTCCCTCCGTTCATCGTCTCTCATTGTTCGCCTCTGTTCACGGCCATAGAAGCATTCTCTGAAAGGCTAGAAGCCATTGCAAGTATGTCTTTTTATTTTAATTTTCTTCTCTGGCTTCTATTTCCTATTTGTTAATATTTTTTTGGTTTTTATTAAAATTGTTCTCTGGAGGTCGACCGCTGTTACAATAAAATCAAAATATATATATATTGAAAAAAATGATTCAGTCATTGTTTATTGCGAAAAGATATATATTTTATAATGGAAAGTAAATATACATCTTTTGCAACCGTGCTAGCTATTGTTTCAGTTGCTGGGTTTTCTAGTTACCTCACTTTGGAATTTTATCACATATTGTTTATAATATTTTAATAAGCATTAAGAAAGCTACCTGGTTCGTTTGTTCCCCTGAGAATTTGATCACATATTAATTGTTTATAATATTTTAATAAACATTAAGAAATCTACCTTGGTTCGTTTTTCAAAATGTATGTAAAGATTTCATAGTACTTAAGTTAATCGTGTGAGCTTGTCTTCTTCTTTGGTTGGTTTTAATCAATTCTACCTATGATTATTTGATTAAGTGTTGCATTATGCATACTTTCTTATATATAAACTTCTATTAACTAGCTCAAGTGTTGGTTCAGTTGGAGTTCAACTAGCTCCTCTGGTTTGCTAATTGCTATCTGGGCTTGACTAGGGTTGTGCCTGCCTATCTGGTCCTCCTTTGCGGTGCAGAACTGAGTAGAGCCTCTGAATCTCATTCCCCATTGGGGATTTCTGAGGAACAGAACAACATTGCTATTTGCACGTTGAAGAAGCATTTTCTCTTTCTGGGCATTTTTAACTTTTCGTTTTTCAGTCAAAATCTCGTGTTATTTTGCTAGGTTTCCAACATGGCTGCAAGCTTTGCTTCCAGATGTTCTCGTGGTATGTTGGTTTTTTACTTGCTTCTTGCGTTTCATTTTCACAACCCAAATTGTTCTTTTTCTAAAAAAAAAAAAGAAAAAAACTGAAATTTATGTCTTCAAAACTTGATAATGCATCAATTTTTCCAGTTCAATGGAACTTTTAAGCTCGTTTTGTTACAATTTTGTTGTGTTCTTGGAGCTTGAGAATTTTACTACTTTTAAGCTCGTTTTCTGACTTTTACCACTTATTTATTAGATTGGTGTCTGACTAAACTGAAATTCCATGTATCAGAGGTTTTTTATTTTTATTTTTTTGTCAACTGTCACTCATTACCTGGAAGTTATGTATGTAGAATTCCTTTGGCATGTTATTATGTTAAAAAGGGGAAGATTTTATTTCAATTGTGATGTTTGTGGTGAGCTCTATGGTTATAGAGCTCCAAATTTCGTAGGGGGACTCTGGAAGGCCATGTCTATGACGCAATTACTAATTTGGTTGCACTGGCACAATTGTCAGTATAACAATTTTTTACTGTTGAATTAAAACTGAATTTGAGGTAGGCCTTTCATATTTGAAAGAATGAACTAGTTGTACATTTCATTAAGTAACAAACCAATGATAATTAGTGGCTAAATGTTGAGATTCACATTGTACTTGAGTCAAATTCATTGCTATGGTAACTAAGCTGCATTTAAATGTATTCAACAGCAAATGTTTAGAAACAATGACCAAAATGTACTAACTACATACCCACATGTACCGAATAAATACTGGTATTGGATATGTAAGTGGTACAGGTACGGTAGGTGGTAGCCATATGGGAGTGCCTGTGTATCATATAGGTAATGCAGTCTCTGTTACTTTCTCCAGTAGATGCATCTTTAACTCTGAATTTCCTTACCCATGCAACATATTGCTGGCTTCTTCAAGATAGGTTTTTATTTAATTTTGATAGAATTTGTGGTATGAGTACTGCCAGATATGGCCTAAATTTTGTCTAATTCTTTAAATTCTTTTGAGGATTGTTAACAGAAGTAAGAACTTGTTTTAGTTTAGCGGCCTGGGAAGCCCCTTCACTTTACTGTCAAGAGATCCATCAAGGGACTGCAGTGTGCATTATGTGCAGTCGTGGTCCTGCATCCTTGCTTTGTTTTCTTACTGCCCTTTTTCTAGAGCACTAGAAGATTTCATGCCTAGGGTTCTTCAGCATCACAACTAGACAATCTATCCCGTTTTTACTAGCTCTGTTCCCTTTGAAGTGTAACTCATGGATGCATTGTGTAGTTTCGGCCAATGCCTCAAACTTAGGGACCATGAAAGTCAAAAGTCAAAGCATAAATTTCGCTTTAATAAACTGTCACTAGTAAATCTAATAGAAGTTCTAAATACATGAAACTCATAAGGCAAGTCAGCTTCATCTTGCTTTAAACATTTATATAAATATATGATTTTTCTGTTTTCCTGGGCATGTTAGCATGCCAATTTGTTTATAGTATTATGGTATTGGCATATTCACAAATTCAAGGCATATTGTTTACACTAGTGAAAGCATAGATAAAGGTATATAAAGATCTAGTATCTCGGTTGTTTTAAGGTCACATGTTGCCTCTGCTGAAGCTTTCTGAGACTAACTGAAAATGAAAAAACTTTTTTGGGACTAGGAAAGATAATAATCTACTTTGGAGTTTTGCTCTTTTTGCTAGAATTTCATGTTTTCAGCTGTGGCATAGTTCCGGTATTTTTAGCCAAAATCTTTGTCCTCACCTCTTACAGGCTGCGCTACCGGGCTTGTTCTTTTAGCTTCCTTGTGTGGATATGCTCATTGTTTCTTTAGCCTGACATGCTAAGGAATTCTTTTGATCTTTGGAGCTGGTTTATTTCCCTTTTCCTTTCTTTCTTCTGCAGTATCATTTGTAGCATTTGGATTTTGGAGGATCCTGATCCCTTTTCTTTCGAAATGAACTTTTTCATTCAAAACATAAATGAAAATAAAAGAAATCATCAGGGAAGCATGCAATTATTGATTATAAAACAACTGAAGATGTCAGCACTCTCTTCCAAAGGTTGCCTTCATAAATTTAGATGGTGATGTGCAAACAGTTCATGTGCTATAGGTGTATTGTAGTTTCATTGTTGCATGATGATTTCGTTTCTTGAAAGCATGGAACACTGTCAAAATGTTAAGCTTGCAATAATCTTTTTATTCAGCAGTTGTATTTTTATAAACAACCTGAAATTTCATGTATTAAGCTCCATAACTCTATCTTGGTATATATTGAGTCTGCACTCTTGCCACTGATAAGATGATATTTGTGTTCAACTTAATTATTTTTTTTTAATTTTGTTTCATGTGTTGAAAAACCAAACTAGTGGGCCGTTCTCTGTTCAATGGATTAAGCAACAGCTCCCCGGGTTTATTACCACATCACATGAGATGACATGCAACAGTTATTTTTCTCAGGTCAGTGTATGAATTAATTGCAAGGTCATGTTAAGTTTATGATCTTTGATATATTTTCCTTATGATATTTCTTTATGTTTGCCAAACATGATGTTGATAAACCTAGATTCTAGAAAACAGCAGTAATTTTTCCTCTCTGGTATGATTCTTTTTATAAGGGAAAAAAGTCTCGATGCCTTTTTGCAGCAGCAACGCACCTTCATACAGATGAGGACTGTTCTCAAGGTTGTGGACAATTCTGGGGCTAAAAGGTGATGTGCATACAGGCATTGAAGGGGAAGAAAGGGGCTAGATTAGGTGACACAATAGTAGCATCAGTGAAGGAAGCCCATCCTAACGGAAAAGTGAAGAAAGGAAAGGTTGTATATGGGGTAGTTGTGCGCGCAGCAATGCAAAAGGGAAGATGTGATGGCAGTGAGGTCAAGTTTGATGACAATGCTGTGGTGCTTGTTGACAAGCAAGGCCAGCCTATTGGGACCAGAGTTTTTGGGCCAGTGCCTCATGAGCTGAGGCAGAAGAAGCATGTCAAGATTCTTACCTTGGCAGGGCATATTGCATAGATGAAAAAGGGTTGTCTTTAAATTTTACTATGAAATCCAATATCACTTCTACCATTTCTGTAATCTGGATCTTTGGTTGTAAAAGGGTAGGGTTAGTATTTGGACTATCGATTTATATGAGAAGAAAAACAGAGGGTGTTGAAGGCTTCTACTCAAAAAATAACGAGCATTTGATTTGGTTCTAGCCCAAAAGTGAACTAGAGTTATGACATTCATAGCGGCTTCATATGTAACGGGTATTTATGGTTGAGTTCTCTTATTTTCTTCCTGCTTTGTTGATAGCACTATAATTATACTCAAGAGGAACTTTTAACACTGTCCTTACGAAATAAAGGCTTTCTAAAGTAGAATTTTAAAAGTATAGATAGGGGTGAAAGAGAATTTCTTTTTTGTATGTAATACAATGACAGTGAATGCATTGAAATGCGAGATTTTACCTTGAAATTTATGAATGCACATTACAAACATAAACATACATACGCTAAGTAAATCAAGATAATGCTATAATAATGCATAATTTTCTTGCATAACTCTTGCCTACATCATCAATTTACTCCTTTTAAAATTTCTATCTCTCCTTTTTACTCTACAGTCACTTTACTTTATGTGATTAGTTTTCATGCATACAAATGTTCTTATAAATAAGATATTTCTAAAATATGCAAGTAGCAGTAAATGAACTTCAATTAATTTAAAACATTTGATCTCAAACCCATAAAAATTAAAAGATATATATACTTTAGAAATAATTTAAGTTTTGTGGAACCTTTCCTTAGAGTGTATATCATGTTAATGACTTGCGGGAAGAGTTGTGAGTAGAATAAAATGGTAAGTGCATGGGGTTTAAAATGCAGATACATGCTTGACAATTAATGTAAATGAAAAGCTAATAGAAAGAGAGAAGGTAAGAAATATACATTGGTACGAATATACTACTCACAAGTTCAAAAGCACATGCAATTCCCAATCCTGTAAAATACGTACCCTCGCTTTCTGTTGCATATACCTAATAATGGCTCTTTCTTCTCATTAGAGAAAAGAAGACTTTTGGGTCGTCCCCCAAACATTCTTTGCTTCTCATTTTGTTAACTCTGCATGCTAATGCACTTAAATATAAATACCCTCATTGCAACTTCACCTAAACAGTACACAACTCAAGATTTCCACTCATCACCACAAAAGATCAAAATAACTCATAATTCTTCGTCATGGGCGTCCTTGGAGCAATGGCAAGACATTGGATACAATAATAGGGTAAATGGGACCACTCTAATTTCTTATATCTGCCAATTATTATTAATTTTCATATATAGCATTGATAAATCCACTTTAGTAGTAGATTTATAGGTTAATTTTAGGTAGTTTTTAGTTGTTTAGGTTGATTAATTTTGTAAATTTGTAGTAAAAATGTACAGAATTGAGTTTGTTTGTATTTTAGGTGATTTTAGTAAATAATAAATTTTTTTTTCTAATTTTTCTTTGTTTTGTTGTCTTTTAGGATTTTCTGGAAAATAATAATAAAGAAGTAAAGAGAAGCAATTTTTGAAGTGTATGGAAGAGTCCATCAGTGAATTTTGGAGGCAAAGAAGGTGCAAATTGAGAGATTTGCATTCTGCAGATATGTGTGTGGGAACGAGCTATTTTCGTGTGAGGAACATGGCAAGCTTGTGTGGGGACACGATTGCTGCAGAAGAAACATTATAAATAGTTGCTGTTAGGTTTTTAGCGGGAATCTTGTCATTTTTTCAGATTTCTCATTTCTTCCACTCGAATTTTCTCTCTTTTCTCCTCTTCTCCGGAAGATCAAAACCAAGTGGAAGCTAGGGTTCTTGATTTCAACGGAGTTTCTCATTGAGTTTGCAATTCTCTTCTCCTTTATCTCCTCTTTTGTAACGAATTTCTAGATTCTCTTAGGTTAGGAGTTGATGGAACTTGATCTGAATTTTGTGTAAGCATTTCACTCATTCAATTCAATTTTCGTTTGCATTTCAATTGCTTTTCTTCTGCCACTTAAAGCTTCAATTGAATTGGCCCAATCAATTGTATGAATTGAAAGCCTTCTTCACAATTGGAAATTTGAGGAAGGAAGTTTAGATCTGAAGCAAGCAACATAGAATTCTAATTGCCTAGGAATAGGATTCAGTTTTTATGTGATCTTTAGCAATTCTTGATGATAATGCATGTCTCAATTAGGTTCACCTAAGGAATTAGTGGGTATTTAGTTGAAGACATAAGGTTAATCTACCAAGGGATTGGATTTTAACTAGGTTTGTGAATTGGATCATTGAATCATTTTTAACAATTGAATTGGAGTGAAGTGTGTGCTGTGCATGAAAGGAAGATTGAGTGAAATCAACCCTAACCAATTTATTAAAATTCGTATTCCAAATTTACTGCACTTTTTATCAATTTGATCAAAACAAATTCAAGATTTCTGGTTTAGTTGTGAGACTTAGTTTACTGTTTTAGTTTAGATCATTGAACACAATTGAATTTCTCCTATTCAATTAGATAAGTTCCCTGTAATTTGATACTTGAGCTTCAATCCTCGTGGATACGATACCCTCATTTACTTCGAACACTTGACGATATTGGTGGCGCTTGCCAATTTTCCATCAAGCATGCATGTTCCACATATATATACACAAATACTTTACGAGTTTCCCTTTCATAAAAAAAATGTTTTCATAAAATTGTATGTTTGCTCCATACATATATGATTAACATTCTACTTTTTCTGTATAACAGGCGGAGTATGTTGCTTGTTAACCTTTGTAAGTAATCCCCCCTTTTCTTTTAAGAGTTACATCTGTTAATAACTTTTTGTAAAATGTGAATTTGACCAATCCAACCGTTCAATTGAAAGTTTTATAAAGTAGATCAAGCTTATAAAATTTCATAAAAATTGAAAACTAATTGATACTTCATCAAACTAATTTATTTTAACGTATGATATGTTTTTAAAATATAAGTAAAAGTCCGCTATTAGATAACATACCTACGAATGTTCAAATTATCTGAAATTTGATATACTATATCGTGAAGGTAATATAATGTGATTTAACGGTTGGATTGGTCAAATAGGGTTAGATATGTTCTTTAGTCCCCGGAATTTGACTTGAATTTGGTTTTAGTCCCTAAGCTTTAAAACTGTTGGTTTGGGTCACTCATGTTCTAAAACCACGTAACTTTAGTCATTCATGTTCTGAAATCACGTAACTTAAGATCCTCCCCTTAATACCGTTAACTTTGACACTGACGTGACAAACGAATTTCTATGTCAGTGTGTCCAACCAGTTACAATGACCATGTTATAGCAATGGAATTACATCTCAACTCATTCAAACAAATTTTATTTAGGTTTTTATTAAATTTAACTTCACATTTTTCGTGAACAGGGAATGCCACAAAACTGACTGGATGAACTGAGTTGTAATTCAATTGCCACGTCGTGGTCATTGAAAGTGACTGGACAAACTAACACAGAAATTCGTTTGTCACTTCAGGGTCGAAGTTAACGGTGTTAAGGGGATGAACTAGAGTTACGTGATTTCAGAACATGAGGGACCCAAAGCAACGATTTAAAGTTTAGGAACTAAAATCAAATCCAAATCAGGGACTAAAAACATATTTAACCCTATTTGATTTTTCTTTTTCTAATTTTAATAAATATTTCATTATAATTACTATCTGAAGAGAAAATTTATGAAATTTGATATATAACCTAAAGGTGATGCCCTAAGTGCGTGGAATAACTCACGTAACAATCCATGATTAGGAAAACACAATGATCACGTGGTATTAGGGATGTATTTGTGTAGTGAAAAAAGTGTGATTCTTAACCATCAAAGACATTTAGTCATGACCAAAAAAGGTATAGGTTTCATTTAGGGCACCACAAAATTGGTTAAAATAATTTTTACGTTCAATTGATTCAATCTTGTGATATTATCTTAATAATCTTGTATATTAAATTTTGAGTAAAATATGTTTTTGTCCCTCTAGTTTTGGTCAACTTTGGTGCTCGTCCTTGTAGTTTAAAACCTGGTTCTTTATCTCTGTAGTTTTGAAACCTCCTAACTGTGGTCTCTAACATTAGTGGGCTCTATTAAGTTGTACGTTGACATGACTAACAGAAGTTTCTGGCCGGCTTGCCTTCCAGCCCCTCTTGTTCGACAGGCCTTGCAAACCTCCTAATTGGCTGGCCTTGCAGACCTCCTGGCCGACTGGCCTTTCAGCCCTCCTGGCTGTCTAGCCTTCTTGGCCGGCTCGCGTTCTAGCCTTTCTAGAAGTCATCGACCTCTAGAAAATGTCACATCTGGACTCTCTGATAACCACATCATAAACTTAACAAAGGATACTAACGGCAGGGATCATGGATAGGGGTTTTTGAAATTACAGGGACAAAAAACACATGTTTTAAACTATAGGGACAAAGACCAAAGTTGACCAAAACAATAAAGATGAAAACCATATTTTACTCAATCAAATATGATGCTAAAGATAAAGATCACTGATTTATTTATCATCATTTCACATACCTACCGAACATGGAAGATTGCAATGGATTCAAGTTAATAAAATAGATACAATTCTATTTTTTCACCATCCACTTTTTTACATCTCCCTCCTAACCCCGAATACAAATTTGGTGCAGTCAAAAAATGGTGAAGTCAATTGAGTGTCGTTAGATGAAAATCGGACGACTCAAATCTGATTTAGCTTTCAAATCCGACTTTAGTGATAAGTCTGATTCAAGCCGTCCAATCTTTATCTAATGACTGTGGATGATTGACTGCACCATTTTGTGATTGTAGGAAATCCAGATCCCAACAACTCTTTTTCTTCCTTTCTCTCTTTTTTTTTTGCATTAATCTCTCTCCTCTTTACCTCTATCACACCCCAATTTATGGGTGTTACGGAATTATTATCCAAACGGATATTGAAACACACCACAACTTACAGAACTATTATTTTCAACATCAGCAAGGTATTACTTCTACCTGGCTAGGGGAGCGAGTTCAGTTGTAATATTTAAGGATACCAACTCAATTGAATCATTGTTTTCAGTGTCACGACCAGACCTTTTTCTAGCTAATTCTGTAGCCAAACACTCCTTCAGCTCGGTCACTATGTCACTCATGTTTGGCCTTCTGGCAGGATTGATAGACACAGAAGCCATTCCTATTTCAACAGCTTTCCAGACAGAGCTAGTCTCAAAATCGTCACCTAATTTGAGTCAACAATATTTTTAATATCTCCATTGGAAAGCATGGAGCTAACCCACTGACTTATGTGAGTCTTTTCTGAGGTTTTGATATAGCTGGTTGACTTGTGATTATCTCCAAAAGAACAACTCCAAAGCTGTAAACATCGCTTTTCTCTGTCAACCTGTTTGATATGCTGTACCTGCAAGCCAGATCATGCATACAACTTAGTTTACTTTCTCAACAAAATTTTTTCATATGAGAATTAATGAGAATATCTCAATAATGTGGATTGTTTTTCCAAAGAAAGTGATGCAGAACCATATGTTATAATCAAAGCACTTACTCAGGATCAAGGTAACCAGGAGTTCCAGCAACAACAGTGGACAAATGTGTCCATCCATCGGTGGGAAAGGTTTTGGATAGGCCAAAATCAGACAATTTTGCTTGGAAATTTTCATTTAATAAAATATTTGTAGTTTTCACATCTCTATGGATGATAGGTGGCTTGCAACCATTATGCAGATATTCCAGTCCTGACATCAAATTCTTAACATAATTGATGGAGTTACAATATTAAAGTAGAAATTTGCATTTTCAGTTTCCTTTCTAACCTTGGGCTGCATCCACTGCTATTCGAAGTCTGTCTTCCCAACTGAAGAACTTTGTCATACTATTTTTTCCTATACAATCAAATCAATGTTCAATACTTTTCAAAGCTATTTGAGTAAGTTGATTTAATCTCATTGAAAAAAAATAATAATAAGGTTGTTAAAAATATGAATACACGTGACACACCTGAAAGATGTTCATCTAGGTTTCCATTTGCCATATATTCATATATGAGCCCTATATGGTTTCTTCATTGCAATACCCAATAAGAGAAGTCAGATTTTTGTGATGAACTCTCATCAGGAGTTTAACCTGCCAATGCCATTCAAAGGACACTTTTATGTCATTATAACCACAATTTTGGTTGAACTTGGACAAGAACTTTTATACAAGTAATTATTAATGACCACTTGCCTCTGCTAAAAATTGTTGATATCCTCGTACTGCTGATTGAGAAAGCATCTTGACAGCTACTTGAGTGTTATCAACAAAGCCATGATAAACTGTTCCAAATCCACCTCTACCAAGAACTCTATCAAAGTTGTTTGTGATCTTAGAAAGTTCATTGAATGTATATTGTCTTTGCTTGGATTCCAATTGTGACACATTTGGAGTACTGGGCTCCACTTGACTGTTCAAAGTTGCTAATTTCATAGAAAAAGATTTTAGTTGTTTACATATTATAATGAAATTAGAACGTGTGTGATTAACCAATAGATTGTAAATGGTACTTAGCAGCAGCTTTACCTCGTGGTCTATTTTTTTAAGGCCACAAACAATAGCTAATGCTGCAATTGCTAGGAGCACCAAAACCACAGCAAGTGATGCTAATACTGGAATAACAATGGTATTTTTCTTCTTCTGATCATCTGTCTGCTGGTTGCATAAAGCAGATTCACATAGATTTGGATTTTGCTCCACGCTAGCATCATTTAGATGAGAATAAAATCAGATCGAGACAGAGTCCATAGCTTTTGCTGAGAGAGGAGTGCTAGGAACACACTCTTTTGAACACTCTCTCAAACACACTCCATGTGATTGGTTAAAATTCACATGGGTCCCACCAAATTCGTGGGTCCACTCCCAAGTGGTGGGACCCAGGTGAATTTTAACCAATCACATGAAGTGTGTTACAGAGAGTGTTCAAAAGAGTGTGTTCCTAGCATTTTTCTTTGCGGAGATTGACACTTGTTATTTTCCAAGAATCTTAGAAATTATTTCTGGACAGGAAAGAAGCAATAAAGAAAATTGCAATATTCCTAAAAGAATTTAAGTTCCACGCAGCATGTATGTAAGTCAGTTGATAAGAAGTACGCTATAATTAACATTTCCCACCATGTGTCACGTTATAATAAAGAAAACTAAGATTCAATCATCTTCAATATTAATATATTGTGGATTAATAAGTTTAAGGATGATACATACCTTAATATCAGTGAGCCTGTATTAGATCTATCAAGGAGTTCAGATGGAACTACACCTGTAAGGTTGTTCTTCCCCAAGTTTCTGCAAAAAACAGAACAAATATGATCCCTTTTATTCTTTTGTAACTTGGAAATCACATTGATCCACAACATGGGATTTAACTTACAAGACTTTGAGTGACTGCAGTAGTGTCAGGAAATTAGGCACGGGACCGCTTAAGCTATTGTTTGATAAATCCCTGAAAGGAGCAATTCAAAAGCAATATTACGCTTTAAGTGGAGGAAATAATATAGAATTGGTTTCACCATTTATTAACCAAATGAGATGAGATTAGGTACTCACAAGTACTCTAACATAGTGAACTTAGAGATGGAAGATGCTATCTGCCCTGTCAGTCCACTTGAAGACAAATCCCTGATTGAATTTTCAAATATAGTATCAGTTGATGGTTGGAGTTCTTGAATTTATGCATGGTTTATTTTATGAATCGTGAACTCACAAAGATGTAATTCTTGGGGGGTTATCACCATCGAAACTACAGTTTAGGCCTTCCCACATGTATGCAACAGGGGCACATGGATCTCCTTGCCAATTTCTAGTCACCCCATAAGCGTTCTTGATTTTGTGATAGCATTAACTAGTATTTGATATTCAAAAGAAATTCAAGCCAATATGTGGTTTAAGAAAAAGTAACACTTGAAAGCTAGCATATGATGAGATAAAAACGCATACCATCATCTTGTTGAGTTTCTGATTTTGAGAAATCTTTTACCATATAAATCTCAAGGGCATTGAGGATGGGAGGAAGGGTAGAATTCTCTGTTCTAACAAGCGAAAATCGATAGCTTGTTGCTGGAGTCAGAGCTGACCGGCTAAATATTGTATATGTCCTTTGGTATGGAGGTACCATAGGTCCGTACCAATGATAGCCATTTATGAGAATATTGAACTCTCTAGTTTCCTTTTCTGGGAGCTTTTCAATCTCATTAAAGTGCATGTAGATGTAGAGTTTTTCATTTACAATATCTGTATCCGGATCCCATGATAACTCCAAAGGAGCACTGGCATTTACTGGTGTAGCCGCAGTGTTCATGACAACTGCTGGCGGTTCATAATCATTCAGCTGAAGTGGATTATTGTATGACGTGCTTTTGGGTGTCCACCCTTCGAATACATAAGGCATCCAGATACGGTCATAAACATCATCTTTGTACCTGTATGTATGTATTTTTATTGACAGCATGTACAATTAATTAATGAATGTGAATCAACATGCACAAGTAATGGACTCTCAACTCACCTGTATTCTAAGTTGGTGATGGAACCAATATCGTATCGTCCGAGGAGTGATAATGATGCAGTTGTGTTAGTGTTATAAGTATTATTATTCAAAATCCTCAATTCTATAGCTGAAATGAATGGAGTCCCTGCACCTGTGTTAACCAGACACAAATGTATATAATTTTGTGATAATGGAGTGTGAACTATCTCACTAATTGTGGTGCGTGATGCATTGGGGAACTTCACTGTGTCCCAAAAATTAGCTCCAAGATGAAGATCAAATTGTGGCACCTTATTTAGGTCATCATAGTTCCCATAATAGAAAGTTGCCCGAATTAAATATTTGGTGCCACTAGCTACATTTATTCTGTAACAGTTTCTGACTCCATTAGGAAAGCTCCTCACATAACGTAGCTGCTGTAGAAGAGTAATCTTCTCTGCTGGTGATACTCTCCTACTGACACCAGCATCTACGAATTTAGCATCTGAAATGTAATTGATGCCTGTGGTGTGCTGTGTATAGCTCGAATTTTCAGGTAATCCACAATCTATGCTAATGAATCCTGATCGAGAGATATATAGACAAAAAGGAAAACTTCAGCTATATATATATATATAATAATATATATATTATATATATGTAGTTTGTGTGTGTGTGCAACTATTCAAATTTTGATATAGTACCTGATTGATTCTGAGCTTGTGTCAAAACCACCAATGGAAGGACCAGAAGAAAATGCAGAAATATTGGCATCATTGTTTGCTTAGGCCTTAGGGGGAGAAAGATGAGTGATTTATATAGTACCGCGCTAGAGTAGAGTCTCATTACGCATTTAGTACCTGCCGTGATCAATTTTCCTGCCGGTTTGGGGACTTCGTTTTATTCAACAAATAAAAATATTTGACTGGCGTAATTCTTGGTTAAGAAATTCTAACGTAAATAGTACTGTTATTGAAAATTATAGTGTTTAATAATATATTTGTAATTTTCAATAAAAATTTAATTAATTTTTAATGAAATTATTCTATTTATTAACTTTTTAACTAATAGCGTGAAAGCTTAGGAGAACCCTTAATTAGTACACAAAGATTATTTAAATACTCATGCCAATTTATTGACATTTTAGCTTTTATGAGTGATAAGTTAATTATACTCCATTCATTTCAATTTATTTGACATTTTTCACATATTAGGATAAATTTAATGTATTTGAAAAGTTAATATGGATAATTTAAGTCGTCAGTAAAAAACATCAATTAATAAAAAATAATTTTATTAAATTATTCATATTATCTTTTCAAATACATTATATTTATAGATTTACAGTGAATTAATACTTTTAAATGTGAAGGAATAATTCTTAATTTTTTTATAAAATATTATTTGGGGTAAAAATAAAAAAAAGTAAATTAATGTTATATTAAAATCAGAGAAAGTCAGTTAAAATAAAAAGAAAATATTTTGCTAACTTGACACATAAATTAAAATGGAAGGAGAAACGAGATGTGAGAAATAAAGAGAGATAAAATGTGTGAAATATGTGGCAATACTATTATGTGTGAAATAAATATATTATAATATGAAGTATATATGTGATGAATTTAAAATGATTAATTTAAATTTAAAATGTAAACATTAGTATATAATTATTTAAATTTTGATTCAAAATATTAAGGGATAATTAATTTTAATTTAAGATTTAATGTATCTATTAAAGGATAACTATTTTAAATTTGAATTATTAATTCATACAAATCAATTATTCCAATCATTGTATATTTGTATTCAACAAGTAATATTTCATATAATTTTAAAATTATCATATTTTTTATACAGTTTCAATTTTAAAATATTAATTAATATTAATTGCGAGTATATACTACTCATCCTTGTACCCGCGTTTTAAAAAAATACTTGTATTCGGACCATACTCGATCGCATGGATAGTGATTCTAATACTCGCACCCTTACCCGCTGGATACTCATTACCCCCACTTTTGTTAACAATAAAAATAATAAATTGATTTGACAAAATAATAATAATAAATTGATTAGAAAATGAAAATTAATTAAAAAAATAACTCTAGCACAAATGAAAAATAATTCATCGACTATCCAAGTTTAACTAAAATAAAATTGGTATATGGAAGTGGATGAGAGACAACAATAGTGAGTGAGAGGGGAAATAAAAACTAGTTCAAGTTTTGCTATTTTATTATTTAGTAATACAAAATTATAACATTTAAACGAATTAAATTAGAAATATATATATATATATGTATGTATGTATTAATATTTTTGTGACTATAATATATATTAACATTAATTATTTTTTTATAAAAAATATTAATAATATAAACACATATATATATTAAATTAATCTCATGTATATAAATTACATTAATTATATATATTATATAAGTGTAAATATAGATAAGATAGGGTACCATAGTACCCGTATCCATTAAAAGTATGAATAATTATCCAGACCTGGATCCAAATCCATTTGATATGTAATTATCCTACTCATTATGGATAATTTTTGTGGATATACACTTGGTATGGGTCCAATTATGATATATATTGTTGCTATTGCTTAATTAGAATCTTCAAGATGTATCAATCATTAACCATGCATGCGAAACTCTATAGCTACAACAAAAGTGTTACTGGTATTTTAAAATCTTATCAATATATGATGGAGTATTATTTGATTTGCTAAGAGTAAATATGTTAGGAAAAAAAAATGGAAAGCAGGGTTGCAGATTAAATTTTATCAATTATTGAAATTAAATAGCTCTTTCCCAACCTACAAAGACCAGAATAAAGTTATAAATGCTCACAAATACAAAAAAATAAGCATGGAGAATTTTTTTCGAGCCGAGTTCATCCACGTACCCAAAACCTTAATCAAGAGAAAATAAACATGTATCATTTGAACCAATCCGTTAATATATAAAGATATACATATATACAAGAAGTATTGACTTGCTTCTACAATATCCTGTTGAGATATTCATACCATGACCAATTCAAAATTAAAAATAAGCTTGTACGTACTGTAAGAGTAAGTTATCTAGGAATTTCGTTAGATTGATGCCATTGAAATTAAGCCACAATTTATTCATTCCAAGGATGCAATCAACTTAGGATGTACACGCATGTCGACCCAAAGGTCAAGCCACTTAAGCAATGTCTTTAGAGTCCTCAATATTATATAGGCTGCGTAATTTTATACTTATATTAATTTAATTATATTTAAAATTTTATATAAATATATAATAGGCCTTTGAAAATTATCTAATTACCAAATATCTCTTTGAATTAAAACAATAAGCCTCATATTACTATAATTTTTTTTCATAATTAAAACTATCTTGTTTATTTTATTAGTTGACTTTTCCTATTATATAAATTCTAATTAAAATACATGTTTCTATTATATAATATAATAAATATTATAATATATCAAAATCATCAAAATATTGACATAAACGTGAATTATATATAATAATACTTTACTAAATAATTTTATATGAAAAAATGTTAAAAAAATTCAATAAAATTATAATAATTTAAATAAATTGTTTTAATTAATTAAAAAATCTCCATTTCAAAATTCGTTTTAGGCTTTAATATATGTTGGGACAGCACCACGCACACGACAATTTGGTCCTTCATTTTTGAACCCACAAAATCCCGTAATTGGTTTGTTCTTTTTTTGTTGTTTGGTCGAAGGTTTGTCTTTTTGTTGCCTAGAAAATGGAAGAAAAGGCCAAGAGTTATCGAGTTCAATGTTCTTCTTTTACACAAGTCTTTCGGATTTTTTTTGGTTAACAAGTCTTTCCGCTTACCTTACCCCCATTTTTCTGCCAAAACTATAAACGTGGACCTATATCTTCTTTTGGGTCCATTACCTACATTTTTCAAACTACCAAGTTTCTTTTCAAAATAAAAAATTAAGTTGAATGTACGTGTACTGCACTTCCATTGGGTTTAACGGTTTGCTTATATTCAAAATTTTGGGGTAGGTGGGGCCACGGGTGTTAATTAGGTGTAAATTAATTTAAGAAAAAGACTAACAAGTACCCTAAAAACACTTGTTAAAGATTTCAAAAGGCTTAAATACATTTTTGGTCCCTATACTTTTGTTAGTAGATGAGTGATTTTGGTCTCCCTAGTTTTAATTGCTCAATTTTGGTCCCTATACTTTTGTAAATGAGTGATTTTGGTTCCCCTAGTTTTAATTGCTCAATTTTGGTCACTCTTCTTTAAAAATTGAACAAATCTAATCCTACCGTTAGCCTCCCATTAAATATTTAGCAGAATTTGTTGTTGAAATGAATTTAATTTTGTGACGTGTAAACTATCACATGACAAATATTATTATTTAATTTTAACTCTTAATTTTTTTAAACGAAAAATCTGAAAATAAAATCAGATTCTATAATTTAATACAATGAGAAAACAAAATCTCACTACTACACTTCAATTTCCTCAAAAACAATAAAGCAAATACAAGTCTCAAAACTAAAACAAATGCAGGTCTACTTCAAGCCATCAATCAAGCGAACTGAAATCTCATTTGGGCATGAAATGAAATTTAAAATAAAATCGAAGGATTTAAAATCCTTTCATCCTTCTTAATAGTGCTACGGGATCAAAGGATTTATTGTTAAAAACCAAATCATTTCTGTCATGTCAAATAGCCCATAACGCCACACCAAAAATAATGTGATCATTCCCTTTCCGTTTAGGCTCAATATTCCTAGCAACCCACTACATGAACTCCTTGTCATTAGATTGGTGGAACGAGCTGATACTTCTATACCCAAGCCCCTCCATACCTTTTGTACCTCCACACAGTCACGCAAAATATGAGCTTTAGACTCATCCCCTTGCCAAAAGGAAGCCAGGTGTCTTCCCAAATTCTTGTTGACCGTTCCCAACAATCCAACGAAGACCCTGTTGGATGAACTGCCAGGTAGAAGTAATACCCCTCCAGGTGTTTGAAGCAATCTGCCTTTTCCTAACCATAGGAATAGTTCCCTCTCCATAAGCATATTTACTTTTCAGAACTTGAACCCACAAAGCATTGGGTTTAGTGATGAGGCCCTGCCCGAGCTTCATGAGCAAAGCTAAATTAAAATCATGTACTCTTCTAATACCCAATCCTCCAAGTTGTTTCGGCTTACATATCTTTTCCCAAGCCACTATGTGCCAAGCTTTCTTTTCAGTAGACGTACCCCAAAGAAAGTTTCGCATTATTTTCTCAAGCTGGAAAAAAATAGATTTTGGTAACAACGTACTCTGCATAACGTACGTGGGAAGGGCACTGAGAACAGATTGCACAATAGTCACTCGTCCAGCAAAAGACAAATTGTGATGAGAGTCTCTTATTTGATATATCTAGAATATAACTATAATCATGACGGCTCTGTCTAAAATGAAGAATCAGAACTCCCAAATATTTTCCTAAATTCCCAGTCAAAGAAAACCCTGTCATTTCACTGAGTATTTGCCCTCTAGAACTGTGGACATTTTTGAAACAAATAATCTATTTTCTCAATGTTGACTTTTTCTCCTGAAGAGGCACGTAATTTATCCAGACAGTTAAGCATAACACTTACTTGCTCAACAGTAGCTTCCCCAAATAACACTAGATCATCAGCAAAAAATAAATGAGATATAAAGGAGGCCCTCTTCTACCAAGCTTCAACGGTTTCCAATTATGCAATTAAACTTCTTTAGAGATGAGGTGACACAAATGCTCCATGCACAATACGAACAAATAGGGGGAAAGAGGATCCCTTGACGTAACCCCCTAGACGGACAAAAAGCATAAGATTTCTCCCCATTTATGAGGACTTGCATGGTACTAGATGACACATAAGTCTTAATGAGGTTACAAAAATGTCTATCAAACCCAATATCAAGCAAAGTGTCCTCCAAAAACTCCCATCTCCATCTATCATGCGCTTTCTCAAGATCAACTTTGATTGCCAAAGCGCATTCTTTTTTCCTCCAGCTTCTCATAGAATGAAAAACTTCCTATACAATAACTATGTTATCCATACTTTGCCTACCTGGGACAAAACTGCACTGAAAGGGAGCCACCAAATAATCCATGTAATGCTTCAACCTATTTGATATTAGTTTGGTAATGATTTTGTAAATTACATCACACAAACTAATGGGACGGAGATGCTTCACTCTATCAGGATTATCAATTTTAGGAATAAGAGTTATAAGGGTCCCATTTATACACTCCACCCTATTCGGATTAAGGAAAACCTCTTTCACCTGTTTGCACAATGACTCCCACCAGGTCACACTGAGAATGAAAAAAAATTCTATGTTGCCTGTAATTATATTATTAGAAATTTATGACCTCTAATCCCATACACATAAACTTACAATCCGATCCAAATCTCGTTACAAACAAACTGAAACCGTTGATCATCATCTATTCATACGACTTTCTAACATAATTAGAAAAAAAACTTCATAGAAGTTTATATTAGATATGAGACTTCTATATTAAAAAAATTACAATAAAGTCATACATCTTTAATCTTTATACGACTTTCATTATTTTCATTAAAAAAATAGGGATCTCACTTTTATCTCACATTGAAAGTGAGACTTCCATGCATTAAGTATTAAAATAATAAGTTCATTAGATATACAACTTTCTTATATAAATCTCATTTTTGGTATACAACTTACTCCATTTTAGTAATTTTTTTTCTTACACCATTTGGGAAATTTCTCAAAATCACCTCATTGAAGTAAAACACCCTAAAATTTATATGAAAAATTAGTAATATTTAAATCTTACCAAATATTATATAAAATAGTATTAATGATATTTTAATTTATTTTTATGTTACTAAACTCTTTGTTTTTTTATTTAAACATTTAATGGACTTGAGCATCACTATTACACTAGTGTATATTCATGTGAAGACGAATGATCATCTGTGTGAAATTTTCAAGCTCCCTAAACCTAGATATGTTAGATTTTCAGGTTCATAAAAACATATCCTTTTGATTAGGATTACTTCTATTGAGAAAGATGAAAAGCATATAAACTTATTTACATATATATGATCATAGTACAGTCGCTTGGTACAATTTGCAAAAATCAGCCGAATGTAACAGGAGAAATTAATGCAATGACTCAACAAACTGCAAGAATTGAACATGCAAGACTGGAATGGATTTATTACTCAAACAGATATTGAAACACCAAATTTAACAGAATATAATTTTCAGCATCAGGAAGGTATTACTACTACCTAGCCAGGGGACAGAATTCAGTTTCCAGATTTAAGGATACTAACTCAACTGAATCGATGTTTTCAGTGTCACCCCAGACCTTTTTCGAGCTAATTCTGCAGTCAAACACTCCTTTAGCTCGGTCACTATGTCACTCATGTTTGGCCTCTGCAGGATTGATAGACACAGAAGCCATTCCTAATTCAACAACTTTCCAGACAGAGCTAGTGTCAAAGTCTTCATGTAATCTTGATCAACAATATTTTTAATATCTCCATTAGAAAGCAAGGAGCTAACCCACTGACTTATGTGAATCTTCTCTGGTGCTTTTGATATTGCTGGTTGACTTGTATTATCTCCAAAAGAACAACTCCAAAGCTATAAACATCACTTTTCTCTGTCAGCCTGCTTGATATGCCATACCTGAAAGCCAGATCATGCATACAACTTAGTTTATTTTCTCATCAATTTTTTTTCATATGAGAATAATGAGAATATCTCAATAATGTGTGGATTGTTCTTCAAGAAAGTGATGCATAACCATATGTTATAATCGGAAGCACTTACTCAGGATCAAGGTAACCAGGAGTTCCAGCAACAACAGTGGACAAATGTGTCCATCCATCAGTGGGAAAGGTTTTGGATAGGCCAAAATCTGCCAATTTTGCTTGGAAATTTTCATTTAATAAAATATTTGTAGTTTTCACATCTCTGTGGATTATAGGTGGCTTGCAACCGTATGTAGATATTCCAGTCCTGACATCAAATTGTTAACATAAATTGATGCAGTTACAAATATTAAAGTAGAAATTGCATATTTAGTTTCCTTTCTAACCTTGGGCTGCATCCACTGCTATTCGAAGTCTGTCTTCCAAGTGAAGAACTTTGCCCTACTATGTTTTCCTATAAAATCAAATCAATGTTTAGTACTTTTCAAATCTATTTGAGTAGGCTGATTTAATCTCATTGAAAAAATAATAATAAGGTTGTAAAAATATGAATACACACCCTGAAGATGTTCTTCCAGGTTTCCATTTGCCATATATTCATATATGAGCCCTATATTGGTTCTTCATTGCAATACCCAATAAGAAAAGTCAGATTTTTGATGAACTCTCATCAGGAGTTTAACCTGCCAATGCCATTCAAAGGCAACTTTTATGTCATTATAACCACAATTTTGGTTTGAACTTGGACAAGAACTTTTATACAAGTAATTATTAATGACCACTTGCCTCTGCTAAAAATTGTTGATTCCTCGTACTGCTGATTGAGAAAGCATCTTGACAGCTACTTGAGTATTATCAACAAAGCCATGATAAACTGTTCCAATCCACCTCTACCAAGAACTCTATCAAAGTTGTTTGTGATCTTAGAAAGTTCATTGAATGAATATTGTCTTTGCTTGGATTCCAATTGTGACACATTTGGAGTACTGGGCTCCACTTGACTGTTCACAGTTGCTAATTTCATAGAAAAAGATTTTAGTTGTTTACATATTATAATGAAATTAGAACGTGTGTGATTAACCAATAAAGATTGTAAATGGTACTTAGCAGCAGCTTTACCTCGTGGTCTATTTTTTTAAGGCCACAAACAATAGCTAATGCTGCAATTGCTAGGAGCACCAAAACCCCAGCAACTGATGCTAATACTGGAATAACAATGGTATTTTTCTTCTTTTGATCATCTGTCTGCTGGTTGCATATAGCAGATTCACATAGATTTGGATTTTGCTCCACGCTAGCATCATTTAGATGAGAATAAAATCAGATCGAGACAGAGTCCGTAGCTTTTGCTGAGATGACACTTGTTATTTTTCAAGAATCTTAGAAATTATTTCTGGACAGGAAAGAAGCAATAAAGAAAATTGCAATTCCTAACAAGAATTTAAGTTCCACGCAGTTGAGAAGAAGTACGCTATAGTTAACAATTCCCACTATGTATCACGTTATAAATTATAATAAAGAAACTAAGATTCAATCATCTTCATATTAGGATTGATAGGTTTAAGGATGAGACATACCTTAATATCAGTGAGCCTGTATTAGATCTGTCAAGGAGTTCAGATGGAACTACACCTGTAAGGTTGTTCTTCCCCAAGTTCTGCAAAAACAGAACAAATATGATTCCTTTTATTCTTTTTAACTTGGAAATCACATTGATCCACAACATGGGATTTAACTTACAAGACTTTGAGTGACTGCAGTAGTGTCAGGAAATTAGGCACGTGACCGCTTAAGCTATTGTTTGATAATCCCTGAAAGGAGCAATTCAAAAGCAATATTACTCTTTAAGTGGAGGAAAATAATATAGAATTGGTTTCACCATTTATTAACCAAATGAGATGAGATTAGGTACTACAAGTACTCTAACATAGTGAACTTAGAGATGGAAGATGCTATCTGCCCGGTCAATCCACTTGAAGATAAATCCCTGGTTTACATTTTCAAATATACTATCAGTCGGATGGATGTAGTTCTTGAATTTATGCATATATGGTTTATTTTTGAATCGTGAACTCACAAAGATGTAATTCTTGGGGGGTTATTGCCATCAATACTACAGTTTAGGCCTCCCACATGTATGCTACAGGGGCACATGGATCTCCTTGCCAATTTCTAGCCACCCCATAAGCGTCCTTGATGTTTGTGATAGCATTAACTAGTATTTTGATATTAAAAAAAAAGTTCAAAAGAAATTCAAGCCAATATAACATGGTTTAAAAAAAAAGTAAGACATAAAAAAGCTAGCATATATATGTGTACCATCATCTTGTTGAGTTTCTGATTGTGAGAAATCTTTTAGCATATAAAACTCAAAGGCATTGAGGATGGGAGGAAGGGTGGCTCTGTTCTAACAAGCGAAAATCGATAGGTTTTTGCTGGAGTGGGAGGTGACCGGCTAAATATTGTAGTTGCATTTTGGTATTCAGTAGCATGGGTCCGTACCAATGAGCACCATTTATGAGAATATTGAACTCTCTGGTTTCATTTTCTGGGAGGTTTTCAACCTCATTAAAGTGCATGTAGATGTAGAGTTGGTCCTTTACAATATCTGTATCCGGATCCCAGGATAACTCCAAAGGAGCACTGGCATTTACTGGTGTAGCCGCAGTGTTCATGACAACTGCTGGCGGTTCATAATTATTCCGCTGAGTGGATTATTGTATGATGTGTTTTTGGGTGTCCACCCTTTGAATACATAAGGCATCCAGAGGCGGTCATAAACATCATCTTTGTACCTGTATGTATATCACAACACAATTAATTAATAATGTGAACCAACAGTAACACAATGGACTCTCACCTTAATTACCTGTATTCTAAGTTGGTGATGGAACCAATATCGTATCGTCCGAGGAGTGCCAATGATCCAGTAATTGTGTCAGTGTTATAAGTTTTGTCATTCAAAATCCTCAATTCTATAGCTGAAATGAATGGAGTTCCTGTGCCTGTGTTAACCAGACACGGATGTATATAATTCTGTGATGGAGTGTGAATGATCTCACGGTATGCGACTAGTGATGCATTGGGGAACTTCACTGTATCCCAAATTAGGTCCAAGATGAAGATCAAATTGTGGCGCCTGATTTAGTTCATCGTAGTTTCCATAATAGAAAGTAGCTCGGATTAAATATTTTGTGCCTCTGGCTACATTTATTCTGTAACAGTTTCTCACTCCACTAGGAAAGCTCCTCACATACGTAGCTGCTGTTTTAGATTAACTTCTCTGTTGGTGATACTCTCCTACTGACACCAGTATCTACGAATTTTGCATCTGAAATGTAATTTATGCCTGTAGTGCGCTGTGTATAGCTCGAATTTTCAGGTAATCCACAATCTAAGCTAATGAATCCTGAGAGAGAGATAGAGAAAAGGAAAACTTCAGCTATGCTAGTAGCTATATATATAGTCTGTGAGTGTGTGTATATGTTAGAAAAACACCCTTTTATTTCTTATCATGCATTTCGACATGTTAGAAAAATCGATATATATATATATATTATATATATATGCAACTATATATTCAATTTATGATACCAAACCTGATTGATCCTGAGCTTGTATCAGAACCACCAATGGAAGGAGCCCAAACAACACCACAAGAAATGCAGCGATATTCCCATCATTGCTTGGTTAGGGGCACAAAGATGGAGTGATTTAATTTATACCGCTAGCTAGAGTCTCATTACGCAAGGCAAGTGGCAACGGGATCAATTTTCCTGCCGTGACTTCTTTTATTCAATAATAATAAAAGACAATATTGACGGCGTAATTTAAATTTGAAATGTAAACATTTTAGTATATTATTTTGAAATTTGAATTCAATATATAAATATTAAGAGATAATCAATTTGAATTATAAGAATCAATGCATATATTAAGGCATAATTATTTTGAATTTGAAATTATAATTCATATAAATTAATTATTTCAATCATGATATTTATTATTTAACTAGTAATATTTCACATCATTTTAAAATTATCATATTCTTTTATATAATTTAAATTTTGAATATTAATGAAATATTAATCAATACTAATTGTGAATTATATATTATTTAATAATAATGATAAATTTAAATAATTTAATAAAAAAATGGGTTAAAAATTTAATTATAATATCTAGATTACAAAATAACACCTTTTTAAGAGATTGAGAGATACTAAGCAAATGTTTTAAAATCTCTATATGTGAGATATGTGACATACTAAACAAATAGTGAAAAAATATAAAATGTTATATGTGATTTTTTATATTTAATTTTAAATTTAATTTATACAAAATTTTTGTTAGTGCCGATAATAATAGTAGAGACCAAACCAAGCCAACTAGCAGTAGCGACCAAGGATAGTAAGAGCATTATGACACAACTACTCTACGTACTAGACAGCGCGCATATTTAATTTTCAGCGAATTAGAGGCTTTTTTTTTGGTACAAGGGAGGGGAAAACCCCATAATTAGGCTATTTTACTCTGATAGTATTTTATTATTCACATATCTTAAATGAGTCTCAACATTATAATTATCGAGTTTTTATTAAGTATATTTCATCTTCAATTCAATACCTTACTTTTTTACTACTTTCATAAATTTAAATGGATCCCACTTTTTTAATTAATAACAATAAAATAAGAGGAGAGTTCAAATTACACTAGTGTAAATTACACCAAGTATTACACCGCTGATAATTTACACCGGTGGAGGGTTCAATTACTATGAGGATAGTTCAAATTACAAACCGGTGTAAATTACAACCAAGTATTATACAACAACACAACAAATTACAAAAACAAACAATACAACAAATCAAATTACACTTACAAACCAAACCAAAACAAACCGCCTGATAACTAGAAATCGATATGTTTTTTAGTAATCCAACCGTTGAATTATGTTTATTCATCATCATGATTATTGTATCAAATTTCATAAAATTTTGAAACTAATAACTTGATAATCAAATGGTTGAGTTTTTCATATATTTTATATATATATATATATATATATATATATAACGTTAATCTTGAGACATCTCAATGACATATCAAATAATTTCGGATTAATGTAAAATTATATATATAACGTTAATCTTGAGACGTCTCAATAATATTAAATAAGCACCATATACGCACAGAGGCTACTGTTGCAGCCTGCGCCTCCAGCACCGTGACAGTAAGACCAGGTGCTTATTTAATGAATGCTTAAATAAGCAGTTAGCACCAAGCAAAAATCCTCTCCATCGCATTAGTGAATTAAGCACCAATTATGGATGTCAAAAAAACCTGTACTGTGGATATCCGCGGGTATACCCGTAATGGGTACCCACATGTTTATAAAATGGGTGGAGACGAATATTATACTAGCGAGTACCCGCACACTCATTAAAATATTTTTTTTATTAATATATTTAAATATTAGGTTTTTTATTATTTATGATGAGATATAGTTAATTTTATATTACTTAAAATGATATTTTTAATATATTAATACGTAATAGATTATATAATGATAATTTATACATATAATATTAATATAAATGATATTTATATATATTATAATATTTTCTTTTTTCTATAAAATTTAAATTTTTTAAACATTATTGGATACCTGCAGATACTCACAACTCGCAAGAGTACTTGTTAATTTTAACGGGTATAATACGAGTAATGCACTATCCACCTCGGTCCCATTGAAATTCGTAACACCAATTCTATTGTAATAAGAATTAAGCAGGGGTGTGGGTCTGTCCCAACCCGCGAACCCGACGAATCCAACCCAACCCGAAGACATTTAACAGTTCGGTTCGGTATTCGGTTTCGATTCAGACATTTTCTTTCAAACCCGATTTGGTTCGGTTCGGGTCTCGGGTTTGCCTATGTCGAACCCGATAGACCCAACCCGAACCAAATCAGAAAAAAATAATCTTATTTCATTTCCATGCAAGGAGAGAACAAAAAAATAGGTGCAACGACAACACAATAGAGGTGGTTCCCCAAATCCTATTTCATCTTCTCCTCTCAATTATTTTCTCTATTTCTTTTCTTTTTTCCATTTCATATTTTAATTTAATTTCATCTTCCACATTTTTTTAAACAAAGAAAAATGTTCATGACCCGATGACCCAACTCAACTCAACCCGAACATATTCGGGTTGGTTCGGGTTACTCACCCAAAAAATACAAAACCCGAATCAACCCAACCCGTCACTATTCTTTTAATTCGAACTTGATGTCACCTCAAAACTGATCCAACCCAGTTATATCCCTAGAATTAAGATAAGCACTAGCGTATTGGTGCCCTTAGGAAGGAAAATAACAAATTATTGTTTGCAGAAAGAAACCCAAAGGCAAAGACATCACTGGAAAAAAATCCAAAATAACATAGGAAGAAATGAAAATGAATTGAGATTTTACATTTTATGAGTGATAATCATATACTCCATTCATTTCAGTTTATTTGAAATTTAAGATTTTTTCACATATAAATTTAATGTATTTCAAAATTAATATGAATAATTTAAGTCGTGAGTAAAATGCATCAATTAATAAAAAATATTTTATTATTAAATTATTCACATGTACTTTTCAATACATTACATTTACAGAATTACAGTCAACTAATACTTTAAAATGTGAAGGTATAATTCTTAATTTTTTTATAAAACATTATTGGGATAAAAATGAAAAAAGTAAATTAATGTTACATTAAAATTAGAGAAAGTCAATTAAAATAAAAAGAAATTATTTTGCTAAGTTGACACATAAACTAATAATAACTTAAATTCAAATTTAAATGATTTGAAATAGAAAAATTTTAAGAATTATAATTATAAATATCTAAATTTTAAATATCATTTTTTAAGTGACCGGGAGATATTTAAGGAAATGTCTAAAAATCTATATAAGTGAATGTGTGAAGGACACACTAAAAAAATATAAAATGTAACACGTAATTTTTAATAATAAATTTATATATGCAAAATTTATTTATATATTTAATACTCCTATTGAATAGTGTCCATAATAAATACTAGTTCAAAATAATAGTACATTAGATTTTGTCACAATAATTAAAGAAAAGTGATTAATATTTTTAATTTTATAAAAGTGTGATTTAATTTTCTATTATACCATTTGTCTCTTACTACTCATTAATTTTTCTCTCATTTTAATTATGACTAAACTATTAATTTGGTCCCTAAAAGAAGAAATCTGTCAATTTAGTCTCTGAATGTACTTTCCGTCTTTCAATTTAGTTTCTCTGTTACAATCCGTCAGTTAACCTTAGCGGAGATGCTGACGTGGTACGTTAAGTGCCACGTGTTCATAATGACGTGTCAATAAAATTATTCATTTTAGCCCCTATTTAATAAAATAGTTCATTTTATTCCCCATGATTAAATTACTTCAATTAGTCCCTCATTAATGTTAATGATTTCATTTTCATCCCCTGCTACATTTGTCTTTAACAACATATTCCTCCCAACTTCAAACAGAAGAAACCCCAACCCCCAAATTGACAATAGATATTTTAGACCAAAATGAAGAATTTAAAATGCAATTTTTGGACTAATTAACCCCTCAGTTTGGTACCTTGAAAGATTTGGAGTTAGTCATATTAGCCCTTGAAAAAAGGAAATTGCATTTTTCGTTCCTGAAAGATGAGAAGTTATTCAATTTAGTCCTTAAAAATGACTAAATTGAATGAATTTTCATCTTTCAAGAACCGAAAATTCAATTTCCATCTTTTTAGAACTAGAAGATTTAGGGTCGGTTACATCAGTTCTAAAAGATGGAAATTGAATTTCGTTCGTGAAAGATGAAAAATTCATTCAATTTAGTCATATTTAAAAAAATCTTTCAAGAACTAAAGTGAACGAATTTTCATTTTGTAAGGACTAAATTGAATAACTTTTCATCTTTCAGAGACGAAAATTGCAATTTCCTTTTTTCAGGGACTAATATACTGACTCCAAATCTTTTAGGGTACCAAAATGAGGGGTTAGTCCAAAAATTGCATTTTAAATTCTTCATTTTTATCTAAAAAATCTATTTTCAATTTTGGGATTATGGTTTCTTCTGTTTGAATTTGGGAGGAATGTTTTAAAGACAAATATAGTAGGAGGGATGAAAATGAAATCATTAACATTAATGAGAGCTAAAATGAACTAGTTTAATCATGAGGGACCAAAATGAATAATTTTATTGACACTACTTATGTACACATGGCACTTAACGTGCCACGTCAGCGTCTTCGTTAAGGTTAACTGGCGGATTGTAACCGAGAGACTAAATTGAAAGACGGAAAGTACATTCAGGACTAAATTAACAGTTTAATTTCCTCCTCCTCGGGGACTAAAATGAAGGTCCTCCAATCTTTCAAGGGACCAAATTGACAATTTAGTCTTTTAATTATCCACTAACAAGTTATTTATTCTCTCTCTTCAAGGAGTAATAATTATATATTTATGGTAAAATTAATAAAAAATAATTCTACATTAAAAAAATACCCCATCTGGTCTCAAATATAAGCAACTTCAATTATGTTGGTTTATAATATAAAAAAGTCTAACTAACTCCACCCTATTAAATATTAGTATCCCACAATACTCTTATTTAATTTAAATTTCTTTTCTAAAGATCCACTTTACAATAAATATTTGGATGAATGGTTTAGGAAATGAATTAACTTTTTATGTGAGTTTAAGAAAATTTAATGAATTCAACTAATATTTTTAATTAGGGTGAATTAATTAATTTTTGCTTATTTAGACATAGAAGTAGTAAATGGACAAATAATTTTTTTAAAAAAATGTAATTAACTAAATGATTCATTCCATTTGTTCCTTTCTATAAGGCACATTCCCTTTATAACTTTTTTGTGTTTCTTTTTATAAGTCACTTTACAATTTGAATGAAGCATTTGTTACCATTTTTCTTATTTGCATTGTTAACTTTAATGTCTTTCAACTATCAAATGATTGTGAAGTTAGTTAATGATACTCCATCCGATCCTATTTTATAATACCTTTTTTTTATACAAACAAGCATATTAAAAAAACATGTTTTAAGGCATCAATTTTTAAAAATCTTCTTTAAACCAAATTTACCTCTATTTAATATTAATCTCTATTCAGTTTTCCACATTAACTAAATCTTGAAAACTATGAAATTCATTAATTATGAAGAGTAAAAATGAAAAAAACTAATAAAATGCTTCTAGAACTTTTTAAAGGTCTTATAAAAGGGACCAAAACAAAATCCTCAAGAGGGTCTTATAAAAAGATCGATGGGTATTAAATAAGGGTACAACTAGAAAATTAAATGATTTTTTAATAAAATCCAAATAAAATTAACTAACTTTAACTATTTTTTTATTAATTTGTGTGATTCGATTAAGAGTATGTTATAAAGAAAATGAACGGAGTAAATATTATTTTAAGAGTATTTTGGCAAAACTAGCTTATAAGTTAGCTTATTGAATTAAAAGTGTTTGGTAAAACTAGCTAATAAGCAAGTTAATAGATATAAAATGACATAAAAAGACGTAAAAAGAAGACAAATAAAAAAATATATTAAAATATGAGGGATAATATGGGAAAAATAACTTAGCTCAGGGCCCGCCCAATGTTTCTTGAGCCTAAAGCAAATTTTATAATGAAGCCTTTTTAAATCAATAAAAACAATCTATTAAAATATTGTAATTTCATTTATTTTGTAAATCAACAAAAATAACCTATTATTAATTATCATACTAAATAATTATAAACTATTTATTTTTTAGCAAAATATTAATAGTAAATAATTTTATTTATTCCTAAAATAAGGATATTTTTTAGGGTCTAAAGTGAGGGCTGGTTGAGCACTTGAGCCGGCTCTAAATAAGCTAGAAGCTAGCTATAGTAACATGTAACTTACTTCTACAAGTTAGAAACTCTTGAAATAAGCTAGAAACTTGTATCTTATCAAACATTTTTTTATCAAACTAACTTATAAATTAGTCAAATAAGCTAAAAGCTAAGGGGTCGTTCGGGGTGGTTGCGAGATTTCAGTTTTTGGTTTTTAAAAATTTTAAATCAAGTTTTTACAACTCAAAACCAAAAATTAAAAACTTCTTTTTGTGATTTTCAAAACACTCATTTTGAAAACCATAAAAAAAGGTTTTCAATTTTTGGTTTTGAGTTGTAAAAATTTGATTTAAAATTTTTAAAAACCAAATACTGAAAAACTCACAATCACCCCGAACGAGACCTAACATATTGACCTTGCCAAATACACTATAAATTAGAGTTGGCAATTCGAGCTCGACCAGATGCGAATAGCGGACTTTATCGGCTTGTTACAAAAAACCCAAAAATTATTCGGACTTCTTAAATAGGTATTTGAACCCTTTGCTTTTACAGGCTTTTTGCGAGTTTTTACGGATAATAGTTTTATTGTGTTAATATAAAAAATCTAAGAATTATTCATAGTTTTAAAATAAGTGAACAAAGTCATCATTTTTATGAGTTTTATGGACGCTTTCGGTTGGCCTAGTCAAATTTGCCTACTCTACTCTAAATGGAAGGAGTAATAAATACCGCATAACCACTTACTATATGTGTAGGTGTGAGTGGAGTGGAATGGCTCTCCTACCCGCGGGAGATTAGTTCATTTAATTATGACGAACTAAAGTCAACATGACACGACCAAATCAACTAGCAGTAGCGACCAAGAAGCGGCATTATTACACAACTTGCTAGACTTTTCTTCGGTGTGGTGTAAACAATGAAAATTATTACATGTTCCCGCATCACCAAATCATTTATGGTTTTCGACCAATTAACATTTGACACATAAGAAAAATTCATGATCTGACCATGAATTTATTTTTAATCCCGATCAATTTTTCTCATGTGTGAAATGTTAATTGGTCGGGACCATGGATGACGTGGTGGTCCGGGACCATCTAATAATTTCTCGTAAACATTAGTACTAGACAGTGCGCACATTTAACTCACAGCGAATGGGATCACGATCCTCTACCGTTAATATTTAATTGAGAAAATCTTAACCGTAAACTGGACAATTCCAGTATTGGAGAGGATTTTAATCCGAAAACTGGACCTCCGGTTCCACTGGAAAGGATCCTAGCGCCAACGAATGAGGGTGAGGAAGGGCATATTATTGTCTCAATAAACCGTGTCTGTGAACGGTGAACTACAAGATGGGTAGTTTATAGTGTGCAATAAGGTTTTTCTCAGATATGCGGTGTATTTTTTTTATGTTTAAGAGAATTTTTAAATTTGCAATTAGATCCTCTAAATCTATGAAAATTAAGTCAACGATTCACATCTATAGTTTTAAGGGAGCAATTTTTTATTTATTTATTTTGGATGGATACTCATGGAGAAAGAAATTAAAATCGATATTTTGTTGATGGCACGAGAGGATGTTATAAGAACGAAAGAAAAAGGTTCCTCTTGTCACTTTGTCACATGTGTTTTAAGGTGACGTCTACGGTGGGTCACAACGGTGGTGCACTCATTTTTTCCATTCAATTTAATATTATTTTAATTAATGATGGAGATGAAAGACCGGCTACCGGTTGGGAATAAATTAAGCATAAACTATTTTTCTTTTTTTAATGTTTTATCTAAATTCTTTTTGGTCCTCTTAGCCTTCATGTTTTTGCAGGTGATCGTTTGCAGATAGCTTTGATGTCCACCGCCATGGCGGTGGGAAACTACTCTTCTTTCATTTTGATTTGCATGCACCAAGTCACTAATGTATTATTCTTCTACGCTTCAGATTACCTCACACGTCTTCTCTGCTTGCTTGCGATTTCACAACTACTCCTCCATTGGCAGATGGATTCTCGTTCTATGCTTCAAATTTGGAATAATGTCAATTTCATGAGGGTGAAAGGGAAGCTCAGTGCGGAAACTGAAGTGAGATGTTTCTATGTTGATTTTTAGATTTAGAATAATTTCTATGTTGATTCTTAGATTCGGAGGTGGTAGCTGAAATGTCCACAATGGAAGATATGAAAAAGGTTATGTCAGAATGAAAATGAAACAAACGTCAGAGGTCTCTCACCAAGGAGTAGTCATGAATGATCACTCAAGCTTTCACAAGTAAAATGAAACCTTATGGCAAACGCGTGAGGAAGAGGCATTGAATAAAGATTGGCAAAGATAGGAGCACTGCTACCGAGACTCATTAATTTCAGCATGATGGCATATTTCAAAAGAACAAAAAAATAAATATTATAATATTATTAAAATATTATTTCATTTTAAAATCCAGTTACATTACCTGTAAAATCAGGTCAAAAAAAGTCTCACTGGTGGGACACATTTTGTGAAACCCATAGTAGACACCACCGTGTTTTAATTTGACAATGCATGCTTTCTTATGTATCTACTACTTATTCTCTCTCCATGCTTTCTTCTTCTTTTGGAAAAGAGATAACAAATTTAAATAATAAAAATATACAATAATTTATATAATATTTTTTTTATATCTCTTCATCATATTATTTATGATATGTTGCATTTTTTTCTCTTCTCCTTTTTTTCTCTCTTTATTTTTATTACATATTGTATGGTTTAATAGGCATAATTCCTCTCTAGGAAAAGAAATAAGATGGCAGTTTACTGCAATCCATTTTGAATTGATTAGTATTATTTTCCCTATTTGCAAAAATAGAACAATTTTTTTTTTTCAGATTGCACTTGGCGGTGCGATTCTCGAGACTTTTTCAATAGATATGGTGATTTGAGGAACATTCGCGGTTGCGTTTCTAGCCTCTTAATAAGGTGCAAATGGAGAAATATGGTTTCGGTGAGTGTGTCTCTGCTCTGTAATTCTTTGCAAGTGATTGTTGGTGTGTCTTTGTTCTCTGTTCTATTATTATCATTATTATCATCATCATCCTTCTTCTAGTCCTCTGACGAGTAGAAGCTTTCAACAACACAAATGGAGAATGTCGTTCCACCATGATCATCGCCTTATGTCGTTTCTCACCATGTCCCTTTCACTGAATCAACTGGCACAGTTCATTATGTGTCTATATATGTCCGACCTATAAACTATACATGTGAATCATATGGCTTAATTTTCATAGATTTAGAGGATCTAATTGCAAATTTTAAAAATTCTCTAAAACATGAAGATCAACGCTTATCTAAGAAAAACCTCACTACACAGTATAAAATCTAAATTTAAAATACATGATTATTAAGATAATATCACAAGACTGAATCAATTGAAATAAAAAATTATCTTAACCAATTTTGTGGTGTCCTAAATGGACCTTTTTTATGATGACTAAATGTCTTTCTTTTTTGTTTTGACTGGGAATTCCCACAAACATAGATTGAATCATTCTTTTTTGTCTTTCTTTCCACTATCACCCACGACTGTTTGGTATGACTAGATGTCTTTGATAGCTATGGATTACACTTTTTTTACTACAAAAATAAAACCCTTTTAAGACCACATAATCATTGTGTCTTCTTAATACGTGAGTTATTCCATGCTCTTGGGCATCTAGAGAGGTTATATATCAAATTTAGTAACTTTTATCCTCATATGATAATTATAGTGAATATATATTAAAATTAGAAAAAGAAAAAGTAAATATGATGCTAAAGAGAAAGATCCTGTTAGAACTGAGACTTTCCTTGATATTTTGGAAGTTAAATATGTTATTTTATATTTTCTGGTATGGAAACAGATTTAGTCAACATGCAGTAGGTAAAAATTGGGTGATAACCCATGTTTTAAGGGAGTGGTTCTGCCAAGTCAGTGTTACCCATGCTTTTTGTTTGTAACTTTGTATTTTTATTTAAAAAACATGTTTATGTATGTATGAAAAAGTAGCAGAACGTGAATGAATGTTTTCTAATCCACAATAGAAGCTGTTGTTCTGTTTTTCTTCTTCCTTATGCTCTCTCTTTTTTACATGGTATCAATAGCTTCATTGATCTTTTAGGGTCTGTGAGTGAGAGAAAACCAGCAAGAAAACCCGTACCAGAAAACCCACTAAAACCAGAATGGCTTCCAGCAGCAACTCTTTACCTCCACCTCCAGTTTTTGCAGGAGAAAATTATGACTTGTGGGCTGCAAAAATGAGAACTTATCTAAGAGCTCAAAATCTATAGGAAGTGGTGGAAAATGGAAGCAATCCAGCTCCTATGCCAACAACCCAACAGTGGCTCAGATAAGATTCCACAATGAAGAAGTGGCTAAGGAAGGCAGAACACTTGCCATCATTCATGCAACAGTACATGATGATGTTTTTATCAAGATCTTGAATCTTGAAATTGCAAAAGAGGCTTGGGACAAGCTCAAGGAGGAGTTCCAAGGTAGTGAAAGAACAAGGAGGATGAAGGTGTTAAATTTGAGAAGAGAATTCGAAGCTATTAAAATGAAAGAAGCTGAAACAGTGAAGGTGTTTTCTGACATACTTTCTAAGGTGGTTACACAAATTAGATTACTAGGTGAAGA
The DNA here is from genome assembly GCA_026901365.1 of Sesbania bispinosa. Classification (NCBI taxonomy): domain Eukaryota; kingdom Viridiplantae; phylum Streptophyta; class Magnoliopsida; order Fabales; family Fabaceae; genus Sesbania; species Sesbania bispinosa. The sequence continues at coordinate 452,072 of QLOH01000470.1, read as the reverse complement.
GCTTAGTGATCAAAGAGTTGTGGAGAAAATCCTTGTTTGTCTTCCAGAGAGGTTTGAGTAAAAAATTTCCTCTCTTGAAGAAAATAAGGATTTTTCTCAAATATCTCTTGCAGAGCTTGTGAATTCTTTGCAAGCTACTGAACAAAGAAGATCTTTGAGGATGGAAGAAAATGTTGAAGGTGCTTTTGTGGCTAACACAAACAAAAGGCAAAGCTCAAGGCTGCATAGCTCTAAAAAAAGGCCACTTGGTGGAAAGAAAGGCAAAGGGAAAATGGGAGAAGATAGTAACAAAGGAGGAGGTGGAAAGAAAAGTATCCATCTTGTCCTCACTGTAAAAAGAAAAATCATACAGAAAATTTTTGTTGGTTCAGGCAGGAGTCAAATGCAGGGCTTGCAACCAGCTTGGTCATGGGAGAAAGTTTGCAGAAACAAAGTAAAGCAACAAGGACAACAAGCTCAAGTTGCTGAACATCAAGAACAGACTGAGGAGCAGTTATTTGTTGCTTCTTGTTATTCAGCAAGTAGTAGCAAAGAAGCTTGGCTCATTGATAGTGGATGCATAAATCATATGACTCATGATGCTAGCATTTTCAAGGACCTTGACCAGTCTTACTTCTCCAAAGTCATCATTGGCAATGGGGAAAATGTTGATGTCAAAGGCAAAGGAGTTGTGGCTGTTGAAACTCCCTCAGGCACCAAGTATATTTCTGATGTTTTTTTGTGCCTGAGATAAATCAAAATCTTTTGAGTGTGGGACAAATGCTTGAAAGGCATTATAGCTTGCATTTTGAAGATATGAGTTGCACCATATGGATCCTTCAGGGTGTGAACTAATGACTATAAAATGAGAGACAAAAGTTTTCCAATAGAATGGAAACAAGCTGCATTACATGCTTTCCAAGTGCAGTAGATGATTCTTCTTTGTGGCATAAAAGGCTTGGTCATTTTAGTTATTCCACTTTGAAGCAAATGAGTTCTAAGGATTTGGTGCATAACATGCCTGCCATACAAGAAAATGTTGGTGTGTGTGAAGTATGTCAGTATGGAAAGCAAAGTAAATTTCCATTCCCTGCTGAAGCAAGATGGAGAGCCACTGAAAAATTGCAGCTTATACACACTGATGTGTGTGGTCCAATGAGTACAACATCCTTAAATGGCAGCAAGTACTTTCTACTATTTATAGATGATTTTACAAGGATGAGTTGGGTGTTTTTTCTGAGACAGAAATCAGATGTGTTAATAGCGTTTCAAAAATTCAAGCCTATGGTTGAAAATGAGGCTGGCTGTCAAATTAAAAAGCTTAGATCTGATAATGGAAATGAGTACACAACAGGAGAGTTCAAAAAATTCTGTGAACAGGCTGGAATCCAACATCAATTGATTGTTCCTTATACTCCTCAACAGAATGGAGTGAGTGAAAGGAAGAACAGGACCGTATGGAGATGGCAAGGTGTTTGCTCTTCGAAAAAGGTCTTCCAAAAACCTTTTGGGCTGAGGCTGTTAACACCTCAGTTTACTTGCTGAATTTGTTACCTACCAAAGCCTTGAAAGGAAAACTCATTTTGAAGCATGGTATGGAAGGAAGCCTTCAGTGGAGCATCTCAAAATATTTGGTTGTGTTTGTTATGCTTCTTGTTCCAGAAGTAAAGAAAAACAATCTTGATCACAGGTCGGGAAGTTGCATTTTTTTGGGGTACAACAACAACTCCAAAGGATACAGGATATATAATCCAACAACAAAAAAGATTCTTGTGAGCAGAAATGTTAAGTTTGATGAGCTTTCTAAATGGAATTGGGAGAAATGCAATGTAGAAGCCTCAAGCAAAAGGCACCTTGGAGTAGACAATCTCCATGAACAAAATTCAGAAATTGAAGAAGAAGATTTAGATGATGATGCTGATTTTCCGATTAGAAGCACCAGAACTCTAACTGAAATTTATGAAAGATGCAATGTTGTTTTCATTAGAACCTATAAGATATGTTGAAGCTGCTGAATTTGAAGGTTGGAGAACTGCCATGCAGGAGGAGATGAAAATGATAGGAAAAATAAAAGTTGGCAACTTGTAGATAAACCAAGTAACCAAAAGGTGATTGGTGTTAAGTGGGTTTACAAAACTAAACCCAATCCTGACGGTTCTGTAAACAAACTTAAGGCCAGATTGGTGGTAAAGGGTTATTATCAACAACATGGAATTAATTTTTTAGATACTTTTGCTCCTGTGGCTAGGCATGGTACAATTAGATTGCTAGCAGCTTTGGCAGCAAAATTGGGTTGGAGAATATATCACTTTGATGTGAAGTCAACATTCTTGAATGGTTTGCTTGAAGAAGACATTTTTATTGAGCAACCAGAAGGTTTTCAGGTTCCAGGAAATGAAGATAAATTCTATAAGCTTCATAAAGCCCTTTATGGTTTAAAACAGGCACCAAGGGCTTGTACAACAGAATTGACTATGGTTTGTGTTTTTTAAAATCTGAAAGTGGTGATCTCCAAGGATATGCAGATAGTGACTGGGCAGGAAGTTCTGATGATTCCAAGAGTACTTCTGGTTATGTTTCTCATTGGCAGTGTTGTTTTCTCATGGAATTCAAGGAAACAAGATGTAGTGGCTCAATCCTCAGCAGAAGCTGTGTACATTTCAACAACAATAACACAAATCAAGCCATATGGCTTAGAAAGATTTTAAAAGATGTGGGGAAAATTCAAGATGAAGCTATTGTCATATGGGTGGACAACAAGTCAGCAATTGCTATAACAAAGAATCCTGTCCAACATGGAAGGACCAAGCATATTAATGTTAAATATCATGCTATTAGAGAAGCTGTGAAGTCAAAAGAAGTTAATTTGATGCATTGCAATTCTGAAAACCAGATTGCAGATATCATGACCAAGGCACGTTCCAAGGGCAAGTTTGAGGTGCTTAGATCAAGACTTGGAGTGCTTCAGAAAACTCTCAAGGAGGAGTGTTTGAACTGAGACTTTCCTTGATATTTGGAAGTTAAATATGTTATTTTATATTTTTTGGTATGGAAATAGATTAGTCAACATGCAGCAGGTAAAAATTGGGTGATAACCCATGTTTTGAGGGAGTGGTTTTGCCAAGTCAGTGTTACCCATGCTTTTGTGCTTGTAACTTTGTATTTTCATTTAAAAAACATGTCTATGTATGTATGAAAAAGTAGCAGAACGTGAATGAATGTTTTCTAATCCACAGTAGAAGAAGCCGCTGTTCTGTTTTTCTTCTTCCTTCTGCTCTCTCTTTTTTACAGATCCACATATTTACTGATTTATTTATGATCACCTGCACATACTTACTGAACACGGAAGACAACAATGGATTCCAATTCAAGTTAATAAAATAGATACAATTCTATTTTTTCACCCTCCCACTTTTTACAATCTCCCTCCACAACCCTTTTTCTTCCTTCTGTTTTTTTTTGCAATCTCTCTCCTCTTTTCCTCTATCACACACCCAATTTTTGGGTGTGACAGAATTATTATCCAAACGGATATTGAAACACACCACAACTTACAGAATTATTATTTCCAACATCAGAAAGGTATTATTATTACCTGGCTAGGGGACCGAGTTCAGTTGTAAGATTTAAGGATACCAACTCAATTGAATCATTGTTTTCAGTGTCACGACCTGTCATTTTTCTAGCTAACTCTGTAGCCAAACACTCCTTTAGCTCCGTCACTATGTCACTCATGTTTGGCCTTCTGGCAGGATTGATGGACACAGAAGCCATTCCAATTTCAACAGCTTTCCAGACAGAGCTAGTCTCAAGTCTTCATGTAATCTTGAGTCAACAATATTTTTAATATCTCCATTTGAAAGCATAGAGCTAACCCACTGACTTATGTGAGTCTTCTCTGTTCCTTTTGTTATAGCTGGTCGACTTGTGATTATCTCCAAAAGAACAACTCCAAAGCTATAAACATCACTTTTCTCTGTCAACCTGCTTGATATGCTGTACCTGCAAGCCAGATCATACATACAGTTTAGTTTATTTTCTCATCAAAATATTTTTCATGAGAAATTTGTTCTTCTACACAAAGTGATGCATAACCATACGTTATAATCGAAGCACTTACTCAGGATCAAGGTAACCAGGAGTTCCAGCAACAACAGTGGACAGATGTGTGCCTCCATCAGTAGGAAAGGTTTTGGATAGGCCAAAATCAGCCAGTTTTGCTTGGAAGTTTTCATTTAACAAAATATTTGTACTTTTCACATCTCTGTGGATTATAGGTGGCTTACAACCATTATGCAGATATTCCAGTCCTGGCATTAAATTCTTAATATAAATTGATGGAAAGAATCAAGAAATTAAATGAAAAATTTGCATATTTAGTTTCCTTCCTAACCTTGGGCTGCATCTATTGCTATTCGGAGTCTATCTTCCCAAGTGAAGAACTTTGCCCTGCTATATTTTCCTGTATAATCAAATCAAATCAAAGATTGAATTTCATTGAAAAACAATAACAAGGTTGTGAACAATGAATATACATACCTGAAAGATGTTCATCCAGGTTTCCATTTGCCATATATTCATAGATGAGCCCTATATTGTTTTCTTCATTGCAATAACCAATAAGAGAAGTCAGATTTTGTGATGAACTCTCATCAGAAGTTTAACCTGTAATTTCAAAGGCCACATTTATATCACTATAAGCACCATTTTGGGTTGAACTTGGACAGAAAATTTTGTGCAAGTGATGACCACTTGCCTCTGCTAAAAATTGTTGATATCCTCGAACTGCTGATTTAGAAAGAAACTTGACAGCTACTTGGGTGTCGTCAATAAGGCCATGATAAACTGTTCCAAATCCACCTCTACCAAGAATTCTATCGAAGTTGTTGGTGATCTTAGTAAGATCATTGAATGTGTATTGTCTTTGCTTGGATTCCAGTTGTGACTCATTTGGAGTATTAGGCTCCACTTGACTGTTCACAGTTGCTAATTTCATGGAAAAGGATTTTAGTTGTTTAAAGATTATAAGAAATCCGAATGTGTGATTAGTGGAAACAAATTTACCTTGTGGTTTTCTTTTTTTAAGGCCACAAATTATAGCTGCTGCTACGATTACTAGAAGCACCAAAATCCCAGCAACTGATGCTACTATGGGGATAACTATATTTTTCTTCTTCTTCTTCTTATGATCATCTGTCTGTTGGTTGCATGAAGTAGATTCACATAGATTTGGATTTTGCTCCACGCTAGCATCATTTAGAAAAGAATAAAGTCAAAGCTATAATAACATTTACTATTCCGTATTTTCTTTCACCTATCATTAGTGTTTGTTAATACTTCTATTTTCAAGATTCTAAGAAAATTATTTTGGAATGAAAATAAATAGTGAAGAAAAATGCAATATTTCTAATATGAAATTATAATAAAGAAATTAGTTAAGATGCAATCATGTAAAGGAATTATCTTCCGATCCATAGCTTTTGAGCTATAGTATAAGGCATACATACCTCAATGATAGTGAACCTTGTTTTGATCTGTCAATGAGTCCACTAGGAATTAAACCTGTAAGGTTGTTCTTCCCCAAGTTTCTGCTAAAACAGGACAAATATGACACCTTTTTCTCTTTCATAACCAAGGAAATAGCTTTGATACACATATATGGGATTAGCTTACAAGACTTTTAGTGACTGAAGTTGTGTCAGGAAATCAGGTACTGGACCGGTTAAGCTATTGTTTGACAAATCCCTGAAAGAAGCAATTTAATGCAGTATTACAATTTTGAATCACCAAGACAAATCCCTGAATAGATTTTCCTTCATCATTTAATAACCAAATGAGATTAGGTACTCACAAGTACTGTAACATAGTGAGCTTGGAGATGGAAGATGCTATTTGCCCGGTCAGTCCACTTGAAGACAAGTTCCTAGTTGCATTTCCAAATATACTATCAGTTTATTGAAGTTCTTGCATTTGTTCATGGTTTATTTTATGAATCATAAACTTACAAGGATGTAATTCTTGGGGGGTTATTGCCATCAAAACTGCAGTTTAGGCCTTCCCACATGTATGCTACAGGGGCACATGGATCTCCTTGCCAATTTCTAGCCACTCCATAGCCTTTCTTGATGTTTGTGATAGCATCAACTAGTATTTGATATTAAAAAAAAAAATTCAAACAATATTCATGCCAATTTGTACATAGTTTAAATCACAAATGATACTAACAGACATATGTTGAGATAAAGAGCCTACCATCATCTTGTTCAGTTTCTGATTGTGAGAAATCTTTTACTGTATAAATCTCAAAAGCATTGATGATGGGCGGAAGGGTGGAATTCTCTGTCTTAGAAAGTGAAAATAGATATCTTGTGTCTCCAGTCAAAGCTGATGGACTAAATATGGTAGTTGTTGTTTGGTATGAAGGTACCAGAGGTCCATACCAATGCTTGTCATTCATGTAGATATCAAATGCTCTTGATTCATTTGTTTGCAAGCTTTTCAACCTCATTAAAGTGCATGTAGATGTAGTACTTTTCGTTTACATTATCCGAATCCCAATAGAACTGAAAAGGAGCACTGACATTTATTGGTATAGCAGCAGTGCTCATGACAACTGCTGGTGGTTTATACTCATTCTGAGCAAGATCATCAGGATTTAATGTGGTACTTAATTGTGTCCACCGATTGAATGCGAGATTTGTCCAAATGCGATCATAAACATCATCTTTGTACCTGTATTTCACATTTTTTTTTTGTTTTCATCAATGTTTGACTTTGATGTATTCATAGTAAATGAAGTTGACACACAAATGAGCTAATTAATCTAACTAAATAAAATGGACTCTATCTTACCTGTATTCTTTGTTGGGGTTGGAACCTAAATCATATCGGCGAAAGAATGCCAATGTTTCATCAGTTGAGTGAGTGTCATATGTATCATTGTTCAAAATCCTCAATTCTATAGCTGAAATGAATGGAGTCCCTGTGCCTGAGTTGACCAGACACAGATGTATATGGTCTAGTGATGGGGTGTATATGATCTCATTGATTGTGGGGAGTGATATATTGGGGAATTTCACCTTGTCCCACAAATTAGCTCCAAGATGAAGTTCAAATTGTGGTACCTCATTTAGATCATCATAGTTTCCATAATAGAAAGTAGCTCGGATTAAATATTTGGTACCACTGGTTACATTGATTCTGTAACAGTTTCTGACTCCACTAGGAAAGCTCCTCACATGAGCTAATTGTTGTTGATGAGTAATCTTCTCTTCTGGTGATATACTCTTGCTTACACCAGCATCTATGAATTTAGCATCTGAAATGTAATTGATGCCTGTGTTCTTCTCTGCATAGCTCGAATTTTCTGGTAGTCCACAATCTATGCTAATGAATCCTGAGAGGTAGAAACAAAGAAAAGTTGAGGTATATATTGTTTTTGAGTACATAATTAATTAACTTTAAGCAACTATATATTTCATATTTTGATGATATATCTATGAATCTATCGAACCTGATTGATCTTGAGCTTGCACCAGAACCACAACAGTAAGGACTCCAAGAAAATGAAGAAACATTACCATCATTGTATGGTTTGCTTAGGTGTACCAATTGATGATGAGTGCCATATATAATGATTGATTTATACCGCTAAAGTCGCATTTCACGACCTTGCAACCAAGTCAACTTTAATTCCTGGTGTATAAGGATAATGTGTTATTCAACATTCAGTACTAGTTACTCCAACCAAAAAAGACAATATTTTGATTTCTTAGCTTTCTGTACATCATTAGTTAGGCACTCCATTCAATGACTAATTTAACATTAATTATTCAAAGATATATATCAGCATTCGTAGACCTCACGACTTTACAAATTAATGCTAGCTTACTGAACAGTAAACAATGGTTAAGTTGGGAGGAGACATTTTTTAATAACATTTCTGTATCTGTTATTTATTAATGAAAAATGTCCAAAATTAAAAATGCCATGCTAGGCAGGCAAGAATTTTACTATTTGTCGTTATATTTAGTAGACTTCAAAAAGCTAAAAGGAATGAAATCTTGCATGTTTTAGACAATTTGCAGAGCATAATTTTTAGAGGGTTGGTTAAGTCAAGGTGCTACGCGGTGGAGGAGTGAGTTGGACCATACATTAATACATTATAGTTAAGTCAAAGTAAACGGGGCTTTTCTTTTGTTGTTTTTAGGTCGAAGTCGAAGGTTATAGATTAGTTGAATTGTATACTTTTCCCGAAAAGCAATATATGTATGAGTATGACATCCCTCACACACACTTTGGGCTGTAAGAGATGAAAATAGGAGAGATATATGTTGATGAAAAGAATATAAAAAAAACTAAGTGATGAGGAATAAATAACGTTAAAAGGAAAATATATATAAGAAAAAGAGGATTATGAAAAGGAAAAAGTATATGTTGACATCTCATATCTTAGAGTATGTGATCGATGAGTGTTGGAAACGAGATAAATAAAAAGAAAAAAAGATAAGGTAGTCCTTAATAATGTGCTAGTCCATCATAAGCCTGAGGTCTGAGGACATTATGGTTGACATTATGCAACATCATTTTTCTTTTTTCTTTTTTTTTTTTAAATCATCATGTTCCAGAGATAAAAGAATGTCGATACAATATAATACTGATTTAGAGCATGCTCGGCCAAGAACACGTTATATTATAAAGATGAAATTAAGTGCATACAACTAACCATTAATTCTTCACCAAGAGGATACCAGTGTGGAAGGAATACTTGCTCCAAGGGTGTTATATATGCAAGTTGTTGCAGTATGAGTAATTATGTAATTTAAAATTCATTAACTATTGAAGAGATTTGGCTATACCATTTATTCACGGAATAAATATCCCCACAATTTGAAAGAAAATTAATTGCAACTTAACATAATTTTTTATTGTTACTTAGCAATGGAGATTGATTTAAATGCTACATGTTTGATTCTCTTAAGCTTGATTCGAGATACTCATTAATTTTATTTGTCTTCCAAATTATAAATAGTATAACATTGACAATCTTTGACTAATAGAGAACCAAATGTGTTGTAGTAATTCATTGTCACTTTGTCAAATTTTGATATATAAACGGTTAAAATATGTTTTTAGTATCTGAAAAATATAATCAGAATTTGGTTTTAGTCCGTATAGTTTAAAATCGGTAATTTTGGTCTTTCAAAAATTAAAAACACACCAATTTAATCCTTTTACATAATTTTGCTAAGAAGAATATTTTTCACTTTGAGGGACCGAATCAACCCGTTTTAAAATATACTTTAGAGATTAAAAACATATTTAATTAACCCTTCACCGATTGATGCATTTTCAAAATTAATATGTAAATTCAAACAAAGTTATCATTATATATTTAATTATCTACTTTTAATACATCCGACTATCATTAAAAAATATTTTAAGACATTGTAGTGTGTGATTTATCTAATCATCTAAAATTTGATATCTAAAATTTGATATACATTATTAATGAAGTAATATTACAAAATTCAATTATTTGAATTAATAAAATTTAATATCTATAGTGAGTATCATAAGAATTACTCCTAAATAAATGAACTTCAATCCACACACATATATATATATATATAATTGGAATAAAGTCAAATGTTTCATTGAGTCCAGTCAGTCCACGGCTGAATTTCTGACTTTCTGGCATAAGGATTCGCACCAAGATTTGCAATAGCTGGCCCAAACTCATTGCTGGAAAATGGAAACCAGGGAAATTCAACGATGTACACAAACTTAGTTGTTAGCGGAAAAAAAGAACTCGAGTCTATTTTAAAATCAATTTGGTCTAGGAAGTTGGGGAGAGGCTTCATCTTTACATATTAAATTAATTTTTTACTTTTAAAGATGAAATATATTTTCTTAATTTTTTTCAATGACTTATACACGTAACTAAATTTATACAATGCCTACTAGAATTTATGAAAATGATATATATATATATATGTCCACCTTATTCTCTAAACTTTTATTTTGGTAAGTTATTGTCTAAACTTTTAAACTACACTACAGACATCCGGGAGATGGATAGCTTCTGTTTTTGCATTTTGATTTTCACAACGATTAACCGTTTAATCACCTTTCCAGTGAAACACATGTGCATGCCTAAAATTATATATGGTGCTTAATTAGACTTCAAGATGTATCAATCATTAACCATGCACGCGCAACTCTACAGCTACAACAAAAGTGTTACTAGCTAGTATTTTAATTTAAAATCTTATTAGGAAAAGTATTATTTGATTTGCTAAGAGGAAAAATGTCAGGAAAAAAATGGAAAGCAGGGTTGTGGTTGTAGATTAAATTTTATCAATTATTGAAATTAAATAGCTCTTTCCCAACCTACAAAGACCGAAATAAAGTCATAGATGCTCACAAATAAAAAAATATTAAGCATGGAGATATATATACAAGAAGTATTGACTTGCTTCTACAATATCTTGTTGAGATCGATATTCATACCATGACCGATTCAAAATAAAGCTAGCTAGCTTGTACGTACTGTGAGAGTTAGTTATGTAGGAATTTCGTTAGATGGATGCCATTGAAACCACAATTTCTTCATTCCAAGGATGCAATCAACTTAGATCATCTTTATCGGTTGCTCATGAAGTAACTATATTAGCCAAGCAACGTTGCTTGCTTGTCAAGGCCCATTGGAAACAATTGTATTTGGAGTGCTTCTAGGGCAAGGTTGTTTTAGCTAACAACCTGAAAATCAACCAACAAATATTAAAAAAATAATTTTTGTGTGTATTGGAAGCATCTATAAAGAGTTGTTTCCATTACAGAAATAAAGTGCTTGGAGGTACTTATATTGGGAAGAATAAAAAATGAGTGATGTATATACATGGGTCTCATTTGAAACACCCAAATGGAGTTGCTCCATTGTGGATGCTCTTATTATGTACATGACAATTTGGTCCTTCATTTTTTAACCCACAAAATCCCTTAATTGGTTTGTCTCTTTTTGTTGCCCAGAAAATGAAAGAAAAGGCCAAGAGTTATCGAGCTCAATGTTCTTCTTTTACACCAGTCTTTCGGCTTTACATGTGCCATTATTTTTTATTTTTCTGTTAAAACTATAAACGTGGACCTACATCTTCTTTTGGGTCCATTACCTACATTTTTCAAACTACCAACTACCAAGATTCTTTTCTAAAAAAAACGTTGAATGGTCGGGTTTGTAATGTACGTGAACTGCACTTCCATTGGGTTTAACGGTTCGCTTATATGCAAAATTTTGGGGTAGGTGGGGCCAGGGGTGTTAATTAAGTGTAAATTAATTTATTTCTCAATTTATATAACAAAATTTGTTTTGTCTATAAAATGACATTTTTTTTTTATAAAAGGAGGAAAAAAAACAGCCAAAGATAATTTTTGAACCAACAACATAAATTGTAATTTTTGTGTTAAGGTGGAAAATTTTATACTAACTTTTATTATAAACTTACTTTTAAAATAAAAGTTTCCAAACATAGATAATTTCTTTTGAAATTCACTTTTTAATTAAATATAAAATCATGTTGATACAAAATTAATTTTATAAACGTCCACCCAAACAAAACACTTCATTGCTGTAAATTTCATTGATTATTGTTTGTGTGAAGAGTCTGTCTTCTTTATTCACAGTATAAACAATATAATAAGAGGTCGATATTAAGGAGTTGTGTGGTTTATCTTTCTATTTTCTGTTTATTAAAGAAATAGCATAATTTTTCTTTTTGGTTATGTTTGACAAAAATAAATTAGCTAAAAGTTAAGAAGTTAGATGATAGCTAAAAAATTAATATTTAGCTAAAACATAAAAACTGATAAAATAGTTTATTGAATTCAAAGCTTGCTTAGTAAAATTAACTGTTGAAATCATTAATAAAAGTAAAATAACATAAAAGATATATATTATAATTTTATTTAATAGATACAAATATTTTTTAGGTAATCATAATTTTAAAATTTTTAAAAGGAATTATTTTAATTATATTTTTTCAAATATTTTATTTTGTAGATTAACATAGCCTAAGGCAATACTTTTTATTTCAATTATTTAATTTTTTCTTTTAGAGTTCATTTAATTTAAAAAGGGTTTAGGAGAACTTTAAAAAAACTATGAGGGATAAAAATGAGACTTTTAAAAATATTAAAATTAAAAAAAATAACCATAAGCTCAAATGCTATTTGCGGTAACGCTTGAAAAAAATGTTATAAACTACTAAAATAAACTCATTTACCAAACATATATGACTTGACCAAATGAGCTTATAAGCTAGTTAAGTACGTTATAAGTTAGCGTATTTATCTTATCAAATACACACTTTTTTTTTAACATTTTATATCAGAAATATGTAAAAAAATTGTATTTATAACTGTCAATTCAAGTTACCTAACCTAATGTGAGTAGATGGCTTTTGTAGGCCAAACTAAAAAAACATGGAGTCATTCGGGCTTTTGTTAGTTTTTGTGGGCTTTTATGAGTAGCAGCTTTATTGGTCAAGCTAAAAAATCTAGTAGTTATTCGAGTTTCTTAAATAAATATTTGAACCCTATATTTTTACGGGTTTTATGGACCAGTCCGATTGAATCAACCCATTTTGTGAGCTTTCTATTCGTATTGTTTTCCATGTTTCCTAAACAAAACTCTAAAAATACAAAATGAAATGAAAAAAACAAGAGCATTACTGTCTGTTAGTGTTTGGGCTTAGGGTAGCCAAGAAGAGCTATCACTAGGCTTATTGTTGCTATTGATTCTGAGTAGGGGTGTAACCAAGATTTTTTCATTGGAGGGCCGGAATAAAATACTCTATCGAGTCCTTTTTACACGATTCTTTCGATGATTTTATTTAGTCATTTTTAAGACCTTTTACAAATTTCTAGATGTATTTATTATTTTTTTCATTTTTAGCCCTCATAATTATTGAACATTTGTAATTTTTAGGTTAGTTAATGTGGGGAATACAATAGAGTTTGACTTATAAAAAAGACTTACAATAAGGGTAAATTTGAAAGTTGCATGAATTTTTAAAAAACTAAAATATTAAAACATATATTTTAATTTTATTATCTAATCCTAAAAGAATAATTCAAATCAAATAAATAAAATCTTTTATTCTTGTAAGATTTTTTATATTTTTTCATGCAATTCTAAAAATCACATTCAAATAAAACACTATCTTTTTTAATTTTGAATGAAACCTTGTGATCTTTAAATAAGGAAAAATAATGAATATAAAGAATATATAAAAGAGAAATAAGGAAAATTAAAAATTATAAAAAATTATAAAATAAGTAGTGAAAAAATTATAAAGAGATAATACTACAAAATTTATAAAATAGTATTATATTAACTCGCATAATACGTGGATAAATATATATTTTTATTTAATTAAAATTGAATTTGTAATAAATTAATATTTTTAAAATTAAAAAAAATAATTTTGAACAATTTTTTAATTTTAAATTCTAATAATATATTATATTTTACTTTTGAAATCTAATTTATATCATTATTTGATAGTAAGATATGATAAAAAAATAAATTTATAAAGATAAGAATAAAGATTTATATATTAAAAAAAATTGAAATAGAAAAAATAGGATAAGATTTTGAATCTTAATAAATTTCAAAATTTAAGATTAACATGTATTAGCATTTAAAAATTCAAATAGAAATAGAAAGAAAATTAATATTAATGATTGAGAAGGAGAATCTCATTTTCACAAGTGTGAGTGAAATTCATCATCAAATGAGAGAAAGAGAGAAAGTCAAAAATCATTGGGAGGAAAAGTAAAATGGATATATCACATTAATATTCTTGGTATACTCATGTGAAAGTGAAAGTTCACCAGTAAAATTTTCAAGTTCCATAAACGTAGATATTCTTTTGACCAAGATCACATCTAAAGAGAAATATGCACATATTAACTGATTTATTTATGACCATAGCACAATTGCTTAGCACAATTTGCAAAATTCACCCGAAAAAATAAAAGACAAACTAATGCATTGTATCAACAAACTGTAAGTAGGAATTGAACATGCAAGTCTGCAATGAATTTAGGTACAATAAATGGATATTGAAACACACCACAACTTATAAGACTATTAATTTCACCTTAAGGAAGGTGTTATTACTACCTAGCTAGGGGGCCGAGTTCAGTTGTAAGATTTAAGGATACCAACTCAATTGAATCATTGTTTTCAGTGTCACGACCAACCCCTTTTCTAGCTAACTCTGTAGCCAAACATTCCTTTAGCTCGTTGACAACATCACTCATGTTTGGCCTTCTGGCAGGATTGATGGACACAGAAGTCATTCCTATTTCAACAGCTTTCCACACAGAGCTAGTTTCAAAGTCTTCATGTAATCTTGAGTCAACAATATTTTTAATATCTCCATTTGAAAGCATAGAGCTAACCCACTGACTTATGTGAATCTTCTCATGCGTTTTTGATATAGCTGGTTGACTTGTGATTATCTCCAAAATAACAACTCCAAAGCTGTAAACATCACTTTTCTCTGTCAACCTGCTTGATATGCTGTACCTGCAAGCCAGATCATGCATACAGCTTAGTTTATTTTCTCATCAAATTTTTTTCATATGAGAGTATCTCAATAATGTGTGGATTGTTCTTCTACACAAAGTGATGCATAACTATATGTTATAATTGAAGCACTTACTCAGGATCAAGGTAACCAGGAGTTCCAGCAACAACAGTGGACAAATGTGTGCCTCCATCAGTGGGAAAGGTTTTGGATAGCCCAAAATCAGCCAATTTTGCTTGGAAGTTTTCATTTAATAAGATATTTGTAGTTTTCACATCTCTGTGGATTATAGGTGGCTTACAACCATTATGCAGATATTCCAGTCCTGACATCAAATTCTTAATATAAATTAATGGAAATAATCAAGACATTAAATGAGAAATTTGCATATTTAGTTTCCTTCCTAACCTTGGGCTGCATCCAGTGCTATTCGGAGTCTGTCTTCCCAACTGAAGAACTTTGCCTTGCTATTTTTTCCTGTACAATCAAATCAATGTTCAGTACTTTTCAAAGCTATTTGAGTAAGTTGATTTAATCTCATTGAAAAAACAATAACTAGGTTGTCAAAATTGAATATACACACCTGAAAGATGTTCATCAAGGTTTCCATTTGCCATATATTCATAGATAAGCCCTATATTGGCTTCTTCATTGCAATAACCAATAAGAGAAGTCAGATTTTTATGATGAACTCTCATGAGAAGTTTAACCTGCCAATGCCATTCAAAGGCAACTTTTTATGTCATTAATTATAACAACAATTTTGGTTGAAGTTGGACAAAAACTTTTATACAAGTAATTAATGACCACTTGCCTCTGCTAAAAATTGTTGATATCCTCGTACTGCTGATTGAGAAAGCATCTTGACAGCTACTTGAGTGTCATCAATCAAGCCATGATAAACTGGTCCAAATCCACCTCTACCAAGAATTTTATCAAAGTTGTTGGTGATCTTAGTAAGTTCATCGAATGTATATTGTCTTTGCTTGGATTCCAGTTGTGACACTGACACATTTGGAGTATTGGGCTCCATATGACTGTTCACAATTGCTAATTTCATGGAAAATTAAAGATTTTAGTTGTTTACATATTATAATTAACCAATATAAATTGTAAATGGTACTTAGCAGTAAATAGCTTTACCTCGTGGTTTTCTTTTTTTAAGGCCACAGATTATAGCTGCTGCAACAATTACTAGGAGTAACACAACCCCAGCAAGTGATGCTACAACTGGAATAACTATATTATTTTTCTTCTTCTTTTTGTGATCATCCATTTGTTGGTTGCATGAAGCAGATTCACATAGATTTGGATTTTGCTCCACGCTAGCATCATTCAGACCAAAATAAAGTCAGAGTAAAAATTACCTTTTACCATCCCATGTTTTTTTCCATTTTTCAATAGCTTTTGTTGATAATGATACTTCCTTAACTAATTTCATGTTATGTAGAAAATAATTCTTAAACCAAAAGGGACATGAAGAAAATTGCAATATATCTAATATGGATTTAATTAAGTCCTAAACAGCGTGTATGTAAGATCAGGTAAAGAAAATAACACTATAATTAACAATTCGCACACTCTCACTATATATTATAGTAAAGAAACTAAGATTCAATCATCTTCAATATTATTATATTATGGATTGATAGCTTTAGTATGTGATGTGGCATACCTCAATGTAAGTGAACCTGTTTTGGATCTATCAAGGAGTCTACTCGGAACTACACCTGTAAGGTTGTTATTCCCCAAGTTTCTGCGAAAACGGAACAAATATGATCCCTTTCACTCTTCTATAACTAAGGAAAAAATTACATTCATGCACCAACATGGGATTAAATTAACTTACAAGACTTTAAGAGACTGCATTTGTGCCAGAAAATCAGGTACAGGACCGCTTAAGTTATTGCTTGACAAATCCCTGAAATGAGCAATATCCAAATGCAGTACTACAATTATGAATCTCCAATAGGATAAAAAAAATTCAAAATTGAATGAATTTGGTTCCATAATTGTACTCCTCAGATATTAGACCGATTACTACAAGCCCTACGCAGTATCCTCCGGATACGCTTAGGCTTGGAGGGCTGTGTACTCCTCCGATATTGGGCCGAGTTTGGGGTCAGTTTATCGGCCCATACCTGTTCTCTACTCCATTAAGAGCACTTCAGAAATATGGAATAGTGGGGGAAGTGGGGGTAAGGAGGACTTAGGTAGTGGGACACCGGTAGTTACCAATGGGGCCTACAAAAGGTGGAAGAGATTGAATAAACAGGGAAGTTCACAATTTCGGTAGGAAAACCGAGTTAACTACCTCTTAGAGGTTAGCCCGGAATATTCTTGCTGAAAACTATAATATATTAACAAAATGAGATTAGGTACTCACAAGTACTGTAACATGGTGAGCTTAGAAATGGAAGATGCTATCTGCCCGGTCAGTCCACTTGAAGACAAATCCCTGATTGCATTTTCAAATATGCTATCAGTTGATGGTTGGAGTTGTTGAACTTATGCATGGTTTATTTTATGAATCATAAACTTACAAGGATGTAATTCTTGGGGGGTTATTTCCATCAAAACTACAGCTTAGGCCTTCCCACATGTATGCTACAGGGGCACATGGATCTCCTTGCCAATTTCTAGCCACTCCATAGCCTTTCTTGATGTTTGTAATAGCATCAACTAATATTTGATATTCAGAAAAAAAAAGGTTCAAAAGAAATTCAAGCCAATATATACATAGCTTATTGAACTCTCTGGTTTCATTTGCTGCAAGCTTTACAACCTCATTAAAATGCATGTAGATGTAGAGTTGGTCACTCACACTATCTGGTTTCCAAGAGAAATCAAAAGGAGCACTGGCATTTATTGGTGTAGCGGCAGTGCTCAAGACAACTGCTGGTGGTTTATACTCATTCTGAGCTAGATCATCAGGACTTAATGTGGTGCTTAACTTTGTCCACGGTTTGAATGTAAGAGGTGCCCACCAGCGGTCATAAACATCATCACTGTACCTGTATATACATTAATTAAATTCTTTTTTATTTATATATAATAAATTCAATTAGGTAGCTAATTTGACTTGACTGATCAGGAGTACAATGGACTCTCACCTGTATTCTGAGTTGGTAATGGAACCAATATCGAGTCTCTGGAGGCGTGCCAATGATCCAGTTGTGTTAGTGTTATAAGTATTATTATTCAAAATCCTCAATTCTATAGCTGAAATGAATGGAGTCCCTGCACCTGTGTTGACCAGACATGGATGTATATAATTTTTTGATAATGGAGTGTGAATTATCTCACTAATTGTGGTGCGTGATGCATTGGGGAACTTCACTGTGTCCCAAAAATTAGCTCCAAGATGAAGATCAAACTGTGGGACCTGATTTAGACCATCATAGTTTCCATAATAGAAATTAGCTCGGATTAAATATTTGGTACCACTGGTTACATTTATTCTGTAACAGTTTCTGACTCCACTAGGAAAGCTCCTCACATAAGCTAGTTGCTGTTGATGAGAAGCCTTCTCTGTTGGTGATATACTCTGACTCACACCAGTATCTATGAATTTAGTATCTGAAATGTAATTGATGCCTGTGGTCGGCTCAGTATAGCTCGAATTTTCAGGTAGTCCACAATCTATGCTAATGAATCCTGATCGAGAGATATATAGAAAAAATAAGTTCAACTATATATATTGTTTTTGAGTAGATAAATGTGTAAACTCTGAGCAAATATTCAAATTTACCTGATTGATCCTGAGCTTGCACGAGAACCACAATAGTAAGGACCGCAAGCAATTCCAAACGAAAATGCAGTGACATTCCCATTATCATTGTTTGCTTAGGGAGACAATACCACATAATGATTTATATATACTTGCAGAGTCTCATTACGTTGTAAATTACTTGGCAAGGTAGTCAACTTTACTTACTAGTCTTACTACAATAATAAAAAAATAAAACAATATTTTGCGCGCAGGAATTAATATTTCTTGGTTAAGAAATTGTTACGTAAATACGTTCTGCATACAGCTAGCATTAGTTAGGAACTCCATTCAATAATAATTTAACATTTATTTAAAGATTGATGCATTCTTAGACCTCATGACTTAACAAATTTAATACATATTTAATATTGAATGGTGCCCATAGTAATTACTGCGTAAACAAACGTTGAGTTTAATTTCAAGGAGCTATATATATACTAATAATGCATGAATTAATATTATTTGAATATATGTTAACTAATATATAAATTGTCCAAAAAATGCCATGCTAGGCTAGAATTTTATTATTTGTCGTTATATTTCAGTAGACACAATTTTTTTTCAAAAGAGCAATAGTGTACTCTGAGACATTTTAGACTACGCGCGGAGTACTAGACTAAACATTATATTTATTGTTACTTAAGTCAAAGTAAATGGGGTTACAAACCTACAGAGATTAATTTTTCTTTCTTTTTTTCTTGGTCGAAGGCTATTTAGTTGAACTGGATATTTTCCGTGAAATGCAATATTTTAAGTATCTTTATCTTTCTACCGGTTCTATTGAAGCCAATTGGCCTCTTGAACTCTAAAATTTAAATATATCATAACTAAGTATATTTTAAGGCAATGAAGATTAACCTTTTCATCATACAAACTTACATATCATTTTAAAACATTAACTTAAAAAGGTAAGCTGTTTAGGCCCATCATGTTTTCCGTCTTATATTAACTTTTTTTATTTACATTTTTTTTAGTTTGAAATTTGTTCTTATTTCATATTAATAATTGTCCTTTCCTTACTAAAACAAGTTTTTTTTATTCAAAACCACTTAACATTGTATAAGGATCTGTGGTTGACATTGTTCAATATCATCTGTTTTTTTTTTTAAAAGAAAAAATGTTCAAAATAAAGGAATGTAGATACAATAATAATGATCTAATTATGTAATCATGCTCGGCTATAACAAGATATACATACATATAATAGGAATAAAGTCAAATGTTTCACTGAGTCCACGGATGAAATTCTGACATAATGATTCGTACCAAGATTTGCAATAGCTGGCTCAAAACTCATTGCTGGAAATTGAAGAGAAACTTTAGTGTATCCTTCATTTGACTATATAAAAAGGTGGTCATTTTTCAATTCCGCCCCTTGAAAACATAAATTTATCACGTTCGAAGTTCTAACACAAAATTAAAAATAACCTTAATTGCATAAGCACAAAATCCAGCTTGGAAGATAAAAAATCGAGTCTGTTTAAGTTTAGTTTTTGTTTTAGTGCAATTAATTTAACTTTTATTCTTTTAGTCAAAGACAACGCAATATTAAAGAATAATTAAAATCAATTTTAGCCTAGTAAGTAATGGAGGGCTTTATTTACATTCAAATGCTAGCTAGCTATATATTAAATTAAAATTATAAGATGAAATACTTTTCAATATTCTGGCTATATGCGTGTTTATATATGTACATATATAATTGCCCCCATTATTTCTCAGTATTATTTTTACTGTCACTTTTCATCCAAGGAAGAGAGATAATTAGTTAAGAATTTCTTCAATTCAAGCATGTTTTCACCTCTAATGAATTATTTTTGTACTTGAAAGGTAAAAACAAGAGTTTGGAAATAAGTAATGAGAAAAACAAAGGGAAGGATTCGATATTTTTACTTTGCACTTCTGCTGATTTTACAATGACAAGCAGAAAGGAATGCTTCTTGATGACCAGCGCACGTTTTACGATAAATTTTTACTAATTTTACAGTGGCCTCCCGAACGGGCCTCTTGCTTACGAGCGCACATTTTAATGCTCAAAATCCTCTGTACATAAGCACGTTCGGACACCAGAAATTAGCATAAATACATGTCAGAAGTAGAATTAATCAGGTTTTAGACTATTCATTTCACTTCTCTGCGACTTTTCTCTTTGGATTGGGGCTTAGGGTTGTTGAAACAAGTCTTGGAGCACCAATCCTTCGCCATGATCCTATCTTTGTGACATTTTCCTCCTCTTTTTTACTTTATTCTCTTCTTCATTTTATTCTCTCATCATGTGTAGCTAATTTAGATTTGCACTTTAATTAAAGTTAATTTTTCGTATTTTGATTAAAAAATATTACAACATTTTTTTATTTTTTTTTGAAGTTTTATATAAAAATAATAAAATCAGTTGATGATCTAAAGGGAAAGATACACACAATATTAACCGATTTATTTATGATCATAGCTAGCACAATTGCTTAGTACAATTTGCAAAATTCACGGAAATAATTAAAACTAGATTATGACCCGTGCTTTGTGCGGTTGGATTTTAATAATTAATGTGCATAGAAGTATATAAAATATGGATATTATTATTGTTGCATATCAATCATTGATTTTAATCAAAGTAACTATACGAAAGAATTATTGACCGATTTATATATTTAATTTATTGGGTTAATTTTCAAATTCTATATTATATATATGTCTCTTTTTTGTAATATGTGTTTGCAATTGGAAAAAGAAAATTCGAAACTATTACACAATTGTTTCCCATGGAAAAACAAATAAAACACAAGTTGAGTTGGTTAGAAGAAAATATTAATTGTGGTGATAATATTAAATATGAATAGAGTGTTAGAGTCCATGGATGTAATTGGTCATGTTTAGAAAAATGAAAATAACACAAATATTATTTTGTGCCTATAATTATGCTTGTGAAATCAACAACATTAAATTGGATTTAATACTATTTAAGAATAAAATAATTTGTGTTAAACTCGATATACTTGCAATTGAAATGATTTTGTTCGGTACTTTATTTTTAAAATATTTAATTATAAAAAATAAAATAATTAATTATACTTTGTTTTTTATAGATATAAATTAATTAATGAAATTCAATAAAATTGCCATATGAAATTATAAATAAAAAACACTCTGATATTATTTTGGTAGTTGTGAATCTCTTGATAAGTTAGTATATATTTTAATTATTAGTTGATATTTTCACAAAAATTATTAGAACTGCCTTCATTTTAGAATGAAAAAGTCATATTGAAGTCAATGAATAGTTGGTTAAAACATATAATAAATTCCTCAAAGTTAAAACACATTCATATATTATGTACATCGAGTTTATATGATTGCTTAAGAAAGATTAATTTTCCCTAGTAGTAAACTTTCATTGTTAAAAGTGCAATATGTTATGAAATATTAAGGAAGAAGCAATTATTTTAATTATAATATAAGCAACATTTTTGTTATACTAAAAATAAATATTTTGAAAAGTTTTTTTAAAACATTTTAGAATAATTTGTTTAAAACTATAATTTTAGCTCCTTTTCCAAGGCTCCTTAGTAATTTATTGGGTTAGAGTGTTTAAGTTTTCACACAATCCAAACAAAATTAATTATCTTAAATTTATTTTCCAATTAACATATTTACCATATATAAACTCAATTTATTGATTAATTATAAAATAATAATTATACATAAAGTTGATTATTAGTATATTTTTCTACAAATAATTTAAACAATCAAATTATAACAATTTATAATGGGTTTGGATTATGATTTAAATTTAATTATTTATTAAATTTACAAACCATGATTTCAACTTCTTTTTTATTTTTATTAATTTCATGATATTTGAAATGATTTTGATTTAATTATTATATGATAATAATATAATCGTCTGATTTTTTTATCTTATTTAAAGTATAAACATAATAGAAATTTAAAGAATTGATGATTTTTTTAGTTCTTATGGAATAAAAATTTGTTTATTAAAGTACGATGGTAGAATGTTAGTTTTGTTATAGAATTTGTTATATATATTTTGCTTCATGAATGTGTATGTAGGTTTATATTAAATTATAAGTGAATTAATAATTTTATATTAAATTAATAAGATTAAAGATGTTATAAAATTTAATGTCCATAGTGCATGAGTAATAACAATAATAGGAATACAATTGAGATAAAGGAGAAATTTATAATATGATGAGTGTCTTTTGGAATATCACATATGTAACTATTTTGCGACATATTAATTTATTAATAGGTGTTATTAATGTGGAAAGAGAGCATTCATCTTTGTATTTGGAGATTTTGGATGGTTTAGAATGAGTGAGTGAGTGAATTGCAAGGAGAGGCATGACATATCATATTATTCTTGATGTGGCACAAATAAAAGTATGTGGTAATAGTATGAATGATGTGGCAACGTGTAAGCTTGCGACTCAGCTTTAATATATATAATAATAATAATAGATAAAAGAGAAACTAATGCATGCATTGTCTCACCAAACTCACAAGCAAGACTGCAACGAATTCATCAAACGGATACTGAAACTCACAACGAGAAATGATGTTGGTACAACAAACAACACATACAACCAAGAAAGAGAAAGAGATAATAAAGGAGAAAATAGAGAGAGAAATGTGGAATGTGATAGGTGATGTGATGGAGAAATATAAAGAGAAAAAGTGTGTTGTATAGGTTGTTGTATATTTTTTGTTGTATGAATAATTATTCTCAACTCACAACAGCTTACCGCAGGAATATAATTTTCAGCATCAGCAACTTATTATTACTACCTAGCCAGGGGACCGACTTCAGTTGTCAGTAAGGATACCAACTCAATTGAATCGTTGTTTTCAGTGTCACGACCAGCCCTTTTTCTAGCTAACTCTGTAGCCAAACACTCCTTTAACTCGTTCACAACACCACTCATGTTTGGCCTTCTGGTAGGATTGATGGACACAGAAGCTATTCCTATTTCAACAGCTTTCCAGACAGAGCTAGTCTCAAAATCTTCATGTAATCTTGAGTCAACAATATTTTTAATATCTCCATTAGAAACCATGGACCTAACCCACTCACTTATGTGAGTCTTCTCTGGTGTTTTTGATATAGCTGGTTGACTTGTGATTATCTCCAAAAGAACAACTCCAAAGCTGTAAACATCACTTTTCTCTGTCAACCTGCTTGATATGCCATAACTACAAGGCAGATCATGCATACATACAACTTAGTTCATTTTCTCATCAATTTTTTTTTTTTCATATAAGAATTCATGAGATTATATGAATAATGTGTGGAATGTTCTTCCAAAGAAATCGATGCATAGCTATGTGTTATAATAGAAGCAAGCACTTACTCAGGATCAAGGTAACCAGGAGTTCCAGCAACAACGGTGGACAAATGCGTCCCTCCATCAGTGGGAAAGGTTTTGGATAGCCCAAAATCAGCCAGTTTTGCTTGGAAGTTTTCATTTAACAAAATATTTGTAGTTTTCACATCTCTGTGGATTATAGGTGGCTTGCAACCATTATGCAGATGTTCCAGTCCTGATATCAACAAATTCTTAATTTAAATTGATGGAAAGAATCAAAAGATTAAATGAGAAATTTGTCTATTTAGTTTCCTTGCTAACCTTGGGCTGCATCCACTGCTATTCGGAGTCGATCTTCCCAATTGAAGAACTTTGCCCTGCTACTTTTTCCTGTACAATATAATCAAATCAAAAAAGTGATTGAATTTCATTCAAAAATAATAACAAGGTTGTGAATAATGAATATGCATACCTGAAATGTGATCAGCCAGGTTTCCACTTGCCATGTATTCATAGATGAGCCCTTTATTGTTTTCTTCATTGCAATAACCAATAAGAGAAGTCAGATTTTTGTGATGAACTCTCATCAGAAGTTTAACCTGCCATTCAAAGACCACTTTTATGTCACTGTATCAACAATTTTGGTTGAACTTAATTGGTACAAGTAATTAAGGACCACTTGCCTCTGCTAAAAATTGTTGATATCCTTGTACAGTTGATGGAGAAAGCATCTTGACAGCTACTTGGGTGTCATCAATAAGGCCATGATAAACTGTTCCAAATCCACCTTTACCAAGAACTCTATCAAAGTTGTTTTTGATCTTTGTAAGATCGTCGAACGTATATTGCCTAATTTGCTTGGATTCTATCCCAGCAACTGATGCTACTACGGGAATAACTATATTCTTCTTCTCCTTCTCCTGATTGTCTGTTTGTTGGTTGCATGAAGTAGATTCACACAGATTTGGATTTTGGTCAATGCTAGCATCATTTAGACAAGAATAAAGTCAGAGTAAATATCAATTACATTTTACTATTACATATTATATTCCATTTATCATTGGCTTTTGTTGATACTTGTTATTTTCAGGTTTCTAAGAAGATAATTTGGAGATGAAACGACATATTGAAGAAAGATGCAATATTTCTAATATGAATTTAAGTTCCATGTTGCATGCACGCAAGATCATGATATATGATTCTATAATTAAAATAGGACTACAATTAATTAACAGACGTCACTGTTTATAATCATATAATAAATTAAGCAATTAACTAAGATACAATCATGTAAACATTGTAAAGGAACCTTCTTAGATCTGATCCATAGCTTTGAGATGAGGCATACCTCAATGATAGTGAACCTTTTTTTGATCTGTCAACGAGTCCATTGGGAACTAAACCTCTAAGGTTGTTTTCTGCTAAAACAGGACAAATATGACACCTTTTTCTCTTTTATGACCAAGGAAATGACATTAATGCACCGACATGGAATTAACTTACAACACTTTTAGTGAGTGAAGCTGTGTCAGAAAATCAGGTACGGGACCACTTAAGCTATTGTTTGATAAATCCCTGAAAAAAGCAATTCAAATTCAGTATTACAATTCTGAATCTCTAGGAGGAGTAAAAAAAAATATACAAATTGAATAGATTTGGCTCCATCACTTATCAACCAAATGAGACTAGGTGCTCACAAGTACTGTAGATAAAGGAAATCATGTTCAAGATAAAGGAAATGTAGATACAATAATAATCTAATTAACCATATGCTTGGCTATAACAAGATATACATGCGTACGTAACATATATATTGGAATAAAGTCAAATGTTTCACCGAGTCCACGGATATGAAGTTCTGGTACCTACCAAGATTTGCAAATTGCAATAGCTAGCCCAAAAGTCATTGATGGAAACCAAGGAAATTCAACGATACACAAACTTTAATTGTGAAGCGCAAAACCAGTGGGAAAAGAAAAAAGAAAAATCAAGTCCATCTAAGTTTCGTTTATGTTTTAATGCAATTAAATTAACTTTCATTCGTTTTCAGTTAAAGACGACGCAGTATTAAAGAATGAGAAATTGTTTTTGTACATGTATATGTACAACATGGAGAGAGAAAGAGAGAAAAGAGAGAGAAATGTGGGATGTGATGGATGATATGATGGAGAGAGATAGAGAAAAAAAGTGTGTTGTATTGTATGTTTTTTGTTGTATAAAAAACTTGTCTCTTAAAGAATAATTAAAATCAATATTTAGCCTAGCAAGTGGAGGAGAGGCTAATTAATATTCAAATCCGTATATATTAAATTAAATATAAGATGAAAATATTTTCTTTCTAACGACTCATACTGATGTGATATTCTTGCAATGGACTTTTTTATCCAAGTGATAGGGATGACAATTGAGTTAGAGTCGGGTGGGTATCCATAAAAAATGCTCACAATAGACATAGTAAAAATTGGGACAGACTTTTATCTAGATTTTTTCACGGGGATGAACACAAGTACGTGCACTATAGTGCCCAAACCGCATATATATAATTATTAAATAAATAAAATCATACATAACAATATAAATATAATATATATATATATATATTAATACTAATTTTAACCAAATATCTAATACATTTATATATTTGGCTTAATTGCACTTTTGGTCCCTCTATTATCATCAATCCGTGATTTTGGTCCCCCTATTATTCCAAATTCGCGATTTTGGTCCCTCTAACACATAGATTTTGAAAATAGGGGGACCAAGATTTTGAACTAAATCGCGAATTTGGAATAATAGGGGTACCAAAATCGCGAAAAAAAAGTATGGGGACCAAAATCGCGGATTGATGATAATAAGGGGACCAAAAGTGCAATTAAGCCTATATATTTTTAAAACTCATAATACATATTTATAAACAAAAATAAATAAAAAACTGATAAAAATTTTATATTAAAATTACCATCATAATAGATTAAAATTTCAAACATTTCAAATTACAATCGCAATCGGAATCAGAATAGACCAATATATAGAACATTGTCCTCCCAATGTCACCCCCTTCTTGCTTCCATTTCATATTAAATTGTTTATGATACGCTGATGATATTAAACTGTTCTGAATTCTAAATTTATTAAATTGTTACGTGAAAGTATTAAATTGTTATGATATCCATGTGCTATTAAACCGTTATATGTTGGTAAATGGTGATATTTAAAAATTATGTTTTGATGAACTTCGAGTAATGATCTAGTTTTCTTAAAATAATGTTTTTCTTATTGAGTTGCTAATTTTTTCCTTAACTAATTGCGAGTAATTGGTGTGTGTATAAGCGTATATAAGTGCCCAACGGGTACAAGGACGAACATTAAAATATATTGTTGCCCAAGTGGGCGCACAAGTTTTTCATAAAAAATGCGGGTAAGGAGACGGGCACTATAGCACCTTATCCGAAGGGTACCCATTGTCATCCCTGTCAGGTGAGGTAATTTGACACATAAAATCTCATAATGAGATAAATCAAATAATATATGAGATATAATATTCATACAACAAAAATATACAAGAACTCATACGACACACATTTTTTCTCCATATCTATATATCATATCACTCATCCCACACTTCTCTCTCTTTTCTCTTTATCTCTTATTATAACTATGTTAGGCAAATAACATTTTTTATAAGGTATTATTTGCATGGGACAAGTGGTACATATAAGGCCAATGTGGATATAAACTTCTCTATAAGGATTTGTGAGAGAGAAAAAAACATAATGAATAAATTTAAGAAGGTAAAATGTATTAAACTTGTAATGCCCCCAAGCCGCTTGCAGGAGTGATGGGGTCCGCACAAATCAACATGAGTCTTTCCAGTATGCTTCGTCCTCATCACTTGCAACACTTTCTGGGAAACTTCCCAGAAGGTCACCCATCCCAAATTGTTCCAAGCCAAACACGCTTAACTATAGAGTTCTTATGTTATGGGCTTCCGAAAAGAAGATGCATCTTGTTGGTATAGTTCTCCACTTCCTTTAAGTCATCCTCAACTTTACAGTCCTATACCTGCACAGCCTCTCTGGATCCCTCTCATTCGGGTGTAGGCTTAGTTCATCCATGTGTCCCTTAATTTGCTTAGAAGTCTGCCAGGAGCTGCTCCTTATCCGCGCCTTTTTGCACCGGCGATCACTATAGCTCCCCGCCCTCGTCAGTCTCAGGCTCTCACAAAACTTCTTCGATAAGTTGAAATTTTAGTCTAAATTGTAACTCAACTTTTTCAAAATTTCTCCCATTTAACTTTTCTATAATTAACTAATTTTAACTTATGATTGAATTAATTATTTTTATTCATTATATTTTCTTATTTTGTAAGTTTTATCCAAACACTCCCCTATTATAGTTAGCATTTTTTAAATTAAAAAGTTGTGATTCAGTTGTCAAGATGAGATTGTGGGAAGAGCTCTCAATTTCGATCCTTATTAAATAATTAGTTATTAGAAATGGATGAGGAGTCTTAGCTGTGATTAAATATAAAAAAATGATATATACCCACTTTATTTTTTCTAAATTTAAATAGTATTATATTATTTTAACTTTATAAATTTATATGTGATGCCTACGTACAGTTTAATACTGCTGTGTATGTCACTGAAAACAATTAATAGCATTTGTAAATCACCCCTTGCAGTTAGGTCAGTCACATGTGTGCTAATATATATATATATATATATATATATATATATATATATATGGGAATATTCTTGCTTTGAATTTAACCTATCTATATATCTATCTATATATGTGGGAATATTCTTGCTTTGAATTTAACATATCCTCAAGATGTATTATTCATTAACCATGCCATGCATGCCAAACTCTACAATTGAATTTTATTTTAAAATCTTATTAGGTTGATGGAGTGTCATTTGAATTACTAAGAGGAAATATGCTAGCTAGGGAAAAATGGAACGCAACGTTTGTAGATTGGAGATTTTATCAATTATTGGAATTAAATATTCCAGTTCTTTCCCAACCTGCAAAGACCAATAAAGTCATATGTTCACAAAATAAAAATTTAAGTCGTAGAGGTATATATACATAAGCTTTTTCAAGTCATAATTCTAACCATATCATGTTGAGGTATCTATAACTAAACAATGGAAGAAGTTAATTTAGAAGGCTACTTTTTCATTATTTCCAAAGAAATTTATTTTTTAATGACTACATGTGTAGAAATCTAATGTGGACATATGACCACGGGGAAAGATTGAAAAAAAATATATGTTAATCTTTATGTATGCAATGGGAAGCCTAAACAAGTAGAATGTTAGGTCAAAACGATAGAAAATATAAAATAATATTTTAATGTATTTGATTTATTTGAAATAATATTCTGATATGATAAAAATAGGAAAAAGAATAAACCATCAAATTAGTCCTTGAACTGGTCATCCTTTTCCTAATTAGTCCCTAAACGAAATTAGTTGCATAAGTAGTTCTAGAAATTTCAAATATATCCATCACATTAGTGACAAGTGCTAAAGTTTAGTGAATTAGAATATTAGTTGGAACACTTTTGGCCTTTAAATGCATTGAATTGTAACCCCAATCACCCTTTACTTCGTTGAATTTTAGTTTTACAGTTAGTTTTAGTTTTATCTTGAATTTAAGATTAATTTAATCTTGGATGTGAACTCTTGCTGGAATATATAATTTTGGTGAAGATTGAAAAGCTTACAGGGAGCATTGAGGAACAATTGCTACCTGATTCTATACTCATGTCCTTGCTCAAGCGAGGAATATCTCGCTTGAGCGAGGGATGCCCAGAACTGAAGGAGTCCCTGACTTATACCTTGCTCAAGTGAGTTATGTCTCGCTTGAGTGAGGGTTCACTTTCTCAGCATAACAGAGATTCCTCCTCGCTTGAGTGAGTGAAGTCTCGCTCAAGCGAGGAGTAACTTATTCAGACTCTGTGCGTGATATATAAAAAGGAAAAAGGAGAGAACTTGGATCATTCACGTTTTGTCTCTCATTTCTTCACTCTTTGGTAGTTGGGTTCTCGGAGAAAGCTTAGAGTAACATCACCATCTTCCTCCACCCTTTCACCATCTTTGAGTTGCTAGCTACCATGAGTGGCTAGTTCCATTTGGGATTGAATGTAATGCTTGAATCTATTTAATCAATAGCTTTCTTGATTTCAAATCTAAGTGCTAGCTGGAAAGTATTACTTGGATTTCATTTTGAACGTAACAGCTCGATAGGTCATTATTCTAGGAATATATATTTATTTATCGATTGCCCCCTAATACCTTTTCATAATGCTAGAATGATTGTTTAATATCGGGGGAATTTGTATCTAAATATTTGTTCTTAGGAACCTTAGATATGAGGAACCAATTTAGGGGGTTTTAGTGTATTGCATCAATATCTATGGAAAAGTGTTCTATACAGTAAATAATAGGAGTACGGACGAAGGAGAACGTTGAAGTTCAATCCCAGTTCACCATTCAAATACTAAATCATTTTTACTGCTTCTATTTCATGGTTACAACTCTATTTTCCTTATTTTCATCAACAATCAACATGACAATTGAAAAACACTATTGTAAATACACTTAGTGAACTTTCATTGTTGGGAATTAATAGAAGTTAAAAGTTCTTCGTGGGTACGACAACCCTTTTTACACTATTATACTGCAGTTGACTTTGGTACGTTTGTCAAAGAATCAACAATTAGTCCTCCAACTTTCACATTATCCCGTCACATTGGTCCCTGTTGGAGGACTAGTGTGATGAATATTTGAAAGTTCGAAGACTAACTTTTTTTGTTTACTTTAGGGACTAAGTAGGAGAGAGAGTCATATTTCAAGGACAAAATTTATGGTTTATTCGAGAAAAAATGAGGTATGAAAAAATCACTTTTTTAAAGAATAATAAAACTTTGACACCTCATTTCTTAGGTATGACAAGGATAGGGAAGAGAGAAAAAGGAAAAAAAAATGACAAGGGAGAATGTGAAAGATTTAATAATTGATGTGATAAGAATGATAAAGAGAGATAAAAAAAGAAAAACAAGATGTGAAAAGAAAAGTGTAAAATAAAAATGTGTGAAAAAATCATTACCCTTTTTTAAGAGGTCTAAAACTTTGACAGCTAACTGGAAAATGTAGGGAAGAGAAAGATAAAATAGAAATGAAGAAAATGAATTGAAGAGAGAGAAGATGAAAGATGTAATATAGTTAGTGTGATAAGACAGACAAAGAGAGATAAAAAAATGAGATGTGAAAAAATGTAAAATAAAGAACTAAGAAAAAATTATTACTCTTTTTTAAGAGTTCTAAAACTTTCACGGCCCATTTTGGGGTGTATATGAAGTGTAAGGAGAAGATAGATAAAAAATTGAAGAGAAAAAGTGAAAAATATGATAGGAAATCAAAAGAAAAATAAGGTGTAAAAAAATGAGTATAATAAAATAACGTGAAAAAAATTGTTACTCCTTTTAAAAAATATTAAAATTTTGAGAGTCCATTCTGAGGTGTAGGAAGTGTAGGGAAGAGAGAGATGGGAATAAAAAAGAGTGAGAAAGTGAAAGAAGTGATAATTGATATATAGAAAAGAAAGATAGATAGATAGATAGAAAATTAGGTGTGAAAGGATCCTAGGGTTCATTTAAAATGATATTTTAATGTGATTGAAAAGAAAAGGAGAAAAAAAAGAGGTGTGAAATAAAATGTAAAATAAATGAGTGTGAACAAATCATCACTCTTTTTCTAAGATTATAAAAACTTTGACACCTTGTTTTTGGGATATCACAAGTGTACAGGGAAGAGAGAAATAAAACAATGAAGAGTTGGTGAATATGTAATAACTGATGTAATAAGAAAAACAAAAAAAGATAGAAAGAAAAATGAGGTGTGAAAAGAAGTGTGAAAAATCATTACTCTTTTTAAGAGTACTAAATCTTTGACACCTCATCTTTTAGGTGTGGGAAGTATAAGAGGGGGAGATAGAAAGGAAAAAATGGAGAGAAGATAAAAGGTGTGATGGAAAATGAAAAGTGATGAAAAGAAAAATATGACATGAAAGAAATTGTAATACAAAGGAGCGTGAAAAAATTGTCTCTTTTTAAAGAGTATTTAAATTTTTGACAATCCATTTTAGGATGTGAGAAGTTTAAAAAAGAAAAGATTAGTGAAAAATTAAGAGGGGGAAACAAAAAAAGTGATAATTGATGGGGTAGGAAAAGAAGAGAGAGAAAAAAAAATAAGTAAATTAACTAGCAAATTGATCACTGACTTTTTTAGGGTTATGCAGTTTAGTCCTTAAGAAATAGAAAATTCTAATATAGTTCCCGACTTATTGTTTTTTCTTTCACTATAGTCCAATTGTGTGTTTCACGTTAATTTTTTTACGACGTGTCACATTTAGTGACACTCTGTCCCACTGTTTGTCACTATAGTGTCCACTATGACACAAAAATGATATGGTCTTGTCAAATTTATAGCTTGAAAGGCTTCAACTCCAACTTTTGTGTGCTTCCCTATTTTTCCTTTTTCTCTCTTCTCCCCCTTTTTCATTGGAAGGTTTCAACTCCAATGACGTTATTTTTGTGCGCCCTGATGACAAATAGTGTGACACATCATAAAAAAATTAACGGGAAACACATAATTGGACTATATATAGTAAAACAAAAAAAGAAGTCAGGGACTATATTGGGGGTTTTTATTTCTTAGGGACTAAACTGCATGACCCTAAAAAAGTCAGGGATCAATTTGCTAGTTTACTCAAAAAAATATGGTGTCAAAAGAGTTTTATATATTTTAAAATTAAACTAGGAAAGATTTTATATATTAAAAAAAGAGTAAACTAACAAATTGATCCTTGACTTTTTAGGGTTACGTAGTTTAGTCCATAAGAAAAAGAAAAACTCCATATAATCTCTAACTTCTTGTTTTTTTTTCTGTCACTGTAGTCTAATTATATATTTCTTATTAATTTTTTTCATGATATATCACGCTTAGTTTAACTAATAAAAAATATTTCAGCTATAAACTCAGTGTAGACTGTTTTGCCAAGAGTAAACCCTTTAGTCCCTAAAAGTGTGGTCAACTGTCAATTTAGTCCCTGAATTGAAAAAACTGTCAATTTAGTCCCTGAAAGTGTAAAACATCGGTCAGATTAGTCCTTCTGTTTCACATTTTGTTAACTGATGCACAGTAACAAAAGGACTAATCTGACCGACATTTTACACTTTCAGGGACTAAATTGACAGTTTTTTCAATTCAGGGACTAAATTGACAGTTGATCTCACTTTCAAAAATTAAAGTGGTGATATACTCGTTTTGCCAACTTTGGGCATTGTCTTCCATTTGGCTTGCATGGACTATATAGGCCGCTATTATTTTGGGGCAAATCCTGGAGGTTACTGAGGGAGCTTACTTCCCTAGAATAGTTCATCTGTAGAATCTTGTTCTTCTAGGTCTGGTTAGCCCCGTCAAATATAAAAAACACAAAAAAAT
The DNA here is from genome assembly GCA_026901365.1 of Sesbania bispinosa. NCBI lineage: Eukaryota > Viridiplantae > Streptophyta > Magnoliopsida > Fabales > Fabaceae > Sesbania > Sesbania bispinosa. Next base: position 418,888 of record QLOH01000470.1, on the reverse strand, counting down.
GCTTGTGCGGCCCCATAAAGCATCATGTGCATCCCCCTTAATATAATAAGACATCAATGTTTGTTTGAGTAGTACCGATACGGATATATAATACAGTAAGACACTCTTTTTACCATGTCCCTATTTTGTGTCTAATCTCTGACTTTCTCTCGGATACATAATAGAGTAAGACACTCTTTTTACCATGTCCCTATTTTGTGTCTAATCTCTAACTTTCTCTCTCCTTCCTATGCACTTTTCCACTTAAATAACAGTGTGGTACAATTGTTGTACCGCACTGTTTTATGTACAGGTATAGTTTCCCTTGTTTGAGCTATGATTCTACTCTTATTTTTAATTATAAAAATATTTTTAATTTTGATTAAAAAATATTACATCATTTTTATTCTATTTCATTTTTTTGAAATTTTATATAAAATAAGAAATTGAAAACAATTTCGTATTATTTTTCTTATTTTTTATATAAAACTCTACAAATATTAAATAAAATAAAAAACAAGGTCACATTTTTATATAATTACAATTGATAATAGAAAATAAAAATAAAAATCAAAGATACCGTTAAGTTTTTTTCATTGTTGCAACCATTATCTATATCGTGAAATGGATATACAACATTAATATCCTTTTGTATTCACGAATCACATATTCTTAATATACTCATATGTGAAAGTGAAAGATCGCCGGTGAAATTTTTAAGTTCCGTAAACCTAGATATCCTTTTTATCATGATCAGTTGATCACTTCTAAATTGAAAGATACACACATATAACTGGTTTATTTATGATCATATAGAACAGTTGCTTGGTACAATTTACAAAATTCACCGGAATAAAATAAAAGAGAAACTAACGCATTGTCTCACCAAACTGCAGCAAGAATTAAATATGCAACACTGCAAGGAATTCATCAAACGGATATTGAAACACTCAACTCAACAGCTTACAGCAGGAATACAATTTTCAGCATCAGCTTACCAAGGTATTATTACTACCTAGCCAGGGGACCGACTTCAGTTGTCAGATTCAAGGATCCCAACTCAATTGAATCGTTGTTTTCAGTGTCACGACCCGACCTTTTTCGACCTAACTCTATAGCCAAACACTCCTTTAACTCAGTCACTATCTCACTCGTGTTTGGCCTTCTGGTAGGATTGATAGACACAGAAGCCATTCCTATTTCAACAGCTTTCCACACAGAGCTAGTTTCAAAGTCTTCATGTAATCTTGAGTCAACAATATTTTTAATATCTCCATTTGAAAGCATGGAGCTAACCCACTGGCTTATGTGAGTCTTCTCTGGCGCTTTTGTTATAGCTGGTCGACTTGTGATTATCTCCAAAAGAACAACTCCAAAACTATAAACATCACTTTTCTCTGTCAACCTACTTGATATGCTATACCTGTAAGGCAAATCATAGCTCAGTTTATTTTCTTATCAAAATTTTTCAAATAAGAATTAATGAGATTATATGAATAATTAACATGTAGAATGTTCTTCTACACAAAGTGATGCATAACCATAATATGTTATAATAGAAGGAAGCACTTACTCAGGATCAAGGTAACCAGGAGTTCCAGCAACAACAGTGGACAGATGTGTGCCTCCATCAGTGGGAAAGGTTTTGGATAGCCCAAAATCAGCCAATTTTGCTTGGAAGTTTTCATTTAATAAAATATTTGTAGTTTTCACATCTCTGTGGATTATAGGTGGCTTACAACCATTATGTAGATATTCCAATCCTAATTAACACCAAATTCTTGATATAAATTGATGGAAAGAATCAAATTAAACATTAAGGAGAAATTTTGCATATTTAGTTTCCTCATTAACCTTGGGCGGCATCCACTGCTATTCGGAGTCTGTCTTCCCAAGTTAAGAACTTTGCCCTCCTATTTTTTCCTATACAATCAAATCAATGTTTAGTACTTCTCGATCAAAGGTGTTTGTTTCAATATAAGGTCGTGAACAATGAACATACTCACCTGAAAGATGTCCATCAAGGTTTCCATTTTCCATATATTCATAGATGAGCCCAATATTAGCTTCTTCATTGCAATACCCAATTAGAGAAGTCAGGTTTTTGTGATGGACTCTCATAAGAAGTTTAACCTGCAATTGATCTATGTCATTAATTATAAGTACAATTTTGGTTGAACTTGGTCAGATAATTTAGTGCAAGTAAGGACCGCTTGCCTCTGCTAAAAATTGTTGATATCCTCGTACTGATGATGAAGAAAGCATCTTGACAGCTACATGAGTGTCATCAATAAGGCCATGATAAACTGTTCCAAAACCACCTCTACCAAGAATTGTATCAAAGTTTTTGGTGATCTTAGTAAGATCATTGAATGTATATTGTCTTTGCTTGGATTCCAATTCTGACACATTTGGAGTGTTGGGCTCCACATGACTGTTCACAGTTGCTAATTTCATGGAAATAGATTTTAGTTTTTTAGAAATTATAATGAAATCAGAATGTGTGTGATTAACCAAAAAAGATTAGTAAATGGTAGTTAGCAGAAGCTTTACCTCGTGGTTTCCTTTTTTTAAGGCCACATACTACAGCTGTTGCAACAATTGCTAAGAGCACCACAATTCCAGCAACTGATGCCACTACGGGAATAACTATATTCTTTTTCTTCTTCTTCTGATCATTCGTCTGTTGGTTGCATGGAGTAGATTCACATAGATTTGGATTTTGCTCCACGCTAGCATCATTTTGATGAGAATAAAGTTAGAGTAATAATTACATTTTATTATCACATGTTTTCCTAACCACAAGGTCGACTCTAGTGGGTTTTGGGGATATAGCTTCTGTTGATACTATTACTTCCTTATTGGCTCAAAAGCCTAAAGAAAATAGAGATAAGAAAACTCAAATTTTACTTGATGATTTAAATATACTAGTCTGATCGCATATTTACATGAAGAGCTGATTAGAGGTGCACTGAAAGGCTAGAGTCTATTACTACATGTATGTATAGCCCATCATTTCTGACTTGTTCATGGCTGTACTTGTTTTCCGTATCACTTATTTTCAAGTTACATAGTAAATGAAATTGCAATATTCCTAATATGAATTTAATTAAGTTCCATGCAGCATGTATGCATGTAAGATGACCAGGTAAAGAAAATAACACTATAATTAACAATTCTCATTGTATATAATGTTATAGTAAAGAAACTATGATTCAATCATCTTCAATATTATTAATTATATTACGGATTGATAGCTTTAAGTATGAGGCATACCTCAATGTAAGTGAACCAGCTTTGGATCTATCAAGGAGTCCACTCGGAACTACACCTGTAAGGTTGTTCTTCCCCAAGTTTCTGCAAAAACAGAACAAATATGACCCCTGTACTCTTCTATAACTATGACTAAGGAAATTAAGTTGATGCACCGACATGAGATTAACTTACAAGACTTTTAGTGACTGCATTTGTGTCAGAAAATCTGGTACTGGACCGCTTAAGCTATTGTTTGACAAATCCCTGACAGGAGCAATTCAAATGCAGTATTACAATTCTGAATTTCCAGTAAATATACAAAATTGAATGGATTTGGCTCCATCATTTATTAACCAAATGAGATGAGATTAGGTACTAACAAGTACTCTAACATAGTTAGCTTAGAGATGGAAGATGCTATCTCCCCGGTTAGATTACTTGAAGACAAATTCCTGAATAGGTGGAAGATGTTATCAGTTGATGGTTGAAATTCTTGAATTTATGCATGGTTTCTTTTATGAACCGTGAACTCACAAGGATGTAATTCTTGGGGGGTTATTTCCATCAAAACTACAGTTTAGTCCTTCCCACGTGTATGCTATAGGGGCACATGGATCTCCTTGCCAATTTCTAGCCACCCCATAAACATTCTTGATGTTTGTGATAGCATCAACTAATAACATTTGAAATTCAAAAGAAATTTAAGGGTATATATAACATAATTTAAATTGCAAATAACATTTAAAAGGTAGCACATGTTGAGATAAACTATATAAAGAGATTGGCTTACTGTCATCTTGTTGAGTTTCTGATTGTGAGAAATCTTTTGCTATATAAATCTCAAAAGCATTGAGGATGGGTGGAAGGGTAGAATTCCCTGTCGGTAAAAGTGTAAATTGATAGGTTGTGGCTCCAGTGGAAGCTGTTCGGCTAAATATGGTAGTTACTATTTTGTATGCAGGTCTCAAAGGTCCATACCAACGATTGCCATTTATGAGGATATTGAACTCTCTGATTTCAACATTTGGTGCGAGCTCTACAACCTCGTTAAAGTGCATGTAGAAGTAGAGTTGGTCAGTCACACTATCTGGTTTCCAAGAGAAATCAAAAAGATCACTGGCATTTACTGGTGTAGCTGCTGTGCTCAAAACAACTGCTGGTGGTCTATAGTCATTCTGAATTACATCATCAGCGTTAAGCGAGGTGCTTAGTTTTGTCCACGAGTTTATTGTAAGAGGCATCCACAATCGGTCATAAACATCATCACTATACCTGTATTCTTTGTTGGTAATGGAACCGATATCGAATCGTCGAAGGTATACCAACGTTAATTCAGTTGGGTTAGTTATATAAGTATTATTATTCAAAATCCTCAATTCTATAGCTGAAATGAATGGAGTCCCTGCGCCTGTGTTAACCAGACAGGGGCGTATGTGATTTTGTGATGGAGTGTGAATTATCTCACTGAATGCGGCTAGTGATGCATTGGGGAACTTTACGGTACCCCACAAATTAGGTCCAAGATGAAGATCAAACTCTGGGGCCTGATTTAGACCATCATAGTTCCCATAATAGAAAGTAGCTCGGATGAAATATTTGGTACCACTGGTTACATTTATTCTGTAACAGTTTCTGACTCCACTAGGAAAGCTTCTCACATAAGCTAGTTGCTGTTGACGAGAAGCCTTATCTATTGGTGATATACTCTTGCTTACACCACTATCTATGAATTTAGCATCTGAAATGTAATTTATGCCTGTGGTCTGCTCCGTATAGCTCGATTTTTCAGGTAGTCCACAATCTATGCTAATGAATCCTGAGAGATAGAAATAAATTAGCAAGGAAAATTACCTTCAGCTATATATTGTTTTTTTGGTATATACTATACAACTATTCAATTTTGATAACCAAACCTGGTGGATTCTGAGCTTGCACCAGAACCACAGTAGGAAGGACCACGAGCAATAATGCCAAAAGAAAATGCAACATTCTCATCATTATAGTTGTTTGCTTAGGGAGACAAATTAAGATCGATGAGTGCCACATAATGATTTATATTTACACTACCAAGAAAGAAACACAATAGTTTGCGTGCAGGAATAGTTTTTGGTTTCCGTACATCATCTTTTTTTTTTAAAAAAAAAACATGTTAAAAATAAAGGATAATAATGATCTAATTAATCATGCTCGGCTATAACAAGATATACATACGTATATATTTATAATTGGAATAAAGTCAAATGTTTCACTGAGTCCACGGATGAAATTGAAAAATTCTGGTACCAAGATTTGCAATTCAACGATATAAACAACACAAACTATATATATACACTTTCACCACACACACATATATATAAACTTTAATTGTGAAGCGTAAAACAAGTGGGGGGAAAATTAAGTTTCGTTTTTGTGTAAGTGCAATTAAATTAACTTTCCTTCGTTTAGTTAGAGACCACACAACATTAAAGAATAATTAAAATCAGTTTTAGCCTAGTAACAGCCGGATAGGCCTTATTAATATTCAAATCTGTATATATTCAATTAAAATTATAGGATAAAATATTTTTTAATATTTTCCTTTGAACGGACTCACACTCACACTGATGATATCTCTGAAGTCTATAAATCTGTTTAAGTAATTGAACATGATTATAAGATTTAACATCCGTTAGTTTTAATGATTAACAAATAAGATTATATAAAGAACAAATAAGATTATATAAAGAACCAATTAGATTATATAAACAGGTTCTACTGAGAAAGGTATTTATTTGTTAATTATGTTTCAGGATAAAATACTCTTTAGAAGAAGAAAAAGATTTTGTGAACAGAATCAGAATCAGAAGAACAAGAGTGCAGAATCTGAAGAAGATTAATCCTTAACAGAGTTGAAGCAACTGAAGAATAGAAGTGAAGACTTGAAGACTGACTGAAGAAGTAAAGACTTGAAGACTGACTGAAGAAGTACAGATTCAAATATACGTCTGTCTGAAGAACAACAATGAACTGAAGAAACGAAGAAGAAGAGATACAAGAAGAAGAAGATACAAAGAAGAACGAAGCTACAATTCTAAGGAAGAAGGCCGCTGAAGTTTCAACCAGTATGAAGAATTGAAGTTGTCTGAAGGAAGCAACTCGAATGAAGTATTGAAGCTGTCTAAAGTAACGAAGCTGTCTGAAGTCATCAACCTGTCTTAAGTGTTGAAGCCGTCTGAAGAGCCAAGCCCGTCTGAAGGTTGGAAGCTGTCTGAAGCTTTAGTAATGACGTGGCATCTTTGCTGAAACCTTGCGTGAAGACTTTTCTAAGTCTCTGCTGCTCGTACGTTTTGAAACACATTTGTGGCAACAAACACAGAGACCTTTCCCTTGTGTAAGTGCAATTAAATTAACTTTCCTTCGTTTAGTTAGAGACGACACAATATTAAAAAATAATTAAAATCAGTTTTAGCCTAGTAACAGCCGGATAGGCCTTATTAATATTCAAATCTGTATATATTCAATTAAAATTATAGGATAAAATATTTTTTAATATTTTCCTTTGAACGGACTCACACTCACACTGATGATATCTTGTAATGGAGTTTTTTACCCGAGGGAGGTCATTTGGTACAAATTCTCATAACTTTTGTCCAAGTGAGGTTTTACATAAATTTTTGTAGAAAATAAAACTTGTAGGAGAAAAAAAAAATGAACTAAAAAATAAAACATTTTTTTTCATTTTCAATTAATTGTTTATGAAAATTTTAAGTGGGAGAGTTTTTGAAAAGTTGAATTGTATAAATTAATTTCAACTTAATTATGGATTAAAATAGTATAACTAGCTAGTTTGAATTTTATATATATTCTGAATTGAAAAAATAAATAATAAGAAATAATTAATTCTAACTTAAACGTGTATATTAAAGGATAATCATTTTGAATTTGATGATTTATTAATTTATAAAAATCAATTATTTTAATTATACTATTTAATCAATGATATTTTAAAATTATTATATCTTTTTTTTTCTAAGCAAAAATTATTATATCTTTATATATAGTTTAATTATCAAAGATATACTATTTAATTATCATATTATTCAAAATTTCAAATTTAATAATATATTGTTATAATTATCAATTGAGAATTATATATCATTAAATAATAATGATAAGAAATCAAATGTAAATTAAAAAATTAGAATATAAAAATAGGTTAAGAAAATAATAAATATCTATGATGTGTTTGGTTATGTTTTATATCTTAGTTTTTCAAAACTCTTTTATGAAATAATTTTAAAGATTTTTTTCAAAATAAATAATTTATTTGTAGCATTTCCATCACAAAAACTAAAACATTTTATCAAAACATCACAGAGAAGTAGTTGCAAAATTTTAGTTTTTGAAAATATAAAATAGTTACACTTTTTAAATTGATTTTAAAGATGATTTATCAAACACGTGTTTTTATAGTTTTCTAATTATTTAATTGTATATTTTGTCCCTCTAATTTGCTTCGTGCTCAATTTTATTCTTTAAGTTTTGTTCGAAATCATATCCCTATATTTTTAAAATTAAACAAATTTATCCATTTGTCAATTATTATGTAACTAAACATTCACGTTGTCCATTTCCATTCAAGATCTTCATAAATTAAACTGGTTAAATCATTTTTAAATCTTCTTAACATCAAAACCCACTAATTATATCAAATTTCACTTAAAATTTAAAAATTCAAAATTTTAGTCTCATTAAACCCTAGTTGCATATATATTCTAAAAATCCTTCAAATTTTATCAAATTTCTAATTTTTTTACTTTGGAACCATCAAAATTGTTCCATATCTCACATTTGTCATGAATCTCAAACCATTTGAATAAAAAATGTAATCAGAGAGTTATAAATAGAATATAATTTATGGATAGACAAAATTTGTTTAATTTTGATAGCAGAGAGGGACCTAATTAGCACGAAAAACTTGATGAATTAAAATTATACATAATGCAAATTAGAGGGAACGAAAACGCAATTAAGTCTTTTTCTACTTTTACAGATAAAATATTGTTGTTTAAAGGTAAACAAAATATTCTTAGATTTCAAATATAAATTTTCAAGAGATTGAAAGATTTTGGAAAATATTCAACAACATAATCTTTGTAAAGGAGTTGTGAAAAAATATAAAAAATAATACATGGTATTCTAATTGAGAAAGTAAAAAAAAAAAAAAAGTTAATGTCGCTTTAGAGTTCTCAAATTTAACATATAAAGACTTTATTATTACACTTTTTATAATTTATGATAAAATAATAAAAAACGAAAAATTATGATATATTATCCTAAAAATATTTTTTTCTACAAAACAAAAATTGAATTTATATAAAAAAATTATACAAATATGTCATTTTATATTATTTTATATTTATTAGTTTCATAAAATACTGATTTTACTAAATATTTCTAATTAAATGACTAGCTTATGAACATTTAGTTTTCAGCTAGTTGCTTATCAGCAACTTAATTATTACTTAGTTTAATTAATTACCGGATATAGTTATAGTAAAATGAAAAAAAAATCCAAAATATGAAAACTGGTATGGAGAAGTATGCTTATACTTTTAATATAAATATATTATATTTTAGCTTTATAAATTTATGTGTTACCCCACAGTTTAATATTGCAGGGTTATGTCACTGAAAACAATTAATATCATTTGTAAATCCCCCCTTGCAGTGAGCTCATTCGCACATGTACTAAAATATATGGTTAAATTGTTGATTTGAAATTAATCTATCCTCAAGTGGTATTAATCATTTACCATGCACGCCAAACTCTACATTGAATTTTATTTTAAAATCTTATTAGGAAATATTCTAGTGCTAGCTAGGGAAAAATGGAAAGCAACGTTGTAGATTGAATTTTAACAATTATCAGAATTAAATATTCCAGCTCTTACCCTTTCTACAAGGTCGAAATAATAAAGTCACAGATGCTCACAATATACAAGTCAACTTCTACCATATCATGTTGAGATATTCATGATACAAAGACCAATTCAAAGAACTAGCTAGCTTGTACGTACTGTACGTACATTAACATTTTAATTAGTAATTTCGTTACATGGATGCCATTGAGCCACAATGTCTTCATTCTCAGGATGCAAAACTCAGATTATTTAATTTAATTATCCGACCGATCACAAGAGTGTATATATATATATATAATATGACGTAGAAAGCACCATATACCTTGCTACATCGATTATTAAATATTGCAACAAAGAAGATTCAAATTTTGAAACGTAGATCGAACATCGAAGAGAACATTGCCTAATTTGTGTTTACTGGGACTGAAGATATATTTATATACATACCTTCAACTTGACAACTGAGGAACTTCTTCTCTAGAACATTAGCGTAATTTTTTCGAGCATTAATTTTGCCAATCTTCTTGTCGTTATATATATGAGTAAATATTCTTAGGAGACTGAGGTAGAGAATTTTGTTCAATGTCCTTGATCACCGCCCTAATGTTGTAGGTTCGAATGTCCTACTCCTTGTTAAAGATATATTGTTCCGTGTATTCAAGAGAAAAATATAAATGACGAGTCATGTACTAAACTAAATAATATTGGAAGTTCTGCTACTAGACTTTATAAATCGTGTTATTTCAAGTCCTAAATTCTCCTGTTCAGAATTTACAAAGTGGGGGAGAAGAGAAATCATATTTGTACATCATTACAACATACATCAAAGAGAGAGAAATATGAGATGTGATGGGTGATATGATGAAGAGATATAAAGAGAAGAAGTGTGTTGTATGAGTTGTTGTATAATTTTGGTTGTATGAATTCATTAACTCTGGGGAGAATGAGGTGAGGAAGTGGTGTGGGGGAGGGGAAATTTGAAGTGGGAAGTGAGAAGTGAGAGTAAATAGGGGTGGTCTATTTAATTAAAAAAAGGGTTAGAAAAGGGGAAAGAAGAAAAAAAAAATAGGATTGGTGTATTTAATAAAAAAGAGGTGCAAAAAGCATGCCCCATATTGCAGGTGGGCTCTACACTCAAGAGGAGCTGCTTTTAAGACCTCTTCACCTCCCCCATCCGTCTTCTTTTCTTTTTCTTTCTCTTTTTTTTATTTCATTGGCATTTAGAGATTTTTCTGTCTCTAATTTATTTTTAACAAGTTTATAGATGGAATTAGAAAATTTTTCACATCTGAAAATTAATTTTTTATTATTTAATTTCTATGAGTAAATTTTTATTGTTTTTTTTGTCATTTTTTATTGTTTAATTTCTGTAAATTACTTTCTGGAAGAGAGTTTCAAGCCCATGCTCCTTGAACTTTATCATTAGGCCTTGTACTTCTTTGTTTTCGGCTGCTTCAGCCTTGCACCCAAAAATAATAGTAATGGTAATGGTAATGGTAATGATATAGGCTAATAGCCCGTTAAGAAAAAAAAATGGTATAACCTGTTACTGTAGTGTAGACCAAGAAAAAGCCTATTATAAAAGGAGCAAAGGGCCCAAAAAAAATATAGTGAATATTAAATAAATAACAGTCTCATCACATATCAGTGATCCCTCCCCCGGCTGTCGTTTCGTTGTCTATAGTTAGAACTTAGAAGTAGGAAATTAAAATTATTTTCAAAATATTGAAAATTAATTAACAATGTTTTAGAAATTCGAATAAAAAACTCTGACCTCACGTTCAAGATATTTTGTCATGCGTTTACAAAGTAACCCCTCATCTGATTTGGCCGTTTCACGAACTCAAAGGGCAAAATTGGTATGATATCTCGTTCATAAATCATTAACACCGAAATATTTATCCATTTGTTTTTTGAACGATTAACTATATAAACTGAACTCCTTCACTGTACTCAACTTTTCTGGTTTGCTTTGGATCTTATGGTTCTCTTCTGAATTCTTCAGACAGAGCGAATTGCATGGCCACTGTTCTGTGTCCTTCTTCAACATCTTTTGCCTTCAGGAATGAACCTCAACTTTGCAGTAGCAAATTCAGTGCAGTGATAGGAGGAAACACACATTCTCCCTTATGGCTTTCTTGCATTCGCCCTGGAAACCCAGCTCGAAATCATTTTCAGCTCAAATCCTTAAATGGGCATCCGCTAAACGCTGTTTCTTCTCATGATGGTGTGTTCTTCATTCTCTTCTCTACATGATCCGCTCTTTTTTTAATCCATGTTGTTCTAGATATTTTGAAGCTTAACTTTAACTGGATCGAAATGTTTGTCCATAGTCCCATACCTTGTTAGTGTTAGTTGATCTAGCAATTGATCCTCCCTATGATGGCTCTTGATTACTCTTTTCAAAGCACTGACTACTTCACTCTTAAGTCTTAACCATATACTTCCTTGTTATATTCCTGATGTTCCCTCATATCATTTTGATTCCCATACTTCAATTCACACCCTGGGTATTTACCTTTATCAGTGCAAAAATCAACTCGTATTGAAAGCTGAACTAGAGTTGGGCTTGACTTCATATGGAGAGAAAATGTGTTCTTTTTTTTTCTTCAATTTTTATTGTTTTTATTTTTCTCTAGTTATGAAAGTCCATGTTCCTTATTGCCATCACAACATGTTGTGCCCCCCCCCCCCCCCCCCCCCAAACCTAATTTAAAGTGCCAATTTGACTTAGCTTCAGCTTGAGATTGAATCTATGCAATATAATAATTCCAATAATCTTATTGTACTTTTTCATAAAGTGTATTCTTTGGTTTTTTCCTGTTGCACTGAACTCAACTTATTTTGCAATCTCATTTACTTGTTTACAGTAAGTGTTTATGTGACTGTTGAGTGTCTGCTGACTACCTGTGCATATGACTTTTGTATTTGATTGAAGTTGTTTAGATAAAGTTTCACAAAAGAAAGGTAAAGCTTAGCTGAAGTAATATATCATACATTCACATATTTTAAGTAGGTTTAGCAGGAAGTTCATTAGCCAAAGAAGATAGCAAGCCTCAACCAACTGAAGGATCATTTCCCTTGTCAGACTCAGAATGCACAGGATCCAACCTTAGCATAACTGTTGTTGGAGCTTCTGGAGACCTTGCCAGAAAGAAGATTTTTCCAGCACTCTTTGCTCTATATTATGAAGATTGCCTACCTGAGGTCCTACTTCTCATGCTATTTAGTGTCATTTCATTTGGCAGTGATGCTTAAACATTATCAAAACAAGATGTATTATGTGATTTAAATGTTTTGGAACATTACATTTGAAGCCCTATACTTGTAATCTCTGTGCAGAATTTTCTTGTATTTGGATATGCTCGGACCAAAATGACCGATGAAGAATTAAGGAATATGATTAGCCAAACTTTAACATGCAGGATTGATAAGAGGTGAATGTCATTGCAGCAATGTTAAAACATTCATAGGAAAGTTGTTACAAATGCCTCACAACCAACCATAGTTAAAGAGGAAAAAAAGAAAGTAAAGTTTGCAAAGTAAATGATTAACTGAAAAAATGCCACCAACTTCTTTCACTTTGCTCTGTTGTTTCACTAGACACATTGTACCATTTAGCAATTTTCATATTATTGTGGTAATATGATGTAAAACTTTAACCTTCTACTTTTCCCACACTTCCTTTCATTTTTGTATATATAATATTAATTAATGCCATTTTTGAGCTTGTAGGGAAAACTGCGAAGATAAAATGGATCAGTTCTTAAAAAGATGCTTTTACCATTCTGGTATGTACAATTCGGAGGACAACTTTTCAGATTTGGATTGCAAGCTGAAAGAGAAAGAGGTAATATGTATACCATCCCGTAATTGATTTCCCTCCTCCACTAAGCCCCCTTACCCATACATTCGAAAATGAAAAAAGATGAAGATATTTTACCTCAAAAACAAACACTACTAAGAATAATGCTAGAAAAACCATGTTATCTAATATTGTATGCTATTTGATTCTGAAATTTAATAATATTGATGTTTGAAAAATTGAGACAATCAATAACATGATTCTCTTATACTAGGTCGCGTTACAACTTTCTTAAAGTAGTCCATGGATGTTGAACTAGCCTCATTAGAAAAAGGAACTTAGGCAACTTTTTCATAAAATTCATTTTCTCTTCAAAACTTACATGCTGGGTTTTGGAGATCCTTTTTCTCTTTAGAATAGGGTGATTAAACCTCTGAGCATATGGTGATCTCAAAATCAAAACTGTGGTGCTACAAAAGGGTTCTATTATCAATCATCGCCATAAGTAAATCTATGGTTTTATACAAACTAAGATTAAATTTTTCATAGTAGGTGTCGGCCTAAGCATTAATCTTGAGAGTTGAGATTATATTTTGATACATTTGACAATGTTCTCTTTTAGGGAGGAAAACTTTCAAACAGGTTGTTTTATTTGTCAATACCTCCAAACATATTTGTGGATGTGGTGAGATGTGCTAGCCTTAAAGCTTCTTCAAAAAATGGCTGGACAAGGGTTATTGTTGAAAAGCCATTTGGTCGTGACTCAGAATCATCTAGTGAGCTGACAAGATGTTTGAAGCAGTACCTCACTGAAGACCAAATATTCAGGTGCATTTGGTTCTTTTTTTTCTTTTTTTCCGTAACAAGCTAGAGAGGAAGGTTTTGACTCATTGAAATCTGTTTAGGATTGACCATTACTTGGGTAAGGAGCTCGTGGAGAATCTATCTGTGCTTCGCTTTTCGAACCTTGTTTTTGAGCCTCTATGGTCCCGCAATTACATTCGCAATGTGCAACTAATATTTTCTGAAGATTTTGGAACAGAGGGAAGAGGAGGGTGAGTCATAATGTCATTATGTTTCTTGATGGTATTACAGAAATATGATAATTCAGACAACTAATCACACTGTCTCTATGTTTTTCTTTAGTTATTTTGATAACTACGGAATCATTCGTGATATAATGCAAAATCATCTTGTTCAAATACTTGCATTGTTTGCAATGGAACCACCTGTCAGCTTGGATGCGGAGGACATCAGAAATGAAAAGGTATATATTTTTTGCTGGCGATATATAGTATACCTTTCTGATAATATTTTATCACTGCTTCAATTAGTTCTCCTAAAATATCCTATAATCTTATGGAAAGATTTCATCCAACATCATTATGTCCAGTGATTCTTGAGAATGGTCTCAACTCAGGTAAAGGTTCTGAGATCAATGAGACCAATACAGCTTGAAAATGTTGTTATTGGTCAATATAAGGGCCACAACAAGGGTGGTAAATCATTTCCTGGTTATGCAAATGACCCAACTGTTCCAAAGGGCAGTCTTACTCCAACATTTGCAGCAGCTGCTCTTTTTATTGACAATGCCAGATGGGATGGGGTTCCTTTTCTCATGAAAGCTGGCAAGGCTCTCCATACTAAACGGTACAGATTATTTCTTCTTTCTTTAGGTACTGTCTTTATGAATTTGCTATGCATTCTATGGAATTATGATTTAAAAAAAAATATGTACAGTGCAGAAATCAGAGTACAATTCAGACACGTCCCAGGTAACTTGTTCAAGCGGAATTTTGGAACTGATCTGGACAAGGCTACAAATGAGCTTGTGCTTCGTGTACAACCTGATGAAGCTATATATTTGAAGATAAACAACAAAGTCCCGGGTCTTGGAATGAGATTAGACAGAAGTGACCTCAATTTGCTTTACAAAGCAAGGTATAAGATCTTCTAGATATGTTCTGCATAGAATGATCATGATATTGGAAGAGATACAAAACATGTTTTTGATGAGGGTGTTAATATATGAGTTTCAATTTCTGTGAAGGTATCCAAGAGAAATACCAGATGCATATGAGAGGTTACTCTTAGATGCTATTGAAGGTGAGCGGAGGTTGTTCATTAGAAGCGATGAGCTTGATGCAGCTTGGGCACTATTCACTCCTTTGCTAAAAGAAATTGAAAACAAGAAGGTTGCCCCAGAGCTCTACCCCTATGGTAGCAGAGGACCAGTTGGAGCACATTACCTTGCTGCAAGGCACAATGTAAGATGGGGAGATCTTGGTAACGAAGATTGATAAGTGGAAGAGCTCTCTTATGATAAAGAGAATTCATCATCAGTTTCTTTTTCATTCTATTATAGGATAGTTTTGTGCTTGCCTCCATATTGGTTGGAAGAAAGAAATTTTCATGCAGAATATTAGCATACTTTATTACACACTACACAGCATGTTCTTGCCGCACTTTTAGTTGGAGGATGGCGAGTCTTGAGACATGTTTGAATAACATCAAAATGATCGTTAAGTCAAAATTACTCTATGTAACGTTAGATTTATCCACACGAGAGTAGCATTAAACTAGATCCATGTTTATGTTTATAATGTAGTTTGGATCAAAACCAAATATGCTATTAGTGTGTTTGGAAATGCATCCATGTATTAGACGCCCAGCATTAAACTCAATGCACCCTCATGTATCAGTTGCGAGTGAAACCAAACGAGCATTTTTATTTAATTATATAGCTTTTGCATAGTACAGTAATAAATAACAACTGAAACAGTTGGAGCAGATACAGCTGAATTTCAAAATATATATCTTTTGTGGTTGATATAATGGATCATTCTTTACAGTGTAGCTTCTCGAGTTTAGTGTAAGAACAAGGGAGAACATACAAGTGAAGCATGTAATGGACAGCTTCAAAAATCATAGAATATACAAGCAAACAACCTGACAAGTTCAATTATTTGTCTCATTTTCTGGAAGGCTAATGGCTATTTTTTCTTTGTCAAAACCTTCTGGCAATAGATGCCTCTCTTCCATCTCACTGCATAGCTTCAATGCCAACTGTTTTCTTCCACACCTACAAAGTCCACTATAGGGGACTGGATCCTCTCCAGTACTAGAGAGGAACCAGTTTCCCACTATAGAGTTCAGATAAGATACTGGAATCAGGAGTTATAACTCTGTCCAACGTGTCCCTCAAAACTTGCACAGCTCCATCAAAGTCTTCATTCTTGCAGAAGGCTGATATTAACATTTGGAAAGTATTCTCATTAGGACTACAACCACTCCCTATCATGCTTCTATAAATAAGAAAAGCACGCTCATAGTTGTTTCTTAAAAACTGTCCATTAATAAGTGCAGAAAAGGTGGACGAATTGGGGACCAAGTTCTCCTTATCAAGTTCTTTAACCAGACTTGCAGCTTTCTTTCTCTTCCCATCCTTACACAATCCCAAAATCAAGGCATTATAAGTCAATATATCAGCCTTAACCTGATTTCTCCCCATCTCCTCAAAAAGCCTAATCCCCAATTCACTGTTGCCAAACTGACTATATCCATTTATCAAAGTATTGTAGGTCACAGTATTGGGAGCCACATTGGAAACCTTCATCTCGGAGAAAACCTATTCGCTTCATGCAACTTCCCTTCCTTACAAAACCCATTAATAAGCGTGTTAAAAGTATCCACATTTGGGCACACCCCATTGTTTCCCATCAAAGATTTAATCTTTAAGGCCAAACCAAGTAGACCCTTGTTATTGTTACAATACCCCGAAATCAACCCATTATAGGACACAACATTTGGACTCAAACCCATGTCTTTCATCTTCTCCAACGTTTCAGAGGCCTTTTGCAGTTCCCCTAACTTGCAGTAAGCACAGATAACCATGTTAAGAGTGTAGACATTGGGCGAAATGCAATCACGACGCATTTCACGATAGAATGAAAGAGCCACATCTGCTCTGTGAAGCTGAAGAAGGGAACTAAGAAACGCGTTGCAGGACTCAACAGTGGGGAAGAACCCATATTCTTTCATTCGAGTGAAAGTGTCAGTGGCGTTCCTGAGCTTGTTCATGTGAGCAAATGTCTTGAAGAGAGCATCGAAAACGAGGGGAGAAGAATCGCAGAAACGGTAGGAATAGAGCAATGCTTCAAAGAGCTTGGAAAGGAAGGGAGTGAGGATTCTTCTGAGAATGGATTGGGTGGTTTTGAATTTCCGATTTTTGGTGAGGGTGTGAAGGAGGATGGAGTGGGTTTCGAGGGTGTGGTAAGAAGGGTTGTGTTTGTGAACCCAGTTGAAGAACTCGAGGGAGAGAACGTCGTTATTGTTGAGCTTAAGGAGAATGTGTTTGATCCTGAATGGGGTGAGGGAGGTTGATAAGGGTTTGAGTTTGTCCCAGTGAGAGTGAATGAGGTGGCTGTGAGCAACGTTCACGAAATCCAGATCCTGTTCTTTTGGTTGGGGAATCGTTCGATGAGGTATAGGTAGGGAGGACCTCAAAAATGTCCTCGTACTTGGTTTTTTGAGGTGGGATTCAATCAAAGTCGAAAATTGACGAAGCCGAATGCTTCTTCTCATCGTTCAGCATTACCGGTATGGACTGTGGGAACAAAAGGAAAGCTACACTTTTTGCTTTAGAGGAAGATGAAATGGGGATGAGCTATGATTATTGGGCCTAGCTGGGTATTCCATTTAGTTTACCCGGCCCAAATCTCCCAATCTTTTTTTTTTATGTCTCCCAATCTTTTTATTCTTGAAGGAGATTATCTATTATATGAAATAAAAGTGCTTAATCACAATGGACTCAATGTATATGTATAGCTCTAAAATAAAATTAAAATGAGACTTATTTATAAAATAAATGAAACATTTTTAAAATCAATAAAATAATTTACGAAATTTATTGCTATTTTATGTAAAATTTATTTCATAACATTACTTATTAGTTAATTTATTTTTCTTTTTATTTTTATGGATATAATATTAACAAGTAACTTTTTTTTGTTTTTACTTTAATGTCATTGGGTTGGGCTCACCTATTATTCATTATCTAAAATTGACACAAAAATAAATAATAATAGTTATGATATGTGAAGAACTTTTTAATGTTTCGAGTTTGATGTGGCTAAAGGGAAGATAGAATTTGAAAAATGGAAAGCTTTTTTTTTGTAACAAAAATTTTCATTTTTTATATTCTTATTCTCGACCTCTAAGGATTGATATTATCAAAATTGAAAAAAAATTGATAGAATAAAGAAGAGTAATATGAAAAAAAAAATGTGTTTGAGAGTTGTGTTAATATTTTAAGCATAAAGGTGCTTTTTTTTTACTTTAAGTCACTTTTGTTAAGAGATCCTTGGAAATACTAATATCGATGGATTGTAAGTCACCCACTGCCTTGTTTATTAATGCACAAGAGTTGGATTATCTTTGAGTTTTATATTTAGCCAACTTTATTATATAGGATGAAATTCAAATCAAATAAAATTGTTTCTTCAGTTGCGTGTCACTGTTATGATTATTTTTTATAGTTTTCCCATGTTTTAACTTGTGGTGACAACAATGTGGTTGGTTGCAATAAAAATAGATATAACATAAAATGAAAGTTACTTATAATATTAGGTGTTTGAATCTTATAGTTATCACGGTGTGAAGAGTTTTACCTAACCACTACCTCGACTTAAGGATTAATATCAACTATATATATATAGAGAGAGAGAGATTCTCGATCAAGGACTAAAAAAATGGGACAATAGTTATTAAAATATTAAAATACGTAAGGTTCAAGTAAGTGATAGAGTGTATACTTTATATATAGTGTCATGTTGATTAAAAATGAACTACATATATATGAGACCATATTCACATACTTAATATCTTAAGATTTTGGGTAAAGATATGGTAACATGTTCACTCTCAATGTATGTTACACTTTGCTCATTGGTACAGTACCCTTACTTTTAGACTCCCTTTTTACTAGCCTTTTTTGGATTCTTTTGCTTACAACACTTTTCTTGATAATTCCCTTCTAGGAGACTCAGGGCGTGTTTGGATGGGCGTTCAACCAAGGTAAATGTGCGTATCATTCATTCAAACGTGAGTTGAGTGTTTTTTGTGTTGTTTGAATTAATGTTGGTGACGTGAGTTAGGAAGGGAACATCAGTTCACTTGGATGCAAGAATACCAAGCTTTTGCGTTCACGGATATGTGACTTTAGAGGAAAATGTGAGATTGACATTTTCCATTTGCATTTTTACCCTTCATGTCACAACTCATCCTTGTTTTGGTCAGCTGTTGTGGAGCAGTCACCCAGTGAGTTGAGTGCTTCACTTTCAGCTGCAGAAAACTCCTTGAACGCAACCCATCAGAGAATGGCCTTTAGGAACCATGTTAGTTGATCCTCCCTCACCTTCAGATATTCCAGACAGTTAGGAGATGGTATCCTATCTCCTTTTGCAGCCATTCCACAATGGCCTTCAGCTATGCTGACAAAGAAGTTGTGCTTTATTGAGGATCAGAGATATTGTGGAATGATCCCATTTTTTATTGGTGCTTTCAATAACTTTGGCTGCAATGGTGGCTTGCCATCCCAAGCCTTTAAATTGCAACATGCGGTTGCTTTTGTTCGGCCAGTTAGTGTGGCATTTAAGGTGGTGAATGACTTCCGGTTAGGAAGGATATGTGGCTAGGTGGAGGAATAGGATTTGTAAATGGCAAAGTAAAAGTTTCTCTTCTTTTCCTGTGCCATCGCCCATCATAGGCCGCCTTAACTAAGCTTTCTTATGCATATTCCAAATACTTTTGCATTTTTTGGAAATATTTTTATTTCTTAAGTATTAATGTTAAATATATACTTAATATCAATAAAATGGAAATTTATATAACAATAAAAGATGTCCTTTTTTAAATTATATCTCCGAACATGATTTATAAAAATATCATATCCAAACAATATTTGTTTTTTAAACTCACGTTTACAACAAATTATCCAAACATAAAATCACGTTTATACCAACTCCAGATCACTCCAAATCATGTTCAATAAATCACGTTAATCTAAACTCAAGTTTACAAACGCTATTCCAGACACACACTCAAACTTCAAAAGTAGTTGAAGACTCAAAAATCAACATTGTCGTCTATATGACTTCACACGTGGATGGTAAATTAGAAATTCAACTGAGGTTCAAATTGACGTTTCAAAGCATCATAAATTCTATGTAGTGTTATTCAACTCGGACCGGCCAGTCCGGTCCGACCGGTTCATGTAGATGATGGTTTGTAGGTTTTGATGATGCCAACAGAAAGGAAAGAAAAGAGGAAGATTGACAAATGGCTAAGGAAAGTTCTATTTCAAGTCAAGTCAAGTAGATCAAGATCAAAATCAAAATCAAGTTAACACAAGAAGGTGTATTAGTTTAAACTTGATTTAGTTAGATATAATGTCAAAAGAAACCTTAAATTTTGCAAAGAGTATTGGCACTAAAAATAAGTTTAAGTAAAATAATTTTACAAAGTCAAAATCAGTTCAAATAGCAATTTTTTGAACTGGTAATCGATTACCACGATGTGTAATCGATTACCAGAATCTCCAGAATTTTAAAATTAATAAATTTGAACTGTGTAATCGATTACCAGAGTGCAGGAAATTCAAATTTGATATTTCAGGCACAACGGTTCGCAAAACTGAACTGAGTAATCGATTACCAAAACCTGTAATCGATTACCAATGTTATATTTTTTGAAAATCATGAAGAGTCATGACTTCCAATCAAGAGTTACAAAGTTTCATCTTCATTCTTATATAAGTATGACTTAATTTCGAAATTGAAACAGATTTCTAATGTGAAAAACTCAGTTTTGTGAAATCATTACTTCAATTAAACTTGTGCCAAATCACTTGCAAATTCTTAAGAGTTCTTATAGGATTTCAACTTGTATAATCTACTCTAAAGGAGAGTTCAAGTGTTCTTATCAATTCATTTTTATCTTGTACTAAGAGAGGGTGCCTCTCTTGTTGTGTGAATCAATTCTCAACACAAGGAAGGGTTCCAAGGTGTTGGAGAATTGGTTGTTTGTAAAAGACTTTTACAAATAGTGGAAATCTCAAGTGGATACTTGGGGACTGGATGTAGGCAAGTGGATTGGTTGAACCAGTATAGATCAAGTTTGCAATTTCTCTTCCCTTAACTCTTATCTATTTATTGCAAGCATAATTTTGTTATTTTAAAGTATCAGCATTCATTCTTCATCTCATAAAGTGTAATTTTAGTACAAATAAAGAGCAGTGGTTTTAATAATCGAAAAGTTGAAGAAAATTGAACAACTTAATTCACCCCCCTCTTAAGTCAGTGAGGCCACTTGTCTAACAAGTGGTATCAGAGCTTGTATCTTGTATAAGGATTAAAAGCCTCAAGATTTAAGTATGGCCTCTTCCAACTCTCTTTTCGGTGAAGGAAACTCCTTTAATAGACCCCCTGTGTTCAATGGTGAAGGATTTCATTATTGGAAATCTAGGATGCAAATTTTCATAGAGTCTATTGATCTAAATGTATGGGATGCTGTAGAAAAAGGACCTTTTGTTCCATCTATGCAATTAGGAGATGAAATTAAAATAACACCAAGGGATCAATGGAGTGAGGAAGACAAAAGGAAAGTTCAATACAACCTTAAGGCTAAAAATATTATCACATCTGCACTAGGAATAGATGAATATTTCAGTGTCAAACTGTAAGAGTGCTAAAGAGATGTGGGATACACTAGAAATAACTCATGAGGGAACCGGTGATGTAAAAAGATCTAGAATAAACACTCTCACACATGAATATGAAGTATTTAGAATGAATCAAAATGAAAGCATACAAGACATGCAAAAGAGATTCACTCACATAGTTAATCATCTTGCACCATTAGGAAAAGTTTTTCAAAATGAAGATTTGATTAACAAAGTTCTAAGATGTTTAAATAGACAATGGCAGCCAAAAGTGACAGCAATTGCAAATCAAAGGATCTCACTACCATGTCTCTTCATTCACTCTTTGGGAAACTTCAAGAACATGAATTGGAGTTGATAAGACTTAATCAAAATGAAGAAAATGATAGAAGAAAGAAAAGCATTGCTCTCAAAGCCTCATCATCATCTATCCATGAAGAAGAAGAAATCATAGAAGATGAAGATTTGGACGATGATGAAGAATTTGTTTTATTTGTCAAAAGATTCAACAAATTTCTAAGAAACAGAAACAATAGAAGGAGACCTATACCCAACACAAAGAAGAAAGGAGAAGACACTCAATTAATACAAAAATGCTTTGAATGCAACCAACCAGGGCATCTAAGAATGGATTGCTCTATATACAAGAAGAGAATAGAAAAATCAAACAAGAAAACTTTCAAAGACAAGAAAGGAAAGAAAGCCTACATCACATGGGATGACAATGACATAAGTTCCAGTGACTCAGAGAATGAAACAGTCAACCTAGGACTTATGGCCAGAAACTACGAAAGTGAAGAAGAGGTAACATCTTCTAACAATGATGCATCCATCTCATTTGATGAATTACAAGAAGCATTTAATGATTTACATAAAGAATCATTTAAGTTAGCAAAATTAGTTTCATCTTACAAGAAAACTACTACAAAACTTGAGAAAGAAATTTCAAAATTAAATGAAGATTTAGAAAATCTTAAAAATGAACTTAAAGTAGTGAATTCTGAAAATGAAAATTTATGTTTTATCATTGATTTAGAAAAGATTAAACAAACTCATCCATGCAAATCATGCCTAAAACATCAAGAAGAAATTAAAAAGTTGAATACTACTCTTGCAAAATTCACTTATGGTAAAAGTAATTTGGATGTTATTTTGGGAAATCAAAGATGTGTGTTTGACAAAGCAGGATTAGGATACAATCCTCAAATTCAACAAAAGAAATATAAGAACTTCTTTGTAATGGCTCAATCTTCTAGTTCTCCATTCTTAACATGTTTTTATTGTGAAAAGAAGGGTCATAGTGCATCAAACTGTTATTTTAGAAAGAATGCTGCAAATCTTAAAAATATGGTTTGGATCCCAAAAGGATCTTTAGTGAAAACTAACATCAAGGACCCAAAGAAAGTTTGGGTACCTAAAATAAATAATTCTGTGCCTTGTAGGATTCCATGAAGCATACTTGGTACATTGACAGTGGATGCTCCAAGCACATGACCGGGGATAGTTCAAAACTTATGGACATCACACCAAAGAACAGTGGACATGTTACATATGGAGATAACAACAAAGGCAAAATCTTGGGAATTGGAAAAATAGGTACACATTCCTCTACCTCCATAGAAAATGTCCTACTTGTTGATGGTCTTAAGCATAACTTACTTAGTGTTAGTCAATTATGTGATAAAGGATTCTTAGTATCATTTGATTCACAAAGTTGCCTTATAGAATCCAAACTTGACAAAAACATTAAGTATATAGGATATAGAATAAATAATGTGTACAAGATAAAACTAGATAATACTACAAATCATAACCAGTGCCTTATTAGTAAGAATGATGAATCTTGGTTATGGCATAAAAGGATTGCTCATATAAACATGGATCATTTAAATAAATTGATTTCAAAAGACTTAGTTATTGGTTTACCTAAAATAAAATTTGAAAAAGATAAACTTTGTGATGCTTGTCAAAAAGGTAAACAAGTAAGAGTCTCTTTTAAATCCAAGAACACAGTATCAACCACTAGGCCTTTACAACTTTTACATATGGATCTCTTTGGTCCATCTAGAACTATGAGTTTTGGTGGTAGCTATTATGCTCTTGTAATTGTAGATGATTTTTCTAGATTTACATGGACTTTATTTCTTGCTAATAAAAGTGATGCATTTTATACCTTTAGAAAATTTGCAAAAATGATTCAAAATAAGAAAAATATTAACATAGCATCTATTAGGAGTGATCATGGTGGGGAATTTGAAAATAAAAACTTTGATTTATTTTGTGATGAAAATGGTATAGAACATAACTTTTCTGCCCCTAGAACTCCACAGCAAAATGGAGTAGTTGAAAGGAAAAATAGATCACTAGAAGAACTAGCAAGAACAATGCTTAATGATTCTAATGTTCCAAAATATTTTTGGGCAGAAGAAGTAAGCACTGCTTGTTATACTATGAATAGGGCACTAATTAGACCTATTCTCAAGAAAACTCCGTATGAACTATTCAATGGTAGAAAACCAAATATCTCTCATCTTCATATCTTTGGATGCAAATGTTTTATTCTAAATAATGGAAAAGATGATTTGGGAAAATTTGATGCTAAATCAGATGAGGGAATATTTCTTGGATACTCATTGAATAGTAAAACATATAGAGTGTATAACAAGAGAACCATGACAATAGAACAATCAATACATGTAGCATTTGATGAATCTAGCACATCCTCTTCTAGAAAAGAAATAATTGATGATATTGTAGATAATTTAGAAAATACTCACATTAATGAAGAAGTTCACAAAGATAAAATCAATGAACCCATAATAGAAGAAAATCAAACTAACAAGGATCTTCCTAGAGAATGGAGAACACTAAAAGATCATCCTATAGATAACATCATAGGTGATATATCAAAAGGAGTAACAACTAGACATTCTCTTAAAGACCTATGCAATAATATGGCTTTTGTTTCTAAAATAGAAGTTAAAAATATTGATGAAGCCTTAAAGGATGAACATTGGATTATTGCTATGCAAGAGGAATTAAATCAATTTGAAAGAAACCAAGTCTGGGATCTAGTCGAAAGACCAAGTAATCATCCTATTATAGGAACAAAATGGGTTTTCAGAAACAAATTAGATGGACATGGTATTGTTGTAAGAAACATAGCTAGGTTAGTAGCCAAAGGATATAATCAAGAAGAAGGAATAGATTATGAAGAAACCTATGCTCCTGTAGCAAGATTAGAAGCTATAAGAATGTTGCTTGCATATGCTTCCATAATGGATTTCAAATTGTATCAAATGGATGTAAAAAGTGCATTTCTCAATGGTTTTATTAAAGAAGAAGTGTATGTAGAACAACCTCCTGATTTTGAAAGTGACAAATTGCCTAATCATGTTTTTAAATTAAAAAAGGCCCTATATGGTTTGAAACAAGAACCTAGGGCTTGGTATGAAAGATTAAGCAAATTTCTTTTAGAAAAAGAATTTTCAAGAGGGAAGGTTGATACAACACTTTTTATTAAAAGAAAAATGCATGATATTCTATTAGTTCAAATATATGTTGATGATATAATTTTTGGTGCTACTAATGAAAATTTGTGCAAGGATTTTTCCAATGACATGCAAAGTGAGTTTGAAATGTCTATGATGGGAGAATTAAATTTCTTCCTTGGATTACAAATTAAGCAAACCAAAAATGGTATCTTCATCAATCAAAGTAAGTATTGCAAAGAACTTCTCAAGAAATTTGGAATGGAAAATGCTAAACATATGGCTACACCCATGAGTACTGCTTGCTACTTGGATAAAGACGAAGATGGGAAGTCAGTAGATATAAAGCAATATCGAGGTATGATTGGATCCCTTCTTTATTTATCTGTAAGTAGACCTGATATAATGTTTAGTGTATGCTTGTGTGCTAGATATCAATCTAACCCTAAAGAATCCCATTTGAGTGCTGTAAAAAGAATTATGCGATATCTGTTAGGAACTGTTAACTTGGGTTTATGGTATCCTAAACATATGCCTTTTAGTCTAGTAGGATATTCTGACTCGGATTATGCGGGATGCAAAACTGATAGAAAAAGTACCAGTGGTACTTGTCATTTTATAGGATCTGCATTAGTATCATGGCATAGTAAAAAGCAAAACAGTGTTGCATTATCCATTGCGGAAGCAGAGTATATTGCTGCTGGTAGTTGTTGTGCTCAAATTCTTTGGATGAAACAACAATTATCAGACTATGGGTTAGATATAGATCATATTCCAATTCGTTGTGATAACACAAGTGCTATTAACTTATCTAAGAACCCTGTCCTACATTCTAGAACCAAACACATAGAAATTAGACATCATTTCCTTAGAGATCATGTTCAAAAAGGAGACTGTATTCTAGAATTTATAGAGTCTAAACACCAACTTGCAGACATTTTTACCAAACCTTTACCTAAGGATAATTTCTTTGCAATTAGGAGAGATTTAGGTGTTATAGATGTTTCCAACATAGATTCATAGAGGTTTCTAGGAGTAAAAATGTTTTAAAACTCTCAAAATATGAAATCTGGCAACTGTGTAATCGATTACCACTGAAAAGTAATCGATTACCAGAGAGTTTTTATCCGTGTAATCGATTACCACTTAGGAGTAATCGATTACCAGAGAGGTTTTATTTTGTAATCGATTACAATATACCCGTAATCGATTACCTAGGCAATTTCTCTCTTCCTGGAAACGTGGTAATCGATTACCACTAACGGTAATCGATTACAAGACGGAAATTTCTATAAAAACTCACGTTTCTTTTTCTCTCTCTTCACGGCTCTTTCTCTCTCAACTGCACAACAAACCCTAAGCTTCCTTTTCTTCAAATCCTCATATCTCTCTCGTTTCTTCACGTAATCACATTCCGTTTGTTGCGAATTACTCCCCTCATCATTCTCCACACTTTGCACCGATCAATTTCGCGAAATGGCAGAATCCTCAAAACGCCCAAGACGCTCCGCCACTACCCGCGCCGCGCCGGAACACCACCAACGAAGCTCCGGCAGCCGTCAATCCCTCTCCTCAACTTGATATGTTTACTACAAACAGACAAAGGCTTAGGTATCTCCAATCCTTCTCATCTCGTAGAATCATAGACTCTAAGTATCTTAATAGGGAATTCTTTGATGATGAACAATTTGACTGTTATGAGAGATTTAGGAATTGTGGTTTGTTGGATTTCATGTCCCTAAAAGCCCTCATTTACCCAGACTTAGTTAAAATGTTCTATAGCAATTTGGAAATTAGGGATGGAGTCATTTACAGTGAAGTGAAACAAATCCCTATAGTTGTTGATCAGTCTTTGTTTCGTTCCTTAACCCACCTTAGTAGTGATGGTGCTAATTTTGAAGGTTCTATGATAGAGGAATGGGAATTAGATTATAG
Organism: Sesbania bispinosa; assembly: GCA_026901365.1. Taxonomy (NCBI): domain Eukaryota; kingdom Viridiplantae; phylum Streptophyta; class Magnoliopsida; order Fabales; family Fabaceae; genus Sesbania; species Sesbania bispinosa. The sequence continues at coordinate 391,801 of QLOH01000470.1, read as the reverse complement.
TACTGAGATTGGCCGTAGGATGGTAAGTCATGAACAAGCTGATTTAGAACAACTTCGTTTTCTTGCTGGATCCTTTAAGTTTGATAGTCGCATCATGCACTACATTATAGTTCGCATTTTGCTTCCTCGTGCTACCAACCTGGCTCAGGCCACAGAGGAAGACCTTATTCTTATGTGGGCACTGCTGACTGGACGACCAATTAACTGGGCTAATCTGATTCGTCACCGAATGACCAAAGCCTTGGTTGCTGATGGTCATCTTCCTTATGCTCACTTGGTCACTCTGATTTTGACTCATTTCCATGTTCCACTCACAAATGAGAACATGCTTCCCATCAAGAGGTCCAATGCTATTGGCGCTAATGCCATTCACTCTTTTGGCTATCAAAAGACTCCTGATGGTGAATGGGTCAGAAAACGGGATGCCATACATGCTGATGATCGTACTCCCTCTTCACCACCTCGGGATGCTTCTTCTACTATTCTCTCTGACATTTTGGATGAGATTCGCACCTTCAGGCTGCATGTTGACGAGCGTTTTGACGCTTTGGAGTCTCGCCTTACCAGACTAGAAGGTGGTTCCGGTGGTGATGCTGCACCATAGACTTCGCTCTTATTTTGTTTGACTTGCCGTGTATTTTGGCACTGACTATTTACTTTTGGTGTTTCGTATTTCGCCACTTTGGTTTGGCTACTGCTGACTGTTTTATTTCTCTATGTTGCTTTAGATAGGTTCCCTACTGCATACTATGTTCCATACTCTGATTCGTATACTTTGCTTGGTTTGTTATGCTTGGATGCTTGCCATATTGGTTTATTTTTTTTATGCCTATAATTGATTTTGATGATGCCAAAGGGGGAGATATTAGGGAACATGAAACAATAGATTTTTGTTACATTGAAACAATAGTATTTTTGCATGAGAAAATGATTTTTTGTTTGAAATTGGCATAAAATTAATCCTATATAAATTTCTTCCTAAAAGTTTTCAAGCATTCTAAAAAGACAAACAAAAAGGGGGAGTGATCGCTACTATCTTGCAAAAATTCTTGTTTTTCATTCTTCCCTTAAAATGATGGTTGTCATCATCAAAAAGGGGGAGATTGTAGATGATGGTTTGTAGGTTTTGATGATGCCAACAGAAAGGAAAGAAAAGAGGAAGATTGACAAATGGCTAAGGAAAGTTCTATTTCAAGTCAAGTCAAGTAGATCAAGATCAAAATCAAAATCAAGTTAACACAAGAAGGTGTATTAGTTTAAACTTGATTTAGTTAGATATAATGTCAAAAGAAACCTTAAATTTTGCAAAGAGTATTGGCACTAAAAATAAGTTTAAGTAAAATAATTTTACAAAGTCAAAATCAGTTCAAATAGCAATTTTTTGAACTGGTAATCGATTACCACGATGTGTAATCGATTACCAGAATCTCCAGAATTTTAAAATTAATAAATTTGAACTGTGTAATCGATTACCAAAACCTGTAATCGATTACCAGAGTGCAGGAAATTCAAATTTGATATTTCAGGCACAACGGTTCGCAAAACTGAACTGAGTAATCGATTACCAAAACCTGTAATCGATTACCAATGTTATATTTTTGAAAATCATGAAGAGTCATGACTTCCAATCAAGAGTTACAAAGTTTCATCTTCATTCTTATATAAGTATGACTTAATTTCGAAATTGGAACAAATTTCTAATGTGAAAAACTCAGTTTTGTGAAATCATTACTTCAATTAAACTTGTGCCAAATCACTTGCAAATTCTTAAGAGTTCTTATAGGATTTCAACTTGTATAATCTACTCTAAAGGAGAGTTCAAGTGTTCTTATCAATTCATTTTTATCTTGTACTAAGAGAGGGTGCCTCTCTTGTTGTGTGAATCAATTCTCAACACAAGGAAGGGTTCCAAGGTGTTGGAGAATTGGTTGTTTGTAAAAGACTTTTACAAATAGTGGAATCAAATAGTGGAAATCTCAAGTGGATACTTGGGGAGTGGTTTTAATAATCGAAAAGTTGAAGAAAATTGAACAACTTAATTCACCCCCTCTTAAGTCAGTGAGGCCACTTGTCTAAGTTGAGGAGAGAAACAAATGCATGCATCTTTACTTAAAAAATTAATTGGTGCGCTGGTGAGTCTTAAACCCGCGCCAGCCTGCTCATGACCGCAACTGCACAACCACTAGACCACCTAGTTTCTTTAATCTATAAGTGTCAATTGTTATATATATATTATAAAACTTGAGAAGAGCAACGTTGTTTCTATTTTTTATCAATAAGAAAAGTAACCCCGGGCCATGAACGTACTGCACTTATTGTCATTTTTTAAAATTTAATATATCATTCTTTATTTTAATATTAAAATATTAAGTTAATACATTTTAGAATAAAGATACTATATATAGTAGTATTACATTATACTAATAATTTTATTTTATTTTAAAATTAAATATAGAATTATCTATATATTTAAAATTTATATTTATCTTTATATGACATATTTTTTTAATGTAAATTTATAGATTTTTATATACACCGGTTTAACCGGTTCAACTAGTAACTCAGTGGTTCGATCAGTGACCCATTAACCTAGCTAGTGGCTAGACCGAGTCGATAGCCTATCCGGGTTTTATAACACTGATTTTATGTACATGTTACAACTACATCAATGAAATAGAGTCAAACACTTCAACTACATTCAGCATTTACAAAATTCCAATTAAGTATGATATTGAACTAGTGATAAAAGGAAATATTGAGTTGGGAAGATAATTAAAAGATGTTGACATAGTGCGTGTAATTGTAATGGTGGTGATTGCAGTCACAATTTAAAACTCATGTAATATTGTAGGACCAAAAAGAAACCTATTTGCCTTTAAAGAAGTAATATCTCACATAATGCAGGAAAGTATATATAATTTATATTTGAATGGTTACAAAGTTTTTTTAGGACTTATTTTAGCATATTTTAGGTTGCCAAATACTATTGTGCTTGGATTTTTGTCCATGACTAATTTTAATGAGCTATTTAGATATCATTTTATGACAAGACTTCTCTGTTCTCCTATTTCTCTATTTATTCATTAGGTAAAGAGTGATATTATATAAGTTTAGCATTTCCAATCATAAAGAATGCATAAGAGTGCCAGCGGCCTGATTTAAACTAAAGTGCATATTTACCAATAAGGTTGGTTCAAGTGGTACATACTTGATTACCCTTAAGCAAGGTCTCGGGTTCGAGTATTGTGGATGGAAAAAATCACCGCTGGGAGAGCTAGCCCCACCATGATGTGGATGTTTCCGGCTCGAACAGTATTGTCTCCCGTGGAGGATACCTATGGTTAAACAAAAGAAAAAAACTAAAGTGCATATTTATATTTTTTAAGTTTTGTTAAACTTGAAATGAGTGTTACAAATTACAAAGTTTGGCGATTAATTTTATTAAAATGATGATACATAATCTAAAATTTAGGATAAGAAAAGAAAAATATCAGGTCATATGACTTTTGACCCAAACACTATATGGTATTATTTTTTATTCAAGGTTTTAATATGAATTTTTTAGGGTGCACTTATTTAAAAGTTGTTGTATCATACACAACTATATTTTAGCCATTAGATATTTTTGGGATCCATTATTCGTTATTTTTTTGGGGTAAAAGGAGGCACAAGACCAAACAAACTACACAAGAACCAGGCGGGAAAAGGTTCCCCTACAAGATCAAAATTAAGGCATAAAAAAACACAACTAGGAGGCCTAAGTAACAAATGAACATCATAAGATAGATGATGGGTTGAATTAGCCAAGCAATCTGCGACAGAGTTCGCTTCCCTCCAAGCATGAGATATTCTAATACACCAATTTCTCTCCAAGAGACTCTTTATTTGCTGAATAACATCATTATAAGGATGGCAAGCCAGCGACCCCCTTCATCAAATTAACAGTTATTGCAGAATCAATTCAAACCAAACTTTTCTAGCCCCGTGAGTCCAAACAATATCTAGCGCAATGGGCATTGTCCGTTATTTTAAATTCATATTTAATGGCTAAAATTTAATTATATACCGTGTAACGGTTTTTGTATACTTGTACACCCTAAACTTAACCTTTAATATAAGCTAAATTTATTGTGTTGCTTTGAATAATTTAATAAAATATGCTAATTGGATAAAAAAAATAGCATAAGAATATATTTTGATGTAATAAGTAAACTTTTAAGCCTATAAACATATGACGACCAATTATATTAATATTAGAATTATTAATATAATTAAGAGCTTATAACATAAGTTGTTATAAGCTCTTATATGATAAACACTTAATGAACATTCATTTAAGAAAGTTAGTGAAAATTGAAGAGAGAATAACGTACTTAAATTCTACATAAATTGTTCTATAAGCTATTTTGAGAAGCTTATTGAAATAAACTGAAAACAACTTATGAGTATGTCATAAGCTCTTTTCATAAATTTATCAAAACACTTACACAAATGATTATTTTATAAGATAAGCTCAAATAAATTCTTCAAAACACCTTGTAAGTTTCTTCTTGGAAAATTATACTTAAATTTCATTTTAACAGTAATATATTTATTTTATCCAATTATATTGACTTTAATTTTTAAGGTAAATTGAAAATTAATTCAAATATTCTGATATTTTATGATTTTATCTAATTATTCTTTTTTTATTAGGTGGAATTCTCGTAACTTCTCTGAGAACAAAGAGTGTGGTGGAAGAAGTGTAAGTTTGGTTACATAAGGTTGGGGTTAACGGAAAGGAAAGGGGAAAGGGGTTTGGGAATTGGGAGTGGGAGTGGGAGATGGCGACGCCGGGAGCAATGTTGGAGGGAGGAGCGCCGCAACCTCCGGGGACGGACATGACCGGAATATGCTTCAGAGACCAGCTGTGGCTCAACACATACCCTCTCGATCGCAATCTTGTCTTTGATTACTTCGCCTTATCCCCTTTCTACGATTGGACCTCCAACAACGAGCAACTCCGAATGCGCTCTCTCCACCCCCTCGACCTCTCTCAATTATCGTAATTCTCATTCTCAATCTCTACTTTCAGATTAACTAGGGTTTTGGTTTTAGGGTGGTCACGGATTTCAGATTCACTATTTGCGTTATCATAAGAACAAATTTAATTCAGTCTTATGTTGAATCGAAGTAGTTGGTTGCAATTACAATCTTTCTTTTGGTTCCATTTCAGGAAAATGACAGGCATTGAGTATGTGCTCAGTGAAGTTATGGAGCCCCACCTGTTTGTTATTCGCAAGCAAAAGAGGGATAGCCCTGACAAAGTTACACCCATGCTTGCTTATTACGTCTTGGATGGTTCAATATACCAGGCTCCACAACTATGCAATGTTTTTGCTGCTCGAATTGTATGCTCATGCTCTCTATACATGATTGCATTTTTGTTGGCTATAACTTACTTGCATGAGACTTGACACATGAATGTTGGTGATTGTGAAAATAAGCTGCATTAGGTTCTAACTGTTTAAAGTGTTGAGGCACACCGTTTTGAAATTTCATGCTTAGTTCTTTATACTTGAAGGCTTTATTATTCTACAGACTCTGTGTAGTTCAGTAGTTTTGCTTTTAGTTAATGTTATTTTTGTTTTGGGAGAGAAGGTTTTGTCCAATACTGGTTGTGTGGTCGATCTTGCAGGGAAGGGCACTCTATTATATACAAAAGGCCTTTACTACAGCTGCCTCAAAGTTGGAGAAGATAGGATACGGTAAGCAGAGATGAAATGGATGTTTTTCGTTTTGGAAAGATAAGACATTGTTTGTTTTTCTCACAGTAACAGGATAAAAACTGGGCAGGGTTTAAAAATTGATGTGTTACAGCTATTCAGCTGCAGTAATTTGTTCTGTTTAAGGGGACTAGGGGAGCCTTTATCCATTTATACAGTCTTTGTAGCTTCCCTCCCTTAGTCCTTTAACGAGGATAACCTTTCAAAGGGGGTAGTTAGATAGCTATGAAGCTCAGATACTCCAAAATTGCTAAAGTATTGGTATCATACCTGTATACGTATCCATGGTGTATCCTCCATTTTTTTTAAAGAAATTATTGTCTAATACATATGGGATACACCGTTGGTACTTTTAAGCAGCTTTGGAAACTTGTCTTAAAGCTTCTTGTATAACTATAACCTTGTTCTGCATCATGTTATGAGAGGAATTGGTGTACACAGTCCTTCATTCATTCTTTGAAAAGAAACAAAGTGGGTCCAAAGAGGGTGGGGGATTTGGTTTATTTACAGTCCGACCTCTGACTTTTGTTTAGGAAAGATCAAGGATATATTAAAGGAGAGTCAGGGTTGCGGAATACTAGTGAAGATGTACATAACCCTCCTGATGATGGTGGTGGACTTATTAATTTGGCAAAATTGTCTCTTGATAAACTAGACTTATTATGCATTTATATAAAATATTTTTTTTTAAATAAATTTGTGTTAACATATTAAAGCCATATCATATTCATATCCTGAGTTCGTAAGAATTATTTGTATCCTCATATCTCAGTCATATTGTACCCATGTCGTATTAAGTATATGGGCTTCATAGCTTGGCAGGCTATTAGGTTTTTGTTTTCGAATTACTAGAAATCTCGGTTTCAGGTTTAGGATGTTTCATTTAAGGTTTAAGCCTTGTGTAATGTCATTGTTGCAAGCATACAGGGAAATGCTGCTTTGCCATCTAATTTTTCATACCCATTTGATTTCCCTTTCGTCTTGTGTTCTGCCTGCCTGTAAGCCATGTTCTTGTTCAAGTTTTACACCATAGAAATAGTACATTGCTTACTTCTGTGCACATTAACTGAATTGTGATTCTTCTAGCTGGGTCAGTTGATTCTGAAAATGAGACTGCATTGCTGGAGTCGAAGGTTGGTAAGGAGACAATTGATGTGAAGGAAGTTAAGCGAGTGGATCATATTCTTGCATCCTTGCAACGCAAGGTAAGTTGTAGAAACACAACTTTCCCATGTTTCCATATCAAACAATTATTTAGCACACTATTACAAGTTTCTAACAATTTTTATACTAAAAGAAAAGGGTCCAGGAAAGAGTGAGTTCAAACCTGTGTCTTGAATATTCATGAAATCAGTTATGAAATAATATGAAATGTTTATATACTGGTCACCTTCTATATTATATAAAAAATCTTCAGTTATCTTTTGAGTAATTCGATATCCGCCTATCAAATCCTCCTAATTACTCAACAGTAAAGCATTAAATGAATTGGCCAGAGCAATTAATATCTTGCCAAAAAAGCATTTATACCTTCTCTTTTGATTAAGTTGAAGTATTATTAGTTTACCCCGAAAAAATTAGGAGTATTATTATCTTCTGAAACCAAGAACTATGAGATCTTACCTTCCATTATAGGGTGATAGTGGGATGGTATTATTCGAGCCTTTTTTCATGCTTTTCATGTGGCCAGGAGAAAAGTGCAATTAATAGGGTTTTCTTAAACCACCTTCTCAAAAGGAAAAGAATGAAATTCTTTTTTCCTTTCCACAGGACCAGGAGATTGGATCTAGACTTAAGAATAGAATACTGGGCCCATAAATAACTTAGCTAATTCAGTAGGAGGATATAGAACTGTTCTTTTCTCATCGCTCTGTGTTGTCAATAATTTTGTTTGGCCTTGGTAGAAAAAGTGCTTAAAAGATGGTGATCTTTCTGCTCTGTTCTTTTATAACAATGTATAAGAGGTTTTGCCTAACATCGCTAAGCCCTAATATACAAATTAAACAAATAGTTGTGATTGTGAATTGTTTGATAAATCTCAACTGAACATTATTGAAATTTTACTACATTCTTCTCTCAACTTCTAAGTTTCTCTTATACTTTATTATCTGTGAGAAGTGACTATTAACTTGCTGCTACAGCTACCACCAGCTCCACATCCACCACCTTTTCCAGAAGGGTATGTTCCACCCTCAACAGCAGAAACTGAGAAAGGCACTGAAACTCAGGAAGCAGCAGAGTCACAAGCTCCTTCTGTTGATCCCATAATTGATCAAGGGCCTGCAAAAAGAATGAAATTTTGATAGACAAACAGCAATAGCTATTAGCATTCAGATACAAGAAAAGTCGACTACGCCTTACAGGCCGCACATACTGGAACATGGTTAACCCCGTTGTATTCTTTGGTCTGGGGCTCCACTCGTCTTCACCATGAATGTAGATATTATCAGTTAGGCTTACTCTGAGATAGGATGAAATTCTTGATTTTTCATTCTAGACAATGTATTGATTGATAGTGTAAACAAAACTAATCTCCTTCGCATTGGAATTTTTCCATTTATTGAACTTTGATGCAAGGGCTTGCTTTCATCCTAGTTTCTCTGAACACCTCAAGAGTAGGAAATTGCATTTATTCCTTGTCAATTTAGTGATATAATAATATACGACCTCAAGGCATAAATTGAATTGTATTAGTATTAGATTAGATTCTTGACGTGGGAATAACCTGGGCGAGCTGCGGCATCATGTCTTGTTTGAATTGCGCGCATAACCATGATATTAAGCTTATCTCCGTTCTAAAATGGAAAGAATGGAATCATAAGTGATTGAAAATATATTATTGAAGAAAAAATGAGTTGAATTTGGTGCATTTTGGAAATAGATTATTGAGGAAATAATCATTTCTTCATTTCCTAAAATAAGTTTATCTAAACACCTTTTGATTGCAAATTTGTGGCTTTGAATTTTTCAGCTAAACATGCTCAATCAGATGTGATGTGTATTTTGTTTTTATGACCCCATTAAAAAGGACCATTCCTAAATGTGGTCTGGCCAATGATGCTTTCCATGTTATTGCGTAACGAGTGCGGTGATAGATGAGTCACTCACTGTGATAGTTTTCTCCAGGTGATTTCCTCGTCCCGACATAAAATACTACAAAATTGAAGATATTTTGGCTGTCTGAATGTAAAATATAAAAAAACACAAGCATATGAAAGCTACTATGGTATTATCTTGAGGGACAGCTATATCGCGTGTGCTGTATGGTCCATAAATAAACCAGCAATATAATTTTTTGTGGTGTATATTTGATCGCAGGAACTGTTGACCCAAATGTACAAGGTGCGCTTGTTTTATCAGGAGGTGGACTACAGGACTAGTGTGTGTCTGACAATTATCCAAAAACCAAACTCTGCAGAGCCTCACAGCTTGCTGAAAGTGACTCAACATTTGCAACTTGTCCTCACTCTCACTCACTCTTTTTATGAGTACTTCCGTTCCGTAAGGTGCTGTACACGCTCCTTAATTGCTAAGGTATCTCCACTCCAGCGTCTCTCAAAATTTTTTTAAATTAATATTTTATAATTCTATTATATTAATTTTATTACTTTAATCGACTCAATCATTTTTTATCTCCATTCCAGCAATTCTACAAAATTTCTTAAATGGACCCCATAACCCATCTATCAACCAATCACATACCACACAATACTTATTAAAAAAAAAAAGTTAAACACACATGCTTGTATAAGCACTTGTGCTAAATCTGTCAACATTTAAACAAACTGCTCCATCGCTTGACTTTGTTAAGCACCCCTTCTTCTCTGTGGGATGCGGTTGCTCTCATAACTAATAAGCACCACAACATGGTGAAATCCAACACATACATGACACTGGGTCCTCTCCTCTAGCCGACGACGATATCATTACCGTACTTTTCGTGATATTGATTTGATACGCGCGCATATAATATAATCAATGATATAGTTTATGGCTAGTGGCATGCAACTTGGTCATGTATTAATTTATCATTATGGTTAAAGAAGTGACCTTTGATAAGACACCCACTATATTTTTTCCCCTCTTGATCTTGTTGTGATAGTTTGAAATAAAATCTCATTCTTGAAAGCAAATAGCAAAGTTGCGTGTGTTTTATTTTATTTTATTTATCAAGGAGGTCCTAATCCTATGAAAGGTTGTAGTAGGTTAAGTGTGTATTTAGTTAGAAACACTGTGGAGTTCTTAAAATTACATCCCCTTTACTCCAAATGTGATTTCTCAGAAAAAATCAGGATGTATTGCATTTTATCAAAATCAAACTTGCTCCCAAACTTCAAATTTACTAATAATGTGTTTGGTTTGACATTGAAACGGACCAAACTTAAGTTTAGATTCCCGAATGCAGTTATTTCTAACGTTAGAAACGTGAGTTTACCACGTTACAACGCTGAACCAAACATGCACTAAATACCCATTTTAAGATAAAATCTCTAAATTTAAACTAATTCACTACAAACTCCTTTTTGAACAAAAAATTATTCTATAAAAATAAAATGCATTCAAATTTAAGTTTATAAGTATACCATCCAAATAAATACTAAATGTATATTTGGTTTTACGTATGTGAAATCCAAAGTCACGATTAAAATATAAACTCACGATTAAAATCTTAAGTTTGACTAGGTGTATATTGTATTTGATTTACACTGGATTCACATTTAAAAGATGACATAGATCCAGGCCAACACCATTCTCAATAATGTTAGCTTATATTTGTGTTTGAAACGTGATTTTGATTGAAATCAAACACACATGTGATGTAACTTTTGTGTTGAATATAAAAAGATAAAGAAACATTTAAAGATGTGATTAATTATTAAATAATGATGGGTGAAGATTGTTGAGATATAAAATTGTAATATATTTTTAGCTAATAATTAAAAAGAGAAGCCTTTTTAAAAAAAACTATCCCAAATATAAATTTTAAAAAAGTTTATAATTAATTAAAAAAATACCTTCATTAAAATATTGATGAAATAGTTTTAGTTAAAGTTCACTTTTCATCTAGCTTAGATGTTTTATCAAAACACACTATATATACTTTATTATTGATACAATTTTATATTGATATTGATATATACCATCAAAGTATTTTACTAAGTGTTATGTTATTTATACAATACATTCATCTAACAACTCATACAATACACTTTTTATTTTTATCTTTCTCTATTACATCAACAGTCACACCTCACACTTTCTCTTTTTTTTATTCCTATTTTTTACTTTGTTATACCTAGAGTTGTACAAATATCTTTATACAAGTAGCATTTCTCTTTCGCTAAAGCTTGTTGAAATCAGTAAAACTTCATTGAAGTAACGTGTCGATGAAAAAAACATAGGTCCCTATCATATCATTATAACACTATCAGTAACAAATCCGAACTTGTGATTGACCGAACCAACGATGAGGATGATAAAAACATAAAAAAGATGAAGTGGACGTAAAATGACAAATATCTCAATGCTTTTACGTACAATTTAAAACTATTTTTTACTTGAAGAAGTGCTCTTATTACGTTTGGGACTTGTTTAAGAAAAATCATACGCATTTTGGAGTTGCCAAAATCAAAACCATGATTTTGCAAAATTGATTTTAAATCACTTCCGTCTAACGTGCTTCGTAAAGCGTGCACCACTCATATCAACCATTGATTTTCAGAATCAATTCTGCTCAACTGTAAACCAAACGGGCACTAGTGATCTGATTAAAATATTTTCCCGTTCTCCAATCTCCATCCTCCTTTGTTAACTGTGAAAGTCAAGTTTGAAAGGCCGCGCCAGAAACCCTATGCATTTTGTCGTTGTGTTCACGAAATTATCTTGATCACATGACAATAGCAATATTAATATATTCAACTAGATTAAAAAGGAAAAAAAAAACAATTTCGAAACAAAACAAAAGAATAAATTTGAATTTGATATTGTTCCCCCAACTTCTGCAACAGATATACACGTTCTGTACGTTGTTGCTATCCAGCCTATTCTATCCTATTGTATATATTATCTACTTTTATAAAATAAATTGAAGTATTCATTTTAAAAATAAGACAATATATATATAATTTTTATTTTATGAAACATTATTTTGTAAACTTTAATATTAAATTAAATAAATACTTTTCAATTTAATTACATATCTATAATTATATAGTAACTTTGTTAAAAAATTAATTATGATTTTATATTTCTTCCATTAACATTAATAATAATGAAATATTTAGAATTTTATTAAAATAGTTTTTATTATTTAAGTTAAATTTTTAAAATAATTTTAGATATTTTTTTTATAATTACAAATATTTACTAGTTATTGAAGATCATCATGCACAAAAATAGGCGTTTTCCTCGGACGTGTAAGGCTTCAATGCATTTTTATCACATGTGTTGGATTGGAAGCAGGACACGTGTCCGGTTACTGAGGGCTGGCAAGAACGAACGGTGATGAAAAATGGCAGTGAGGAAGTATCAACATATGATTAATGAAGCGCCTTATGGAAACAACACGTGTAGTACAAACTTGACTGGATGCCACGTCACTGGGCCCCACTTTCTGGAGATATAATCAGAATCCAGCTCATAGCTGACTCGGTTATGACGATAATCAGCCAACATGGGGCCCAACAACTGAAATCCTCTCTATTTTATATTATCACTCTCTCCAATTTATTGTTTTATTTATTTTGTGTGTGTGTTTTTTTAGGGAAATTTTACTTTACCTTCTAATATCTTCTTTGATTATTTAATCAATTTTTCTCAACTTTCTTAAATGATCTCAATATTTTTACATTAGATAATATTTAATTATTAGAATTTGTATTTTTAATTTCTTAAAAGGTTTTTTAACCCCTATAACCATTATCCTGTATTTTTTATTGTATTCCCCCATTTTTCACATTCTCATTTGCAACACATATGTGTCTTATTTATAATCTATTTTATGTCTTCGAAATAATTTAAGATAAAGTATACGAATTGTTTGTATGTAATTTGACATTTATACCTCTATTCAATAAAAAAATAATAAGAAGGTATCAAAATTCTTTCTAGCGGAAAGGTACTAAATTGTAACCTATTTTTTTATTCAAAAATTACGTTTTAAACGTGTATTCCGTGTAAATTAATCACACACCTAGATTCAATGTAAACCAAACACACACTTAACTAATGTTTAGTGTCTCAATGCATTTATTTATATTTATATATATATATATATTCATATTTATGATAAATTATATATATATATAAAGTTATGTTTTTTACAATTGAAAAAATGGGAAAAATAAGTGAAAACGATTTTTCTTCTTTTGCTTGCAACATGAAAATACATAAATAAGTAAATGGTGGATTCTAATCAGCTCTCCAATAGAAGAAAAATGAGATTGGGAGGAGTTCTTTTTTTCTTTTTTGCTGAATTGTTTAAAAATAATATATTAAGAATGTAATTTTTAATTTTAATTAAATTATATTCAATTAATAACGCATCAAGATTATAGGATGGAGTCTCCACTAATCACATCCTAAGGAAGAGTAAGGTGGCCTAAGAGTGCTTACTATGGATATGTTATAATATATAAGAGTCAATCTATATTAACCTACTTGTATAACAAAACAAAGGTCGCCAACTAAATCCACATCCGTTCTGTGAGATTCTGATGTCCTGTTTGAGGTTGTCAACTTGGGTGGTACCTTTTGTCTGTTTATCTCTCTCTCCAATTTTTTTAATTTAATTTTTTTTTTAAATGGGGTGTCACTTTCCCTCGGTGAAAATTAGTAGTTATTTAGGTAATACGGAAGATTAAAGTTTGATAAACATGTCTGTAGCAAGGATGGAAAGAAATGTGAGATTTTCAGGGAAGGACTTGGGAACTCCCAATTCTCAGGGAAGGACTCTCCGGCCAGTTATAAATAGCAACATTTCAACAACCATGCCACCACCACACCTCAATTTCCTCCTCTTTTTGTCCTTCTATCTCTTTTCTTTCTTATTTTGTTTTTCATTTTCCTCAAGTCCACATGACTATCCTCATTGAGCAACCTGATCACTATGGTAATTTTTGTAATCCTTCTTTTTTTTTAGCAAAATATAAATTTTCCCCTCTGAGAATCACGGGGAAAATTCTATATTTTTAGTGCAATATATATTTTTTACTATCCGTCTTATGGAAAATTAAAAAGAAAAAACAAGGTTTTTATTTATCCCTGTAAATTTTATTTGGTTTAAGATAGGTTGACTTATGTATATCATTTTCCTCTGATAGTAATTGGTGCATAAATCTGTCCTTTTTCGCTCTGAGCACTCGATTGATTTTGGAAGTGAAAAATGTGCAAAAAAATTGTGTTTTTCAATTAATAGCCTTTTAAAATTGCAGGGTCTGATGTAGAGGCAAAGACAGTGCCAATAAATGAGAAAGAACTGGTGTTGGACGGTGGATTTCTGATCCCACAGACCAACTCATTTGGGCACACGTTTAGGTTCACCTCTTCCTGATCCATTCATTCTTTTTGTTTGTGGTGTCACTCACCCACCCAATTATATTGAGCTTTTATCCCCAAAAAATAAAAAAGAAGACAAAGCAACTCGCTAATTTAAAATCTTCAATAATATTTTCACGTTAATTAATTTGAGTTTTATGTGCGTGCATGTTTTAATCTCTTTTATTTTCTTTTCTTTTGTGTTTATAACCTCTTTTATTTTTCCTTTTGGCACGGAAAAAAGCTTTGCATTTAAGAAATTGTTTTTTTTTGGTCGCAATTTAAGGGCGATTTAAGGAATTCTATTTTTTTTTTGGTCGAAAACGATTTAAGGAATTCTTCATTGACAAAAGAGCGCTAATGTGATGGCTGTTGTTTCTTTATCTGGTTTGGGCCCATAAATTTTTTAAAAAGAAATCGTCATTTACATTTATAGTGTTAATCCGGTCCAGTCTCCTTCTCTGATATTTGGGCCAGGCCCATCAAATATTTGCCCCTTTTGTTCTTTTATAATTATAGTAATAACTCGACCAAAAAAAATAGTAATAACTTTCACCAAAAAAAATATAGTAATAACTTATAATATAATGATTTTTTATTCAATTTTAGGACTTCACTAATGTGTATCTTTCCATACTATAACACGCGTCGTTTTAAAATAATGTTAAGATACATTACAACTCTTTTGAATGAAGTTACAAGAATTTTAAAAATGTGACATAATATTTAAGACAATTTTAGAGTATTTGTAAATTTTCAATTTCAGAATATTTACAACTTTTTTTTTTAAAAAAAATCTTGTAACTTAGTTTAAAATATTTGTAACAGTCTTCAAAGTTGATATAAAATGCATCATCACACATCACTTTTGGAAAGACGCAAGCTATTGAACTTCTCAAATCCATACTAGTAAAATCAGCTGTAGGCTTATTTCTGCATGTTGGTATCATTTCTCTTAAAGTTGATATAGAAATGCTTATTTTTTATTAATGTAAGTAAACTAAAAGATATACTAGTTGTTTCACTTGCTTAATTCGACTCTGGATCACTAAACCTACGAAAATGAAAAGTGATTAGATCCTTCATTTCTTTATGTTCACATATTAAAACACTGCTATAATTATCTCACGAGTGACAAACCATTGTAAATCAGGGATTATGATGCTGAAAGTGAGAGGCAAGAAGGAGTGGAGAACTTCTACAGGAAAAATCACATTTACCAATCTGTTGATTTTGTAAGCATCTACCACAAATATTTCATTCACTATTCCCCCCTCCCCCCAAATTTCAACTTATGTTTCCTCCAGAAAAAGATGTACAAGTACATCACATTTGCCACAATGGGGGGAAGCATACTTTCAAAATTATATATGAAGGGATGAATTAATTGATATACACATTAATTGTATCTTACACAGGTTAAGAAAATGAGAGAGGAGTATGGAAAAT
This sequence comes from Sesbania bispinosa, assembly GCA_026901365.1. NCBI lineage: Eukaryota > Viridiplantae > Streptophyta > Magnoliopsida > Fabales > Fabaceae > Sesbania > Sesbania bispinosa. The sequence continues at coordinate 376,052 of QLOH01000470.1, read as the reverse complement.
TGAACAGGGTAGAGATGAGCATATGGGAATGTTGTGAACTCCTTAATGAAGTGGTGGATGAGAGTGACCCTGACTTGGATGAACCTCAGATTGAGCACTTGCTCCAAACTGCTGAAGCTATAAGGAAGGACTACCCAAATGAAGATTGGCTCCACTTAACTGGCCTTATCCATGGTACTTTCTAATGACCCCTTTACACATTCAATTGCTCCTTATAACTCTGTTACCAAAAAGATACCTTTTTTAATTTGGTTCAATGCAGATCTTGGCAAGGTGCTTCTGCTTCCCAGTTTTGGAGGACTTCCTCAATGGGCTGTTGTAGGTAATTGTGATGTTTCATCTATATATATATATACAAGGTTGAAAGGCTATATGTTAAAGGAGTGCTTGTCGTTTGCAATTTCTATTTTGAAGCTAAAGTCTCTAATATTTACTATACTTGTACAGGTGACACATTCCCAGTTGGTTGCAGATTTGACAAATCCATTGTTCATCACAGGGTAAATCTATCAACTCATTTTCTTTATGGCTGCACAGAACTAACAAATTATTGAAATTAAACACCTGACATGGGTTGTGTTCCCACTTCAGTATTTTAAGGAAAATCCAGACTATAACAAATCTACATACAACACTAAATATGGGATTTACTCAGAGAAATGTGGACTTGATAATGTGATGATGTCATGGGGACACGATGACTACATGTATCTAGTAAGCCCTTAGAAAACTCAAGTGAATTTTTTTTTTCATAAAAAAAATATGTAGGATATTTAATGTTATATTATATTTCATAAATAGTGAATAATCTAAAATTTGAGTGTTGTCTTCAGGTGGCAAAGGAGAACAATACTACTCTGCCCTCAGCTGCTTTGTTCATTATCAGATACCATTCATTCTATGGTAAGTTCAACTTAAAAACAAAAGTTCCTTTGTCCAACATTTAATTATAAGTTCTTAAACAAATCCAATGGTCCATTTGCAATCTTATTTGATACACTCATTTCTTTTGCAGCCTTACACAGGGAAGGAGCCTATAAGCACTTGATGAATGATGAGGATGTTGAGAATCTGAAATGGCTCCACATTTTCAAGTAACATATATATTACACATGATTTGTTATTTTTATTATTAAGTCTGCAAAGATTTGTTAATGTTTTGTCTAACTTTGTTGTATATATATTCATTAATCTGCAGCAAATATGATCTCTACAGCAAGAGCAAAGTTCGAATTGATGTTGAAAAGGTCAAACCATATTATCTCTCTCTCATTGAAAAGGTCAGCACCGCTCGGAAATTTCCTTTTCTTTTCTGATTGAGAAAGAAAAAGAATGTTGTTTTCACTTAGTCTTAAGTTTGTACTAATTAATGCATCTTTATTTGGTGCAGTATTTCCCTGCAAAGCTGAAGTGGTGAAATGTTGGAGCCTTGAAGTTGCAAATGATTAAGCATGATAATTAGTTTAGTAAATGGAGCAGAGGGAATAAGCTATCAAGCCGCAGTAACATGGATTTATATGCTTTGCTAGCTGGTTGAAGATTCTTGTATAAATAAATATTCGTAGTCATGTGAAATATTTTCATTTATTTTTTATTTTAATTCCTAGAATATATCGTACGTAGTTTCGTCAAGTCGTTTTTAAGTGATAATTTCAAGATATAAATTTCTAACATTCTAAGTATATTATGTTTATTATTTACACTGAATCGAGAAAATATTAACATATTAAAAATATCAAAGGGAGTAAAAATATTACAAAATTTAATCTTCAAAGTGTAAAAAGGAAACGTTTGCAGAGCAAGCAACAACATAAACTAAAAGTTTAGAGGTAATTGTTGGGATTAATTTTACCATTATCGTGTGGTTTTTGCCGGCATGAAAAGTTAATACCAAAGCGCAAAATAAGAAGACATCTATGTGAATAAATTTCACGCGGAGCGAGAGTGAGACACCAACTGTGTTACACGAGGGACCAAAGATTTTTTTACACAAAACTTACTCATACAATGCCTCTCATATGTGGACTTGTGTATAAACTATAAAGAGAAACTATAATCATACGATAAGAATGTACAAAATTATTGTAAAATTAAGAAAGAGATAGAAATATATGAGAGATAAGTGTGAGATATGATGAGTGATATGATGGAGAGAAATAGAGATAAAAAGTATATTGTATAAGTTGTAGAATGATTTTGTTGTAAGAATAATTTATCTCCTGTATAAATGGTGACGTTATTTAGCATAGCGTCTTATTTGCGTTTACTCAACAAAGCTAGTGCTAAGTTATTATATCATTCACATGTTCTAATTATAATTGGTGAATTATATATAGTATTTTTTTTAGGGACGTGGTTGAAAATTTACATGGTAATAGTAATTAAAATGGTAAGAGTACAACGGTCTCCCGTGGTTCATTAAAAAAATTACCGTTATAATAAAACAAATTATAGGAACGAATAATTAGTGAAAATGATTTAATATAATAAAAAGAAAGAAAAAGTGTGATAGAATGATATTATAAGTGAATAAGTAATTAAAAACAAATAAAAAGGAGAAAAAACACTACCATAGAAGCTAAATAAATGAAGATACGATTTTGATAAAAAAATTGAAAAGAAAGTAAAAAGGATAATACTATTTTTGTCACCATCCATTTTATATTTTTTATTACATAAAAACACACATTAGGAAAAATAATAAATGTGTTGATTTACATTAAATGTAATATAATAATAATAATAATAATAATAATAATAATAATAATAATAATAAACAAAATTAATGTGTGAGAAAAAAATAAAATGGTAAGAACAAGACTGTCTCCCGTGAAGAAAACCCGCAGTTCATAAAAAATATATTTTATAATGAAACATATTAATAAAAACGAATAATGAGAGAAAATATTTTAATATCATAATAAAAAAGAAAATGAAAGTGAGATAAAAAATAAAAGAAAACGACAGAATTAAGACTGCCTCCCGTGGAGTATACCCGTGATTCATAGAAAAAACACTACAATAGAAGCTAAATAAATGGAGATATAATTTTGATAAAAAAATAAAAAGAAAGAAAAAAGGATAATAAAAAAATAAAATTAATGTTTGAGAAAAAAAATAAAATGGTAGGAAAAACATTGTCTCCCGTGTAGAATACCCGCAGTTCATAAGAAAATTTCTTTTGTAATGAAATATATTAATAAAAACGAATAATGAGAGAAAATATTTTAATATCATAATAAAAAAGAAAATGAATGTGAGAAAAAATAAAATGGTAGGAACAGGACCGTCTCCCGTGGAGAATACCCGCAACTCATAAAAAAAATTTCTTATAATGAAACAAATTAAGAGAAAATATTTTAATATCATAATAAAAATAAAATGAAAGTGAGTCAAAAAATAAAAGAAAAAAGAAAACGACATGATTAAGACTGTTTTCCGTGGAGGATACCCGTGATTTTATAAAAAAAACAGTACAATAGAAGTCAAATAAATGGAGATACAATTTTGAGAAAAAAATAATAAAAAAGTAAAAAGAGAGAGAGGAATGGAAAGCCAATAATTTTTACCGGTAAAGTTTTTGCTAGAAATACAATACATGTCCAAATGTATTTAGTTTTCTTAAAATATTATTAAATAAATAGATAAGAAAGAGAAAACATATGATAAGTTTGGGCCGGAAAATTTTTTAGGGGAGCTTGACATGTGGCATTAGGAGGGTTTTGTTTTCCAAAAGCATATTAGATTAGAAATCTTTGGTCCCTCACATATGGGAGGGGCTAACATAGTTGGCGTCTTACTTTCACTCTGTGTGAAATTTTAAATTTATTCACAGAGGTGCTTTTCTGGTTTTGCATTTTGATATTTACTTTTCGCGCGGGCAAAAATCGCACCATAATAGTAAAATGTTTTTGTCTCATATTATTTGGTAAATAATTTTTTTGCCTTATTTTAGTAAAAAAGGCTAATTGTAGATGAGATTTTCAATAAAGCGCCACACAATTGCCAAGTTAGATCTCTTAACTACGTTCAATGGTTGTGTTGAGAGAACCCAGCTCAAATGGAATTAGTGCCTGTTTGATTTACATTTAAGTAGAATTGATTTTAGAAATCAATGATTGAGATGAGTGATGCACGTTTTACGGAATATGTTGGATGAAAACGATTTAAAATCAATTCCGCTAAACAATGGTTTTGCACTGTTGAACGCAAAACAAGTAGAGGTTTAGTCTCTACTCTCTACTTGTCAATTGAAGAATTAACACCCTTATTTCACACAAAATAAGATGCGATGAGATTATTACCTTACCGGTGCCTTTTACCATGGTCTCTTTGAGAAAGAGATCACCGATGGTTCCCAGATAAATAACCGTTGGATTATTGTTATAGGCTTAAATATCATTTTGATTCCTACCTTTTTTGTGTTTTTTGTTTTAGTCCCTGCCAACTTTTTTTTTATTTTAGTCCCCACTTTTTCAAACGTATGTTATTTAAATCCCTGTTGTTAAAAAGGTTAACGGTATTGATAACGTGGCAAACGTTTAGTCCTGCTCGGATGGTATCCTTCTCTCTTACCAGCGTTGACATTAACCCCCATTTTTCCTTCTCGGATGGTATCCTTCCCGAATAATATTCTTCTTGGATGGCATTGAGCTCAGATTGTAGCCTGCTCGGATGGAACTTAGAATGATCTGACCTACCTCTTCACCTTGGTCGGATCATTTTGAGTTTCATTCGAGCAGGATACCACCCGAATAGGATACCATCTGAGCTCAATACCATCCGAGCATGATACAATCCAAGCTCAACAACATCCGAGTAGGATACCATCTGGGTTCAATACCATCCGAGCAGGACTAAACGTTTGCCACGCCATCAATCTTGTTAACCCTTTTAATGATAGAGACTAAAATAACATACATTTGAAAAAGTGGGGAATAAATTTTAAAAAAAAGTTGGCAGGGACTAAAACCAAAAACACGAAAAGTTAGCAGGGACTAAAATAAAAAACACAAAAAGTTTGCAGGGACTAAAACCAAAGTACGAAAAGTTGGCAAAAACTAAAACCAAAAGTGTCAGGGACTAAAATAATATACATTTGAAAAGACTAAAATTAAAAAAAAAGTTGACAAAAACTAAAACAAAAAGCACGAAAAAATGTAGCGACCAAAAATGATATTTAAGCCTTAAAAAAAGTGAATGAATATGATAAAGTGGTATGTGAAATTGGTAACTTGAAACTAATAAAGTAGCGTCCGTACATATATTTATTTTTCACTCACTTGAGTAGTTCAATTTTAGTGTTTTCCATTTTTAATTTGGAGCAATCTTAATGTTTGGAGTCCCAATGGTCATCCTAACCTAATCTAAAACAATAAAATCAAATAGAATTAGAAGTTAATAAAAAAATAAATGAAGGCAAAATCACCGAAAAGGATGAAGGACGGATACATATAGTAATTGGAAGAGTTGAAACTTTTGGAGTGATCTTAGGTGATCTATCACAGATTGATGGTGGAGCGTTGTTGGTGGCTTGGTGCACAAAACTGCCGGTGAACATGGTCGAACTCCGCGCTTATGGTTTTGCACATGGCTCACAAGTTGTTTACGGTTTGCAAGCCGAGCGGTATATGGCAGGGAAAAAGGTGGGACTGCGACAGAGAAGATGGCAGTCAGGTTTGTTTTACACAGAGGATTGAGTGTATTTTGGGTATGATAGTAAGTTGGTCGCTGGGTTTTACTCATGGCTGAAGTGGCTAGTGGGTTGTGTTTTTGGAACGATGTTTATTGGTCACTGGTGGTATTCCATGATGAGAAGGGAAAGAGATGACAATAATATTAAACTCGGATCGGACCGACCGGTTCAACTGGTTGGACCGGAAACCAAATTCATGGCCGGTCTGACTTAGATCGTTTATGTCATTAACTCGAGAACTTTGGCTGTTAAATCGATAAAACTCGTTGGAATTCGGAATGGCTCGGTCAAATCCTCGCGTACCGAGACGACACAACCCCTCCTCCTAACCACTGAACCAAGTGCGTTTCTTACTATATTATGGCAGTTATATATATATGAGGAGTGCTAGCAACACACTCTTTTGAATACTCTCTCAAACACACTCCATGATTGGTTAAAATTCACATGGGTCCCACCAAATTCATGGGTCCCACTCCCAAGTGGTGGGACCCATGTGAATTTTAACCAATCACATGGAGTGTGTTAGAGAGAGTGTTCAAAAGAGTGTGTTCCTAACATTTCTCATATATATATATATAGATAGATAGATAGATAGATAGTACTACACACTAGCTACAATGTAGTAACACCTCTTCACGACATGAGCCTGCACCCTAAAATTGTTTTTTTTCCTCCAGATTTTGATATTCTATTTACAACTTCCATAATATTAAACTTAATAATATAAAATATATTAAATAGTGTTATTTTTATTTTAATTACTTTTTTAGTTTTTCTTTAATTTTATGAATATCATCTCAAAATTATTTCCTTCTTAATAGGTAAATATTTTTTTTCTTATTATTTTGTCTTTTATTTTTTATAAGTCTTAAAAATTTGAATATAAAATTTATAATACCGGTTTAATCGGTTTAACTTGTGACTCACGGATTCAACCAGTGACCCATTAACCCAGAAACATGATCGAGTCGATAACCGATCCGAGTTTTATAACATTGAGAGATAGAGTTCTTGGAAGCTAAGCGGCTAGGGCAATAGAGAAGATAACAACAATTCATGAAAAAGGTGCTTGCAATTCAGAAGGGTCAAAACTGTAATATTTGATAATAGAGCATTCAACGAATAAAATAATATTGTACTGAAAAGCTTATAATCAGTAATTTTAGGGGACCATTAATGGTACCTTTTTGAAGAAGACCATGCTAAACGACACCTTGGTTTACTTGGGTCAACATGACTATTAAATGCAAGCAAGAATCAACAACTAGGAAATAAATTTGGTTTACTTTTCGTGTCATAGGGGTCAGCATCTTCATTAGATATGCCTACGCTAGCTAATAGTACTACACTGTAATGCCACTAATACACAACGTTCACTTTATAGTTGACTAAATTTTTAAGTCAATTTTTTAATTATACATGATAGTAATAAATTAAAATTGAAAAAAATTTATTAAAAAATATATCATTCAATATTTCTAATATTTTAAATGTTGTGATAATTATAATTTTCAATTAAAATTTTCACTTTTAATTTATTATTCAGTACAATGTTACATATGTTAAAAAATCATTTTTAAATAATATAACTTGCATTTCTTTTGTCATATATTTTCTAGGTCTTATAATATCTATTATCTTAAGGTTTTTGTTTTGTCACAAATTATTTATCATTTCAAAATATTAAGAAAAATATATAATCATTTTTCCCTAATAGTAATTATATTCCAATCAACTTATTTATTATACAATATATTAATTAGTCTTGGTCTATTTTTTTTAATAAGGTCATTTAAAAATATATCAAATAATTATTATTTTTTAAATATGTATATATTATTTTAAAAGTCAAATGATATGAGGAGGAAATAGTAGCCGATATTAATTGAATCACCTCATGGATGAGGATGAGTTGAATTGTAATAATTTTGGGAGGCAATCTGGAGTCTGTGAACTATTTTCTCAGCCATTTTTTGAGCTTGAACCCCTTGGATATACTAGTTTATTTGAAATTACGTTTTAAATGTGGATTCGGACAAATGTTAATATTACTGGATCTATGTTTAAAATGTGATTTTGAAATAAATCAAACACAAAGTACCTCTTTGAAAAAGTGATCAAAAGGCCGTTGACAAATTATTTTCTATACTTGTTATAGATTAAAAATAATAAAGAGATTGATTTTAAAAATATATTTAATTCAATAAACTAAAGAATAGTTTTTTTTACACCTCAAATTTTGAGGAGATAAGTGTAGGATGAAGAGAAATTAATGGGGAAATTAAAAAAGGAAATAAAGAAAGAGAAAGGAAAAGATATGATAATTAATAGATTTATAATTCAAGAAAAAGATAGAAAGAGAAAATGAGGTATAAAAGAAAATAGTGAGTTTGTTACAAATATCAATATGATAAAGTAAAATGGATGATGATGTTGGAGGTTAGGTTTGGGTCGATTTTAAGGTAAAAAAATCATCCAATCCAATTAATCATTGTAATTTTATCATTTCATAATCTGATCGGTATTGATTATTTTTTAAATCTGATTCAATCTAATCCAATTTAAAATGAATTGGATTGGATCGATTTCAGTTTTTTAAGAGAGACAATAAAAGTGATAAAATTATGAAATGGTAGTAATATTTTTATTGGAACTTAATTATATTTATTAACATAAATATGAATTATATAAAAAAATATGGAACATGAAAATTAATTTATATTGATATATTTATAAAGATATTAACGGTAGTTGGCAAAGTCTCAAGAAGGGAGTTGAATTGAGACACGTCTAAGCTTGTTAAAAATTTAAACTCGTTTCTGACTTAGATTCTCAAGTGGTTTCACTTGGATGTCAGAAGGTTAGTCACAGACAGATGCAAAAATGATTCTGACTTTAAAACTTGATTTAGTTAAGAATTTTTGCTTCTGGTCTTTTTATCAAAGATATTGATTCAAGTGATTAAAGTAATGAATATTTGTTTATGAGTTAAGGTTATGTTTCAAGCTTAAGTTGCAAACTTAATAGCTGATTTAGAATTGTAAAGACAGAATAAAAAAACAACTAAGAGATAGAGTCAAAGAAGATGAACACAACAAGATTTATACTGTTCACTCTTATCAACCAAGAGCTATGTCCAGTCCTCACATTAGTGAGATTTTTCCACTAACCTCACAAAGTCACAAGTATTCTCCTTTTAGGGTCTCTTTAGGCTTTTAAGTATTCTCCTTCACGGACCTCTTCAGGCTGCTCAATATTTTCCTTCACGGGCCTCTTCAGGCTCCTCAGTATTTTCCTTCACGGGCCTCTCCAGGCTCCTGAGTATTCTTGTCCAAGCTTCTCCAAGCTTCTCAACTCAAAACCACAGTCTATAAACACTTTTTGACTTGGTGGAGAAGCTACAACAGAAATGGATGAAATTAAGAAAGCTTATTCTTAACTTGAGGTTTTAAACACATAAAGTGTGAATCAACAGTAGAATCCTCAAGTTAAGTTACACGTAATATTACAAAGAATAAATCCCACAAATAAGCTCAAAGAGTTGATGAACAGTGAAAAATATGTGGGTCAGAAGCAAGTAGAAGTGATTAAAACAGTATAATGCTTTTCCTGCAGAGATTCAGCTCTTTGATGTGTGTTCTGTCACTTGGTTTTGAGTTATCTTGGATTTTTATAGGATTGTGCTTGATTATAGTCGTTTGTAGCAGTTGGAGTTTTCCATCAACTTTCCTCTTTGTGTCAGGAACTTGACTACATCAACATGTTGTACTTGCTTCTGTCTGACGCAATATGCTTTTGCATCTGACCTTGATTATGAGTCTGAGTCTGAGTCTTGCTCCCGTGTTTGACCTTCATTTTGCTTCTGACTTGAGCTAGTGCTTCTAAGATATGTTTCTGACTATATGCAATTCTTAGCATTTTGAGCATATGTTTCTCTTGAGAGTTTTGAGGCTATGACTCTTGTACTTGAGTTATGACTTTGTCTTCGCCATTTGGTTTCGAGTCTGACTAACATTCTCCTGCACGCGTCTCACTCTAGGACTTTCATTTGGTACTTGATGAAGGATGATTTTTTAATCCTCTTGTATCTGCATCTCAGTTAGATTCTAAAACTGCACACTCGAGAAGATAGATCATATGCAAAAGTAACTCATAATAAAACTTAATTTTTACTTAGTCAGAGGGGTTGCCAATCATTAAAACCTTATGCATATGAGCGTCTGTCTTAACATTAACATTATATTAGATAATAAAATCATAAAAAGCTATATTAGATAGTGTAAGTAATTTCATAATATATGTGATATAAATTCGGTTTGGATTGAATTGGATCGGTTTTCAACATAGGATCTGAAAACCAATCGAATCCAATAAAAAAAACTTCAATTTTTGTGGTTTTGATTTTCAATTTTTCGGTTCGATTTTTGCGGTTTACAATGGATTTGATTGGATATGAACACATGAATTTGAGAACTATAGTCCTATTAGTTGACTTGGTTGTGTCTCCTTCTAGTACGTTCAAGTGCACAACAATTAATACTGCTAATTTATTTTGAATTAATGTTGTACTTTTTTAATAGTTTTTTAGGGTAAACTATATTTTTCGTCATTGTATTTTTTGTTAACTTTGATCTTCGTCTATCACTTTTAAAATATTTTTTTATATCCCCATATTTTTAAAACACCTTAATCATAGTCTCTGATGTTGATTAATTTTGTTAAGTTACTTACTGTTTAATGGATTTTCACATTACTTTTTAATGTTGAGTACGTCTCGTTTAATCCATGTGGATGTTGAGTCCATTTATTAAAAAATTGAATTCACTAGCAATTTAAGAGAGCTAATTAAGGTCAATACCTATATATGATTAAGATATTTTAAAGGATTTAATAACTTACACGGTTAGTGTAAAATAATTTTACACGGTCATTCAATAATGTGTTGACACATCATTTAATGAGTTTAATGACACATGAGGTGACATATTCATTAATTGATGTGACAAAATATTATTGGATGACTGTGAGTTTAATGACACATGAGGTGTCATGTTCATTTATTGATGTGGCAAAATATTATTGGATAACTGTGTAAAACTTCTTTACACTGACAGTATATGGTAATTAAACTCTATTTTAAAACTATATGAATGTAAAATAAAAGTTTTAAAAGCAGAGGATGAAAATTAAAGTTGACCAAAAAAATACTAAAATATCCCTTTTTTTATTTATTAAGTTTTTAAGTAATGTCCTTCTTAACTAGGGGTGTAATCGGGTCGGGTCGGTTCGGGTTCAGGGGAAATAGAAGTCCAAACCAATTGTTTCACTTCAGTTTGGGTTGGTTCGGTTCCAACTTTTTTTGTTACGTAATTCGAACCGAACCAACCCGACCATCCACGGGTTGGGTCAGGTCGGGTGATCGGGTCTGATTAAAATAATATTAAATTCATGTCCTGTATAGAAACACGTGAAAAAAAATCCAAAAAAATCTGAAAAAAAAATAGAGAAAATCAACTGAACCTATTTTATACATAGAACTACCAATTTATATGGACTTCAACCACACACTATTTTGTTACAGATTTGAACAAAGTGACAAAACCAAAACCAATAGTCCAATACACATCAAGTGGGGCTGGCATAGAAGGTTCATCTGTAACTGGTTCAGTTGGTGCCTCTACGCCTCCCATTGTTGCAGCTCCAACTAGTGGTGGGGATGGAGCACTTCCCACTTGGGTTCCACTAGATTTTTGAGTTCCAATTGGTGCTGTAACCTCTTCCATTCTGCATGAATTTAGAAAAAAACATGAACAAAAAAACAAGCAGATGGATATTAAAGACTCTTGTACCCTTCACAAAAATCCCTATGCATGTTTTCTCAAGGATCAAACACGTCAAAGAACAAAAAGAATATCACAATAGGAATTTAAACAGAGATTAGTTTGCATGCATATTCTGGTATGTTAACTATAAGCTTACTCGAAAGATGAAGGAAGTCTGGTCAAGTTACCAAAAGGGCACCAGTGAACTCCAAAAGACTGCAAAAAGCATTTAGAAGTCGATGTTTAGTCAAAATGGTAAGCAGAATATATCTATTCACATACAAATGAAAAAGAACAAGATAATTCCAATTAAAGCAGGGTAATGCCAAACTTGAAATTCCAAGTTCTAATTACTTATACATCAAAAAAGAAAATATTTCGGCTAGAATTATGGACTATAAATGGAAATAGAGAAAAAATCTGCACCAATAGGGATTAGTTGTACAATTCAAAGATTTAAAGACTGCCAAAGGTATAGGAATGAAGAAGGAAAATGAAAGAGGTACCTCAACCTTAAAAAAAAAAACAAATCATGTTACAAGTTGTTCAAACATAACCAAGGTTCTTTCACCCACTCATAAGTGGATAATTGAAATCCCAAACTCTTTGCTCTAAGTCAAACCCAAAACATATTTTGAATCAGTTCTAAAACAGATACATCACAAGGATTATTCAATCTAAATAAGATACTATTTTGTGGAATAGGTAGACCAAATTTTACTTGGTCACCCCTATAATCAATCTTTCTCTTTTTAGAACAGAAAAACATATTGAAATCAGCTATGTTATTCACAATAAACCAAGTTATTCACAATATATCGAAGATTTAGTAAGTCAGCTACACAAGGTCATGGTAGACAAGGTTCAAGTTGTAAATCTAAAGCTACACAATATTCAAGTTACATTGATCAAGCAGTCATGCTAGCAATTCCGAAGAGAAGATCGAAAAAACAGAGACAAGAACCAAACAGGGACACACAGTTAGGGTTAGTTACCTGAGAGCAGAAACGGTCCTTCCCAAGGGAGGAGAACACTTCCGGCAACCACGAGTGGCGGAAACAAGGGGAGGGTAAGCTTTTAACGGCGGCGGTGCAACCAAAAACGGTGGGGGGACGGAGGACAGTACGGGACGAGAGAGAGCAGAGAGGTGACAAGGGAGATTAGGGAATGAGAGACGAGAAGACCTTGCCAAGGGGAGGAGAACACCTCCGACAAACCACGAACGGCGGCAACAAGGGGAGGAGACGCTGTTAACGGCGGCGACGCGATGAGGAACAGTGAGGGGACGAGGGAGATTAGGGGACGACAGAGGCTAGGGCACACAAGCAGAAAGGGGGAAATGAAAAAAAAAATTTGTGAGTGTGAAAGTAAATAAAAGTAACCCCTCTCATCAGTCTGTATTGGTCGAGTTCGGGTTGCTCGGGTGTGAAAAATGAGAACCCGATACCCGAACCAATCAACCATCGGGTTGCTCTAAAAAAGACCCGAACCGAACCACAACCCAACCCAAACCGGTTTTTCATTTGGATTGGGTCGGGCCGACCGGGTTGGCGGGCCGACCCGCAACCGCTTACACCCATATTCTTAACGTACAGGACACTTCCATGAAACTGAAAGATTCAAAGATTCTCTTGACCTAGCCATATGCGACGTATTTGACTAGAATAGGTACGTGGACAATTCTTGTGAAATAATATTGAATGTTTAAAAAAAAATAAAACTTTTCTTTATATACTAATTAGTTTTAAAAGTGTTTTAATAAATTAAATCAAATATAATAGAGAAAGATATTCTAAAGTAGGGTTTAATTTTATGCTTGGATAGTTTATTTTAAAATAAAATTTAGATATCAATCCGTCAATATCACTTAATTATACACATAACACATACTGCACTTTAAAGAAAGAAAGAAATAAAGGTAATATTACTCTCACTAACATCACTATTCAAGTAATTTGGTTTAGTGTTAAAAATTGTCATACTAAAATTTGAACTCTTCAATGCAACTATTTTTAACATTAGAAATATAAATTTACTACGTTTCAACGTTAAATCAAACCTGTTATATATCCTCCTTTAACTTCATGTTCGAATGCAATTGTAGGACCAATTAATGATATGTTTTGATATATATTTTTTCTTTTGTTTTTAATTTGGAAAAAAATCTCACTCACACAAAGTAATGAAAGTATGACCAGTTATAATTAGAGCAAGACTGTGTTGATTTGACTTCTTCCAAAATGTGAGGCTTTAGCATGATATGTAATTTTCATATTTTTTTCTTCTGTACTTAATTTGGGAAAAAATCTCACCCACACAGATTAATTATGGCCAGTGATAAGAGGAAGACTGTGTTGACTTCATCCAATTAATGTGAGCTAGCCTTTTCAGCGGATACCGGTAAATGAGTTATAGAATGCATATTTATACAAAACATCCCAAGAAAACTTTAAAACTTATGATGGCAACATCCCATTCAGCCACAAGAACGTACAAACCAGCAACAACTCCACAAAAATCTCACATGCCACTCATTGTCATACATGGAATTTGCACTTCAAAGGACTTTCATTTTTAGGAATTAACTTTGGGTCCGAAATGGAATTCACAAAACATTTGTGGTCAATATATAAACAACCTAGCATTTCCCCGACACCTGCAGCTACCTTCTCATTTGGTTTACGTACGTGGACCAATTTTTTTGTCCCTTACCTATGCCGTCAATATTGTTATTAGGACATTAGTCAACAATATAAAAAAAACAACTTTTTTTTTATTTTGCAATAAACACATTTAAACGACCACACCAATATTTCTTGGTCCCGTTGTCCTAGCTTGTATACATTACTATATATTAAGACTCTGCTCATCGTTGTTTCTTGAAGTATTGTTTCGATATATACAACAGGGATATATATATTATGAAGTTTTCGGTGAGATCATCTATCTTTGTTGTGCCTTTTCACTTTCGATCTGATTCTTCTTCTTTAATTTATATATTAATTAATTGTGGCTTCTAACACATATATATGCTTTCCATCCCATGAATGTGACAGATAACATGAAAAGAGAAGGAGCATGTCCATGGATTGTGACCTTAATGTTAAACGTATGCGTATGGCTTGCCTTACTTCCACTCTGTATTACTCATGTCAATTCAGAACTAGACAAACCTGTTGCAAGAGATATTGTTAACGATAAACATCCTGGTATATGAAGTTTGTTTTTGACTCCCATAGATAGGCAAGAATTAGTTCACAAATTACTTTTGATCTTAGTATTGCTGCTGCGCTTGCAGATATAACATCAAAGATTAATTAATTACTATTATTTACTAGCTAGCTAATAATTGATCTCGATCCATCCTAATTAATTAAGAACTTCATCATAGCTAGCTATTACATTTTCATTTCCAACTGACTGGATATAATTAATATTTGTAGGTTTCATAAGCATTGATTGTGGATCAAAAACAGATTACTTTGACAGTGATATTGGAATTTGGTATCAATCAGACAAAGAGTTTGTGAAAACAGGAACGAATCATCTGATTTCTTTAACTAAAGACTTAAACTATCTCTACTTTGGGAGACGGTTGAACACATTGAGATACTTTCCAGAAGGAGAGAGGAACTGCTACAGGTTGAAACCAGAGCAGGGGAAAAATAATAGTTATCTGATCAGAGCTTTCTTTGCATATGGAAATTATGACGGCAAAAATCAAACCCAATCTTTTGAACTGCATCTTGGAGTCAATCGTTGGGAAAATGTTAGTGTTGGTCTCTCTGGTTACAGTTTCGCGGAGGTGATTCACACTCCGTCAAGTGACAGCATAGATGTGTGCCTTGTAAAGACTGGTCCAACAATCCCTTTCATTTCTTCCTTAGAATTACGGCCTTTGAACAATTCCATTTATCAGAATCATGAGATCATGTCCAGCACTGATCCACAGCCACTTCTAAGGCTTGAAGTCAGGGTTGATGCTGGCTCCCCTCAATTGCCTCCGCCGGATTATAACAAGTAATCATCAACACCCTAGCTAGCTACACTACAATGCTACCTTATTGTTTAATTTGCATTAATTCAGGAGTACAGGGTACTGCAACACATACAGAATTTAAAAGTAGCAGATATTGGCTAAAAAGAGAAATACAAATAAATAGCTAAAACTTTTCAGTTTTTTATTTTTAAAAATTTTAAATCAAATTTTTATAACTCAAATCAAAATTTAAAACCTCTTTTTTGTGATTTTGAAAACTACAAAAAAGAAGTTTTTAGTAATTTACACTAAAAAACTAAAAATGAAATTTTCTCATCATAGTTAAGGGTAATGTAGTACCAAAAGAACTCTTTGTGATCCACTAAACATACTCATAGAAAAGAGTGAAAAACCTTAATTATGACTAAATCCAAATAAAATTGTCCCTGATAATAGATAATACTGTGATTTAGAGGGCTGATAGGCCAATATGAAAGGAGGGTCAGAAGCGACTAGGCCAACCGAGCTGAATCCATGTTGGAGTTAATTTTAGGAACAATAACTTTATTAATAATTTAAAAAATTATCTTTGGAATTTTCAATAAAAATTTTATAATTAATGGCATAAACTTAGTCTGCACTGCAGGATATATTTTGTATCAATATTATAAGATTTTTATTATCAATTGAAATAATATATTTTTGGGTTAAATATTGTTTCTATCTATGTGCTTTTTGTTGGTGTTGAAAAGATTCTTTAGGTACAAAGATGACGTGTATGATCGGATGTGGCGTTGTGACCCAAATTACAATGAGAGTGGTTGGTATCCGTTGGAATTGGAAGAAGAATCAATTGATATTGGTCCTGGAAGCAATGGTGATGCTTATAAATTGCCAGGCCAAGTATTAAGGAGTGCAGCTGTAGCCAATTCATCGGATTTTCCCTTAGAATTCGACTATGACACTGTGTTTGATGAGCCCCTTGACAGGCCTTTTGAGTATCTTGTCTACTTCCACTTCGCTGAGATTCAGAAACTTCCAGATGGGGAAAAAAGAATAATCGGTATCACCCTTAACTCTAAACCCGTTCTCTCACAGCCTTTGGAGCTTGAATACTTGAAGCCCGTTACTCTTAACTACTCAACTCAAGGTGATGTCTGGTTTAGCATAAGCGCAACGTCACAATCGGATGCTCCCCCTATCCTCAACGCCTATGAGATCTATCAGTTGATAACGGAACTTAGTTCATCAACAGACACTCAAGATGGTATATAAATAAATATATGCCATGTTACGTTGTTCCATATACATACATCAATGCTATAATTTTTATTTATATGAAACAAACTGAAAACATTAATTAAATCTAGACGAGATTAAAAAGTTAATTATAACATATATATATATATATATATATATATATATCCTCTTAATTACCTACCTGATCTCTACTTAATTATAATAATAATAATTAACAATTAACAATGTATATACCTTATGTCTAGTTAGTGCTATTGAGGATATTAAAAGCACCTACCAGATCTCCAGATTGAATTGGCAAGGAGACCCCTGTCTTCCAAATCAATATGCATGGGAGGGTCTTATTTGCAGCTCTGCAGACACCAATCCTTCTCCGAGGATCACATCTTTGTCAGTATATATTTTCTTATTTGTTCTTTTGCTTCAAATTAATTAATTAATTAATTAATTAATGTCTTCTTGTGTTGCTTATGTCAATCATAAATTATGATCCATGACTAGGAACCTGAGTTCAAGCAATCTGGCGGGACAGATAACTACTTCATTCTCATATCTCACAGAACTAGAATTCCTGTGAGTAGTAGTATTTGTGCTTATTAATTATTGCTGATATATTCATCTTGTGTTCAAATAATACTAAGAATTACTGATGACTCATCAATTAGAATCCTCACCAAGGCTACAACACTATATATGCCAACATTAATTCATTCATTCTAGACAAGTACGTTTACATGATAATTTCAGAGAAATTCATCAGTAAAGTGCATGTTACCATGTATGTTCCAGGGATTTGTCACACAACGACTTGGAAGGACCTCTTCCGGAATTTCTGGCAGAATTGCCAAAGTTAAAAGTCCTGTAAGTAATTTGAAATATATAATATCTTTCTAGTAACTTTTAATTTAATAGTTTTCCCTATCAAGCACTTGGGCAATATATATACATATACATATAATTCCTTGTCTTTGCAGTAATTTAACAGGGAACAAGCTTTCGGGTCCAATTCCTAAGCCTCTCAAGGAAAAGGCAGATACCACTTTGCAATTAAGGTTAGTTTCATATTCTTTGATACCCATTGTGTACTTATTGCCGTAATCAATTCCATCAAGTCATGAAACCACCAGTTGCTTGTATGTTTGTAAAGTTATGTAACTTTCCGATCCACACCTAGTTAATTAGTTGGTATTAGAGAGGATATATTTTAATTAATCCTATATATGCCTTTCTCTCTAAGCTTAATTTTTAATCCTTTCTTTTTATCCATTATCATGGTGGTTTCTAGACCAAATATTAAATTATATGATGCAAAAAGATCATCAGTGATAACTAATATCATGCCACTTTGACTTCTTTCAGTGTGGCTGATAATCCTGATCTTTGTATGACGGATCCATGCAAAAAGAAGAACTTTGTTGTACCACTTGTTGTTGCATCACTTTCAGCTTTAATTTTAATCCTCTTCATTTCTCTTGCATTTTGGATATACAGAAGACGAAAAGGTACTTAATTTATATATAATATAAGTTTTTTTTTTGCAAATGCTATTGGATGAACAAGTTGGTCCTGGGTAGAATTTTGTCCTATATTTTCTTCACTCTTTAGCTTAGCTTGACCCATTGGTATATATTAGATATAAAATAATGAAAGTCTTTACATTTTTTATTTTCCATTTCACATCTTTACATGTTTTAATTAAAATTTTCTATACTACTGTAGTTGTGCGTTCTGATTCTAAGAAGGGGGGTTCATTGAAATCAAAACTTCAAGCATTCAGTTACAATGAGATTCTCAATATTACTGATAACTTCAAAACTACTATTGGAGAAGGTGGATTTGGAAGAGTTTACTTTGGCATTCTACAAGATCACACCCAAGTTGCTGTTAAGTTGCTTTCACGGTCGTCAATGCAAGGTTATAAGGAATTCCGATCAGAGGTTAGACATTGCTTTCAAGTTAGAACACAATAAATTCAATTTTGATTTTAGTGAAGTAATATATATATATATATATATATATATATAGAATCTTGTAATATTTCTCCAGTTAACTTTGGTAGAACTAAATTTAAAATGCAGGCACAACTTCTAATGAAAACTCATCACAGAAATTTAGTCTCTCTAATTGGGTACTGCGATGAAGGTGAAATTAAAGCATTGATTTATGAATACATGGCCAATGGAAATCTCCAACAACATTTATCAGGTAATTTATATTTTGTGATCAAGAAATCCATCAGCATGTATAACAAATTTAGTACATCCAACTTATTTATGTTCTAAAGTTTAACGTTAGTGAGAATCATTTTTTATTACCTAAACTGACATAATTGCTCTGTTTTAGTACATAATAATAATGATACATGATATCATGACAAGGGTTATAAATAAGGTAGGGAGGCCAAAAGAAGAAGGAATTTTGCCTTTGTTTTTGTTTCTCAATGTGTTGTTACAGAATTGCAAGTTTGATGCCTATTTCTTACTTTCCCATGAACCAAAATAAAGTGGGTATCTTACTATGTATTTTGTATTGTATGCAGTAGACAATCCAAATGTCTTAAACTGGAATAAGAGACTTAATATCGCAGTTGATGCAGCACAAGGTATATATACAATTTGATTATATTTCTATTTATGAAACAGTATATATGTTGCTACTACTCTTACCTAATAATTCATATGGATTTTCAGGATTAGATTATCTGCATAATGGCTGTACACCACCTCTTATCCATAGAGATTTGAAAACTGCCAACATATTACTAGATCACAACATGAATGCCAAGATAGCTGATTTTGGTCTAAGTAGAGCTTTCGGTAATGATATTGATTCTCATGTATCAACTCGCCCTGCTGGGACACTAGGTTATGTTGATCCAGAGTAAGTATGAAAATCATATATATTATCAATAGTTCAATATTTTTCTAGTATATATTTACTTTTAGTTAAAGCAATGGATTTCATGGCTTAGAAACCGGCCCTCAGACTAGTTTTTGATACAATGTTAGCTTGTTTAGAGCTATATTACATTATATATATGCACACACCCCTGCTTCCATCCTTATCATTTCCCAGTTTATTATTATAGAAGAAACAATTAATACATTAATTAGCTTAGCGATCAATTATGCAATTTAATTAATGTATTGTTTGTTTTTTTGACAGATTTCAGAGAACCGGAAACTCAAATAAGAAATGTGATATCTACAGCTTTGGGATAATTCTATTTGAGTTAATCACTGGCCAAAAAGCATTAGTAAGGGCACCTGGAAAAAACATAAACATGCACATACTTGAATGGGTTATTCCAATAGTTGAAAGAGGAGATATTCAAGACATTGTTGATGGGAGGTTGAAGGGAGAATTCAGTATAAATTCTGCATGGAAAGCTGTAGAGATTGCCATGTCATGCACTTCAACAACTGCAGCTGTAAGGCCAGACATCAGCCAAATACTGGTGGATCTAAAGGAATGTATATCTTTGGAGATGGTTCATAAAAATCGTGAAAGTGCAAGAACTACAATTGAATTGACTACTTCTGTGCAGATTGACTTGGAAACTGCTCCATTCGCTAGGTAGACTAGCTACCATATACTATAAGATGATCTCTTAATGCTATATATTTTGCATTGCTTAATATGACTTAGTATGGTTCCTCGTTTATGTCAAAATCTGTACTATATATTTTTTAAGTTTTCTAGGGCTATATATGCAACAACTATATAGTGATGCTTAATTGAAATTAAGTAGGGTTTTGCTTCCTATATGATTATCTATGTGAGAACAATGTGCCATGCTCTGAATCAAATTAACAGAGATGCCATGCTCTGCCATGCCAACATTAATTAATTAAACAGGAAATTGTTAGAGGGAATGAAATTGTTAGTTTGACTAAGGCATAGATCTTACAAATCTTTATTCCCTTTTATTACATGTAAATGCTCTTAGTCCTTAACTGGTGCATAAGATTACTCTCACAACTACCTCGCTCTTTGTAAAATCAATCTACTCAAAAGTCCTATATTCCTTCAAATTTGTAAAATTACTACCTCATAAGAGAACTCTCCCCGCTGATTAGCTCCATTGAGATTTCATTGGATGCACTACCAAGATTCTCCATGGACAAACATTGGTTTAATTCTATCATCACTTGATTCATTGTTGGCCTCTGAATAGAACTCGGAGCTACACAAGCCATTGCAACATCTATTACTCTCCTTGCACTCTCAATGTCATATTTTCCTCGTAATCTTGAATCCATAATACTGTCAATCACATTTCCAGTAGCTAACATGGAATTGACCCATTGTATTATGTGAGTATATTCATCGGATTTTAAGATAACAGGCTTCCCGGTAAGTATTTCTAATAGAACAATCCCAAAACTATAAACATCACTTTTTTCAGTCAACTTGTTTGTTTTGTAGTATCTGCATGACAAACAATGTATCCACTTATTAATTAATTAAACTAGTAAATATTTAACTAAAGACAGGCTAATTAAATTAATGAAAATATTAATAAATAATTTATTTGCATATATAAAATTTGATTCCATTCCTCAAATTGATTTGTATGATAATATATATAAGGTTGAAATGGTAGTTAAAAGTAACAACTTACTCAGGGTCAAGGTATCCGGGGGTGCCTGCAATTATTGTTGACACATGAGTGTCACATTCATCTGAAAAGATTCTTGATAATCCAAAATCAGATATTTTACCGCGAAAATCTTTGTCAAGTAAAATGTTGCTAGTCTTAACATCTCTGTGTACAATCTGAGGGTTACAACCATTATGGAGATACTCCAAACCTACAAATAAAGCAGTTAAGTTGTCAAGCTTGTAATTACACCATATATACTGATAATTTTTTTTTTCTTTCCTCACCTATCGCAGAATCAAGAGCAATTTGAAGTCTTTGTTTCCAACCTAGCAAAAGTTTATTCTTATCTGCATATTGATGAAATTTTAATTAATAGGTATTAATATTGTCTAATTTAAGACCATAAATATATGGTGTGTTTGATTTCACATAAAAATCGTGTTATAAAAGTGGATCTGGATAATCATGGCGAAACAATTTTTTAATTACTACATTAACATCTATATAAATTTTAATATTACTCAATGAAACTATGATTTAAACTTCTATAATGTATATTATATCATATTTGAAACCTGAAAGATGCTCTGCCAAGTTTCCATTGGGCATGTATTTATAGATGAGTGTCGTGCCTTCATTGCAATATCCAATTAGAGGAGTCAAGCATCTATGGTGTACTATAGTCAGAATTTTTGCCTGCAATTCCATTATCTTAAGTGATAATTAACTTGAAAATTAAATATTCATGAGGATTAAATATATGGAATTTAATTTTAATAACATCAATATATAATATATACCTCCGTAAGAAATTGTCGAAACCCTTGAGATGAATGAGAGAGCATCTTCACTGCTACTTGTGTTTCACCTATGCAACCATGGTAGACAGTTCCAAATCCTCCTTTACCCAAAACCCTCTCAAAGTTGTTTGAAATACTTAAAACCTCCGAGTAGGTGAACTCTTTTTTATTTGAGTCCACACAATTACTTTTGTTAGAACAACTTGATTTGTTCATACTCAGCAGAACTGATAGACATAAGAAAACACAGAATTATTTTATTAATACCCATTTAATTTCACCTTTGGTTGTTAGTAAAATTTAGAGTTAGGAGGACATTCAAAAGTTTTTTTTTTTTTACTTATCATTATTGCTCTTATGTTTTTCCTATGTATAAAGTTTTTTTTTTGTTAACATCATTTTCTTAAATTAAATTTTAAAAAAGAAAACATAACTTCCTAAATATTCCTTAATATATATTCAAAGATTATTTAACCTAGCTAAGATGATTTTTAAGTCATTGGATATTCATCTAGTGTATGATTAAAAATTTTGGTTAATTGACGGATATTTTTAGAATTTCCATTATTATATATTGTACATATTTTATAAGAGATATCAAATTCATACAATATAAAAACATACAAGAATTCATACAACAGACTTTTCTCTCTATCTCTTTCCATCAGATCACCAATTACATCACACATTTCTCTCTCATTTTTCCCCTTTCTCTCTTTCTCTCTCTATGTTGTACATGTACAACTTACATTTCTCATTTTAGAATAGCATTACTAATCTAAATCTGCAAATCATTTCATCAACTCATCACGCCTTGTAATATTTTATATATATATATAGTTAGGATCCGTTGATACCCGGTGTCAAACTTTTAGAGTTATTATGCACCACTTAATAACATTTTGTAAAATGCATGTGAATTTGGCTAATCTAACCGTTGAATCATATTATATATATTACCTTAATGATCATATATATCAAATTTCAAATAATTTAGATATTCGTAGGTATGTTATCAAATGGTAGACTTTTATTTATATTTTCAAAACATATTATACGTAAAGAAATTAGTTTGATGGAATATTGATTAGTTTTCAATTTTTATGAAATTTTATAAGTTGGATCTACTCTATAAGAACTTTCAATTTAACGGTTGGATTGGTCAAATTTACATTTTACAAAAAGTTACTAAGTGATGTACCTCTAAAAGTTTGACACCTGGTGTCAACAGATCCGGACTCATACATACATACATACATACATACATACATACATACATACATACATACATACATATATTTCAGTATCTCCTATCTTTATTTAAAATACTATTGGTTATTGATGAAGTGAAAACGTTGCCTATAATTTGGAATTACTTCACCAGTTCATGCATGCCCTTGTCATAAAAATTTATATCTTAAAATCATGGAGAATATATAGTTATTATATCGTACCTTGCAGTCTTCTTCTAAAAATGAAGAGTAATACAACTGAAAGGATTAAAGCTCCGACCGGTGTTACTATCAACAAAATTTCTACCTTATTCCTCTTGTGGCATGGACTCGATGTGCAAAGATATGGATTTCCATCAACCCTTGCATATTTACAACAAAATATATGTAAAACTAATTCTATGTGAGTTGTTGGTAGATAATCAAACTGATAATAGAAAGATTAATTGGACTTATTTATGGATCAAGTCTTGCATGATTTTCATAACAAAAAAATAAAAAAAGAAAGCTGATTTTGTGCTTGGCCCATCCCTAATTCAAAATTGACAAAAACATTAAATTAGAATTTTAATTTCATTAAAATATATAGGGTTAAATATATTTTTAGTGCTTGAAGTTTGACCCGAATTTGATTTTAGTCTCTAAACTTTAAAACCATTGGTTTGGGTCCCTCGTGTTCTGAAATCACGTAACTTTAGACCCTCCCCTTAATACTGTTAACTTTGACGCTGATGTAACAAACAAATTTATGTGGTAGTTTGTCCATTCACTTTCAATGACCATGATCATGTGACAATTGAATTACAACTCAACTCATCCGGTCAGTATTGTGGCCTTCCCTGTTCATGAAAAATGTGAAGTTAAATTTAATAAAATCTGTCTGGATGAGCATGATCAGTGTAATTCAATTGCCACAACATGTTCATTGTAACTGGCTGGATAAACTGACACAAAAATTTGTTTGCCACGTCAGCGTCAAAGTTAACAATGTTAAGGAAAGAAACTAAAGTTATGTGTGATTTCAAAACATGAGTAACTCAAACCAAAGGTTTTAAAGTTTAGGGACTAAAATCAAATTCGAGTCATGCTACACCACTTGCCTCTCATTTTTTTCTCTTCCAACTTGGAAAACACAACCCTTCATTATTAACCCTACATAACACTAGAGTAACTCAACCACACCACTTTCCTTATAGCAGGCACCACAAGTCACACCACTTTCCTCTTTGAAGTAAGACCTAATCATTGGAAACAGAGAGATCTTTTGCAATCCAAAAAAAGTGGTTTATTTTTTTTCTTAATGCATGATTTAATAGGTTTTTTAAAAGAAATTATAACTTTACAATAGATTTATACAACAAGCTTATATAACACAAAGAAAGAAAAAAGAGTGATTGATGGGTGATGTAATAAACAAAGATTGAGAGAAAAAGTGTATGCTGTTATTAACCCGGATCGATCATCGACTCGATCGAGGCACCGGGTTAATGGATCATTGGTTCAACCAGTGAGTCAATGGTTGAACCAGTCATATACCTTAAATAAATAATACATAATAATATCAAAGTAAAATATTATGTGGTGTATTGATTGCTAGGTATTTTTTACTATTTTAATATGTAGTGTTCCAATTTTTGTTGTACCAAATTTAATTTTTTATTTCCTTAGAAAAATTAATTTGTTATTTTTACTTATCATATAGTATATACCATCATATAAGATGATATAGTGCAGTGGTATCGTGAAAAAAAATGTAGTGTAGTGGTAGTAAAATGTAAAACTGACTAGTAAGCTAATATAAATAAGAAAGTGAACATATAATACTAAAAGTGGTCGTGGTATAGTGGTTGTTGTGTGGTCGAGGCCGTACTCAACCAAATAAAATGAATTAAAGTGCAGTAGGTTGATTAACCCAAAGTCGTCTCTCTCAAGGAATCCAATTACAATTTCAGAATTTCAATCCCATAGCAACTCACACACACAAGAGGATTTTGATTGTTGTTCATACTAATTTCCTAATTTCCAAAACAGAATTTAAATTTGCAGAAAACAATTTCAGAAAAACGAATTGGTTCTCTACCTCATTCACAAATTGGATCAATCATTGGTTTATACAAAATTCCTCAATTCCTTGACAGATTCAAATTCGGATTAAGCATCCTCATTAATTTTCACACTAGAATAAAGCAAACTAGCATGAATCCTAATTTCTAATCCTTGGAATTAAGCAAACCTAGAATTCATTTCAGATTAAGCAACCTAAAATGTGAAAATGTGAGTTAGATTCAGATTAGAATTCGAATTCCATAAAGCATGTAACTCAATTTCAAATTCAAACCTAAACATCAAGAAACTAGGAGAAGGAAAGTGAAGAATCTGTCCAAGAATTCAAGACATGAAAAACGAAATTATAACCTCAATTTCCTTTGTGAATTCAGTAGAGAAACAATCCTTGAAGCTTAGCCTTCCATTTCCATGGAGGAGAAACTCGAAAATTGAAGAAGATGAAGAAGAGGAACCAAATTCGAAAATTGCAAGAAGAGAGAAAAGAGAGGGAAAGTGGAGAGTCTTTTTTTCTAAAATCTGAAAAATGAATGTAAAGTGTTCAAACTACTCAGCAACACACCTATTTATAGAGCCTAAATCACTAACAATCTGATTAGGCCTTAATTGGGCCGAAATTAATTAAAACAGGCCCACAAACTAATTACAAAACTAATCAAATTCGGACTTGTGTCAGACAGCAACAGTAGGCGATTTTCAAACAGCAACTGCTCCTAATTGCTTCATGGTAATATGCTCATATTGGATATCAAATTAAAGCCCCGGAAGTTAGCTTTCCAATGCCACTGGAATCTCTCAAATCGGACACCTATAGCTCCAGATATCATCAAAACAAGACAGGTAGGTCAGTAGGCTTAAAAATCCGAATTTAAACAACATTCACAATTAAAGCCCAATTAAGCCCAATTTGGTAAATTCCAATTAAAACAGTGGATTTAATAACAATTATAGTCCAAGCAAGCTAAGATTAATTATGCAAAGTGTGAATAAAAATGTGTTCATCAAATTCCCCCACACTTGCCCTTTTGCACTCCGGGCAAAACACCACATGAAGCTAAAAATCAATTAGGGAGCACAATGCACATACAAGTGGCATTATTAACAAGAGATCCAAGGAATGCATAGGAGTAGGCATAATACATCATCAAAGGAGTCATGGAGTCAAGAAAATTATGAATGGAATTCCCTACAATTTAGCAAACAAGAGGGTGAATCAAATCAAAGGGGTGAATCAAAAGTGATAGAATCCTCACAAGACAAACTCTCCAACTCTCAAGTGTTTAGGCTTGTGTATATACACTCAAAGCACTCATGAAAGCAAGCACTACCATAGGCTTGGCAAGACTCTAATATCCACAACAATTGAAACACATGCAAGCAAAGATCAAGAGGACTTCAAATAGGATGCAATGGGGCCAAGGTAAAGGTAGGGAAAATGAAGGATAAGAAGTTAAAAACCAAAGAGAATAGAGGAGCAATGGGGAATAAATCCAAGAAGAAATGCAAGTAGCATACATCTCAAGAATACAATTAAACTCCTCTTTTCTACCTTTTGACCCATTTTTGCTATTTCAAGAACACTTTATTTCTTTGCTCTTTTTTTTAACACTTTTCTTTTGAGCTTTTTTTTTTTATTCTTTATTTTTTTTTTACTTTTCTATATTTTTCCTTTTTCATTTTTTTTTCTTTGTAACTAGCCAAAGGTTAACAATATGATATCCACAAGAGGAGATTAGATAAGAAATTCAAGCACACCCCCACACTCATTCAAGAGCCTATTCCCAAAACAATTCCAAAGCTCCTTTATCCTCTAAGGCAAGGACAATCATGGTTTTTCACTTTCAAGGCTTGTAATGAGCTTTCAAAAACAAGAAATGGGATCCATAGGCTCAAAGGGGCTAGCAAGTGGAAAATCATCAAGGTAAGCTAATATGGCTAGTAGCTCAATTATCAACAAAAATGCCTCAATCATCTCAATACATGCATGTGAACAAAGTTGAAAATCAAAGAGTCAAGCCAAGTTCTAGAGCACAAGCAAACAAGAGTGAAATCACACAAGAAAAAGAGAGAATGGCATAGCATAGAATGGTCCATCCATCAATAAGGCTCAAAATCTCACCAAGGACAACTCTATCACAAAATATTCAACCCAATAATCATCAAAACCAACTTATTCACTAAATTATAAGGAATCCAAACAACATAAATCAAGAAACCAATTGTCCAAATATGATGAAAATGCCACTACCAACACAAATCCTAAAAATCCAATGAAAAACATGCCAAATGTATTATTTTTCCTACTGTCAAAAATTATGTTTTTTGCTGTAAAATTCAGATAACTGTCAAAATTCTGCTGTAAAATGAAATTCTACTGTAACAAAACTGCTGTAAAAAAAAATTCTGTTGTAAACAACATCAATAAAAAACGTACAGCAGCTACAGTAATGCAAAAACAGCAACAGCAACAGCAAAACAGCAAAATAGACAGATTACAATAATTTCAGACAGCAAAACAGTAACAGCAGTAGCTACAGAATAGCTATGAAAATGCTGACAGCAACTCAAAAACAGCAAATTTCCTATGGAAAACACCAAAAATACAGTAAAACAACATTTTTTTTCTTTTTTTTTCTTTTTTTGAACAGTAAAACAGCAAACAATTTTTTTTTTAACAATCCTAAAAATTACTAACACACAAACAGTATAATCCTAACCACATACTAATTCCTAAAATCAATCCTAAAGTCCTAAAACTACAAATCTCCTCCCCCACACTTAAATCACACATTGTCCTCGATGGAAAAATAATCAAATTATAGAAAAAAGGACATAATGCAATAAAATAGTGGGGAAAGAGACTCCCTCATCAAGGTGGAAAAATTTGCACTTGAGGGAATGTGGGAAGCTCCAAGCTCATCTCCTCAACCGTCTCCTCAACCAAAGCGGGACTCTCATGAAATAGCTTGAGACGGTGGCCATTGACCTTGAAGGTCTTGTTGGTGGACTCACTCTTCAACTCTACAACACCATATGGATAAACATGAGTGACAATAAAAGGTCCAATCCAACGAGAACGAAGCTTACCAGGCATGAGCTTAAGTCTAGAATTAAACAACAACACCTTTTGGCCTACTACAAACTCTTTTCTAGCAATACATTGATCATGAAATTTCTTAGTCTTCTCCTTGTAGAACTTAGAGTTCTCATAGGCCTCCAGGCGGATCTCATCAAGCTCCTGCAGCTGAAGCTTCCTCTGCTCTCCTGCCTGGTCACAATCCAAATTGCAAGCCCTAACTGCCCAGTATGCCCGATGCTCAATCTCCACAGGTAAGTGGCACGCCTTACCAAAAACAACTCTAAAGGGAGACATCCCAAGAGGTGCTTTGTAGGCGGTCCTATGAGCCCAGAGAGCATCATGAAGGCGGCAGCTCCAATCCTTCCTGTTAGGCTGCACCATCTTCTCCAGAATCCTCTTGATCTCTCTGTTGGAGATCTCAGCCTGTCCATTAGTCTGGGGGTGGTATGGTGTAGAAACTCTATGCACCACCCCATACTTCTTCAGCAAAGCCTCCATGGACCGGTTACAGAAGTGGGTCCCCTGATCACTAACAATGGCTCGAGGCACTCCAAACCTGCAAAAGATGTGAGACCTGACAAAATCCACAACAACTCGAGCATCATTAGTCCTTGTGGCTATAGCCTCCACCCACTTGGAGACATAGTCCACAGCAAGCAATATATATATAAAACCAAAAGAAACAGGAAATAGACCCATAAAATCAATACCCCACACATCAAAAATCTCACAAAACAACATAGGCTGCTGGGGCATCTGCTGCCTGCTAGAAATGGCCGCTCCTGCTCTCTGACACTGCTCGCATGTAGAGGAGACTTTCCAGGCGTCTCTGAAAATCGTAGGCCAATAAAATCCACAATCTAGCACCTTTCGTCCTGTCCTCTGGGGTCCAAGATGTCCTCCAACAGGTGAGGAATGACAGAACTGAAGTACAGACTGGATCTCCTGATCTGGAATGCACCTACGGATAACCTGGTCACTGCAAAAACGCCATAAATAAGGGTCATCCCATACATAATACTTGGCATCACTCTTAAGTCTATCTCTCTGAGCCCTAGATGCCAAGGGTGGAAAAACAGATGCAACAAGATAATTAACAATATCAGCAAACCAAGGGGTAAGGGGAGGGGAATGGGAATCAAGCAAAGCCATAAGCTGCTCATCCGGGAAGTCATCCCGAATAGGAAACACATCCTCCGCTCTCTCAATGCGGCTCAAATGGTCTGCTACCAGATTATGCGCACCACTCCTATCCTGGATGTCCAAATCAAACTCCTGAAGCAGTAGCATCCACCTGATCAACCTGGGTTTGGAATCTGTCTTTTTCAAAAGGAACTTAAGAGCAGCATGATCAGTAAAAACCACTACCCTAGAGCCTAGCAAGTATGATCTAAACTTATCCAATGCAAAAACAATTGCTAACAGCTCTTTCTCAGTGGTAGTGTAATTTACCTGTGCTGCATCCAAAGTCCTAGATGCATAATATATCACATGAGACAGCTTACCAACCCTCTGTGCCAAAACAGCTCCCAAGGCGTAGTTTGATGCATCACACATCAACTCGAACGGAAGTGTCCAATCCGGTGGCTGAATAATGGGAGTGGTGGTGAGAGCTCTCTTGAGGCGATCAAATGCCTCTCTGCACCGCTCTCCAAACTCAAAGCTGACATCCTTCTGTAGCAAGTTGGACAACGGAAGGGCTATCCGACTGAAGTCCTGAATGAACCTGCGATAGAAACCTGCATGTCCAAGAAAAGATCGAACCTCTCGCACGCAAGAGGGGTAAGGCAAGTGTGAAATAACATCTAATTTTGCAGGATCTACCTCTATACCCTTCCTAGAGATAATATGGCCTAAGACTGTACCATGCTCTACCATAAAATGACACTTTTCATAATTAAGAACAAGGTTAGTCTCTATGCACCTATCAAGCACTCTAGTCAAGCTATCCAAACATGCATCAAATGAGGAGCCATATACACTAAAATCATCCATGAAAACCTCTATGCAATGCTCAAGTAAATCAGCAAATATACTCATCATGCATCTCTGGAAAGTACCAGGAGCATTGCATAGACCAAAAGGCATCCTCCTATATGCAAAGGTACCAAAAGGACAGGTAAATGTAGTCTTATGTTGGTCCTCTGGTGCAATACAAATCTGAAAATAACCAGAGAAACCATCTAAGAAACAGTAATGGGATTTACCTGCCAGGCGCTCCAGCATCTGATCAATGAAAGGAAGTGGGAAGTGATCCTTCCTGGTCGCATGGTTGAGCCTCCTGTAGTCGATGCAGACTCTCCAGCTGTTCTGCACCCTAGTAGGAATCAGCTCATCCTTCTCATTCTTCACAACTGTAATCCCAGATTTCTTCGGTACCACCTGTACCGGGCTCACCCAAGTGCTATCTGATATGGGATATATGATACCCGCCTGTAGCAGCTTGGTGACCTCCTTCTTGACCACGTCAAGAATCTGGGGATTCAGCCTTCTCTGAGGCTGCCTCACAGGTTTAACCCCATCCTCCAACAGAATCCGATGCATACACAAGGAGGGGCTAATACCCGGAATATCTGCCAAAGTCCAACCTAGAGCTCTCTTGTGCTCTCTAATCACGTGCAACAACCTCTGCTCCTGATCAGCTGAGAGAGCAGTAGAGATGATCACTGGAAGCTTCTGCTCATCCTCCAAATATGCATACTTGAGGTGAGTGGGAAGTGGCTTCAGCTCCAGTGATGGGGGCTGAACAATAGAAGGTAACGATCTGGTACTGGTAGAAACCTCTGCAACCTGCAAATCAATCAAGTCAGATGTATCTATAATTGCTGTAATCAAGCCACTGCATTCTGACTCAATTGACACAACTGGTGCATCAATACCAGAACCTGTAGGACAATCAGAACAATCAACATAATCAACAGATATGAACTCATCTATCTCAGCACACATACTACACATAGATGAATCAGAACATAAATCACAAGTGTAGACATCAATGAAATCAGAAAAGTCCGGAAAGTCCAAATGTCCTACAAACTCAGACAAACTATCATCTACAAGTTCAGCAAGCATATCAATATGGAATACAGAATGATCCTCAACAGGATGCCTCATGGCATCTAAAATATTAAACCGAACCACACTGTCTCCAAACTCCATGGTAAGTGTGCCTGCATGAACATCAATCTTAGTCCGAGCTGTCTTCAGGAAGGGCCTGCCCAAGATGATGGGGGCTGCACCAGTGAGTGAATCTCCTCCCTCCATATCCAATATGTAGAAGTCAGCAGGGAAGATGAGGTCATTCACTCGAACCAACACATCCTCAATAAGGCCTGCAGGGTGGGCAGTGCTCCTGTTTGCCAACTGAATGACAACACCTGTAGCCTGCAAAGGACCAAGAGACAAAGAGGTGAAAACAGATAAAGGCATAACATTAATAGATGCTCCTAAATCAAGCATAGCATTATCAAACTGGTTACTGCCTATAACACAAGGAATAGTAAATGTCCCTGGGTCTTTGCATTTTTCTGGAATGGGAGTCATAGGTCTCTCAATGAGTGCAGAGACATTCCTTCCCATACTAATCCTCTCATTGCCCTTCAGCCGCCTCCTATGGGTGCACAGATCCTTCAAGAACTTGGCATATCTCGGAATTTGCTTTATGGCCTCAAGTAGAGGTATATTCACCTCTACTTTCCTGAAAGTCTCCAAGATCTCCTTGTCAGCCTCTTCCATTTTTTTACTCTTCTGCATAACTCTCTGAGGGAATGGAAGAGGAATAGAAGGCTGCTCACTGCTTGAAGAACTAGGGCTACTCAAAGGACTAGGACTAGCTCTCTCCTGCACAGGGTCTACAACTGTATGAATCTCATCTTCTTGCTCAGACTGTTGCCTATCAAGTGCTTGCACACTCTTACCCGACCTCAAAGTGATTGCACTAACATTCTTCGGGTTGACAACTGTTTGAGCAGGAAGCTTATCTGAACCCTGAGACTGCAACTGATTAAGAGTGGTAGCCATCTGGCCTATCTGATTCTCTAGGCTCTGAATAGTTGCCTCTGTCCTCTGCTGAAAATTCATATTATTGACGGCCATCTGCCTCATTAATTCTTCCAAGGAAGGCTCACTCTTGGAAGGTGCAGCAGCAGGCGGTACTCAACCAAATAAAATGAATTAAAGTGCAGTAGGTTGATTAACCCAAAGTCGTCTCTCTCAAGGAATCCAATTACAATTTCATAATTTCAATCCCATAGCAACTCACACACACAAGAGGATTTTGATTGTTGTTCATACTAATTTCCTAATTTCCAAAACAGAATTTAAATTTGCAGAAAACAATTTCAGAAAAACGAATTGGTTCTCTACCTCATTCACAAATTGGATCAATCATTGGTTTATACAAAATTCCTCAATTCCTTGACAGATTCAAATTCGGATTAAGCATCCTCATTAATTTTCACACTAGAATAAAGCAAACTAGCATGAATCCTAATTTCTAATCCTTGGAATTAAGCAAACCTAGAATTCATTTCAGATTAAGCAACCTAAAATGTGAAAATGTGAGTTAGATTCAGATTAGAATTCGAATTCCATAAAGCATGTAACTCAATTTCAAATTCAAACCTAAACATCAAGAAACTAGGAGAAGGAAAGTGAAGAATCTGTCCAAGAATTCAAGACATGAAAAACGAAATTATAACCTCAATTTCCTTTGTGAATTCAGTAGAGAAACAATCCTTGAAGCTTAGCCTTCCATTTCCATGGAGGAGAAACTCGAAAATTGAAGAAGATGAAGAAGAGGAACCAAATTCGAAAATTGCAAGAAGAGAGAAAAGAGAGGGAAAGTGGAGAGTCTTTTTTTCTAAAATCTGAAAAATGAATGTAAAGTGTTCAAACTACTCAGCAACACACCTATTTATAGAGCCTAAATCACTAACAATCTGATTAGGCCTTAATTGGGCCGAAATTAATTAAAACAGGCCCACAAACTAATTACAAAACTAATCAAATTCGGACTTGTGTCAGACAGCAACAGTAGGCGATTTTCAAACAGCAACTGCTCCTAATTGCTTCATGGTAATATGGTCATATTGGATATCAAATTAAAGCCCCGGAAGTTAGCTTTCCAATGCCACTGAAATCTCTCAAATCGGACACCTATAGCTCCAGATATCATCAAAACAAGACAGGTAGGTCAGTAGGCTTAAAAATCCGAATTTAAACAACATTCACAATTAAAGCCCAATTAAGCCCAATTTGGTAAATTCCAATTAAAACAGTGGATTTAATAACAATTATAGTCCAAGCAAGCTAAGATTAATTATGCAAAGTGTGAATAAAAATGTGTTCATCATTGTGCATGCACTTTCTCCTCAGGTCATGGGATTGAATTTTAGCTACCACCATTTGCTATTTTTATCAGAAGAACCAATTAACCACCAACCCGACCAGTTCCTACCGGTTTGGGCGGTTTAACCCGAGTGTTGACCAGATTTGACCGGTTCAATTGTATAACGGTCCATTTGCACCGACTGGATCGGCCAATGGTCCAGTTTCTAGTTCAACCGGTCGGACCGGCCGGTCCAAACCGGTTTTAATTAATATCATTGGTATGCTGTATAAATTGATTATATAAATTATAGAATTGTAGCGGGAAACAAGGCCAAGTCACCAATTTTTAAAAAAATGGCCGAGTGAACTTGGTTCACATAAGTTCTTATGTCCATCTAATTTGATTTATCACTTAGATCGATTATTTGTCTGGTTCTCATCGATTAAACTGACGAATTGATCTCAGCTTTTTAAAATACCTATATTCGCATTAAGAAAAAGACTTGTATGCATACCCCAACTTGTATAGGTAACAACTTTAATACACCCTGGCCTAATGGGTACTTATAGATTCATACTTAGACCTATTTTCTAAGTTTAAGTTGAATAAGATATGTTTTCTATTTTGGGTTTTTTTTCACAAATTTTTCAAATAGAATCACTATCGTCCTAATACTAAACTTAATTGTGAATAATCAATGAAACAAAGATTAATGATTGAAAGTATAATATCTAGCTACCTCAATTGAAATACACAAAAAAAAAAAACTTTAAATCTTAATATTGTAAAGTATAATAAAGGTATATTATGGATTTGGGTCGAGTTTGGTATTATAGCATCCATACCTATATGTTTCGTGGGTAATTACACAAAATTCGACCCCCAAATTAATCTATTTAATGGGTAAAAACTTACCTATAGTATATAATTTTTATGGGTATTCATTGTGTTAGAATCCATTTGCCATCTCCAACCGCACCAAGCAAGAATAATCATCTTTATCTTTTTTTTTTGGTCAAGAATCATCTTTATCTTTACCCACAGTAATTTTCAAATGGGTATATAATGTGACCTACACCAATAAATTACAAGATAAAAACAGAGCATGCATGCATACCTTAATGTAAATGATCCATTCCTTGATCTCTCAACTAGTTTTGCTGGAATAGACCCCGATAGCTTATTCCCTCCTAAATTTCTTCAAGGAAAGACACACATATGATCTTCTTTATTCTCAAGAGAAAAAAAAAATTGAAAAACGGTTAGAATCTAGTTTTGCTCAAAATATAAATTATAACTTACAAAAATGTGAGGGACTCCAATTGAGATAAGGAATCAGGAACGAAACCAGTTAGATAGTTATTTGACAAATCCCTGCAGATTGAGAATGAAATTAGTTTAGATATATAGTAGCAAGTAGTGATGCAAATGGTACTGTTCCAAATTTACTTTCAGACACCCTTAGTAATATCATATATCAACTAGTAATCTTGCCATAGAAACCCAATAAATCAAGGTGAATAAAAAACTAATGATAATAACTAATTCAACCAAAAAAATATGCCTTTATTAATTATATCACAAAGCATGATAAATTTAATGTTAATTATAGTTTTATGAAAATATATAATTATTATACAGAATTACAAATTTTATTATTTTTCCAAAAAATGTTGATGCTTGAATTTTCATAAATCTGAAAAATAAAATCGTGTAAGTTTTGGTTATGTATTTTTTTTATGAATATTTTGTCATCTTTAATTTTAAATTAAATTTTAATTTCATCGGTGGTGTAAGCTTTAAGCTATATGCTATTTTAAAAAAAAAAAATACACTAAAAGCCAGAAATTTTTACACAATACGCTAATTGAGTACAAATGTACACATGCCACAAAAATTTTAATAATTAAAAAGATTGAATTATTGAGAGTATTATCTTCATATTACACAAGATTTTTTTCATTAGATAATTCTTTTATTATTATATAATAGATCATAAGCATCAAATAATTAGATATGCCTAAAGGCTAGAGCTATATACGTTTCCTAGGATACTTACAGAGTTTTCAACTTTGTTAATTTTGCCAGAAATTCAGGCAAAGGTCCATCCAACTCGTTGTCTGACAAGTTCCTAATTATATTTATATATTAAACTTGGTTGATGATCAATGGTAAAGCACAAAGATAAAAGACCCTATATGTTATGTAAACTTTCTACACAAAGTTGGTATAATGCCACCAGTGGTGGGGGGCCTCTGGCTCTAATTAGTGAATGCTTAAGTAAAATATTTGAGCACAAAAATGACCACTCACAGGATTTGTAGCTCTGTGAGATTTGAGAATGAAGTATTTATCTCCCCTGTCAGTTTGCTTGAGCTCAGGTTCCTGCTTGTCATTTACACATAAATATTATCTTGTTCTGTTTCCCCTTGCACCCTACATGGTCTAGTAAGTTTAATTTAATGCTCACAAAGATGTGATCCTTGGATTGATGTCAAAGCTGCAATTGAGGCCCTCCCAAGCATATTGTTTTGGAACACATGGATCTCCTTGCCAACTCAACTTGGAGATCTGGTAGGCGTTTTTTATGTCCAGAATAGCACCAACTATATATACATGCAAAATAAAGCTAGCTAATTAAATAAATAAAAGTAAAAGGTGAACAAATTAAGAACTCAAATTAAATTACCATCTCTAGTGTCTGTTGGGGAATCAAGGTCCGTTATCAATTTATAGATCTCAACGGCGTTGAGAATTGGGGGAGAGTCTGATTCGGACGTTGCACTGATGCTAAAACGAACATAACTTTGACTTGTTTTATGAGGACGTATGGTGACTGGCTTCAAGTATTCAAGAACTAAAGGCTCAGAGTTGAGAGTAATGTTGATTATTCTTTTTTTGCCACGCTCAATTTCAGCAAAGTGGAAAAACAGAGCATACTCAATAGATTTGTCAAGGTAGCCATCGATGTTTTCTAAGTCAAATTCTAAAGGGTAGGAGACATTCCTTGATTGTAATGCAGATCTCCATACTTGGGCTGGTACTTTATATGCATCACTTTTGGTTACAGAATTCATATCAATTGATTCATCCAATAATAACGCAGTCGACGATATATTATCTGCTTCTTCATGAAACCATACTCGATCATATGGATCATCTTTGAACCTATAAAAATTTAGGCATTTACATTCAATCAATCACTAAGAAATTAAAAAAGATTAATAGTAACCATTTGTTGTTACCTTGTATGTGTAGGAAATTCTGGAGCCCCATAATCCAGCCTTGTCTCGAGAGATAAGAGAAGTGGTTGCAGGGACATGGTCGGAATTTGGTAAACACAAGTGTTCAAAAGTCGTAATTCCAATGAAGAAATGTAAGGTATTGTTGGGCCAGTCTTAACAAGGCACACATGTATGGTGTCAGTTGAGGGAATGTGAATAATCTCATAAAAATGATAATATTCCACCAGACCAATTGTTTCCCAGTAATTGACCCCAATATACAAGTCAAAAGATGGGGTTTGATTTTTGAAGTCATAATTTCCATATGCAAAGAAAGCTCTGATTAAATAGGTATTGTTTTTGCCTTGTTTGGGTTTCAGAGTGTAGCAGTTTCTGTTTCCATCTGGAAAACTTCTCAGAGTGTTCACTCGTCTCCCAAAGTAGGGATAGTTTATTAATCTGCTAATAGGTGAAACCACGTGATTCTCTCCTGTTTCCACAAAATCTTTGTCTGTTTCAAACCAAATTCCCACTCCCTTGTCCAAGTAATCTACGTTTGATCCACAATCAATGCTTATGAAACCTACAAATTAGATATTCAATCAAATAACCATAATAGGAGGATTTTTGTGTTTTGATAGTGAAATTCAAAATTACTAGAATTCTTGTGTTAAAATAGCAAAAGAAAGAATTCCAAATGATAAATATTGAGAGAGAATTTTAACATTTCTCTTTTATGTTTAAACTTTTTAGATTGTCATTGTCAATTCCTCTCATTTTAACAACTTACTCAACATTGTCTATCATAATTTTGAGAATTCTAAAATTCTCCTTCCAAACACAAGCTAAAAGTGAAAAAAGAAGAGTATTCTACTCCCTTTCAACAACAAAATCAACCGGCATAATAGCTTTATGAACTATGAAATGGGGGAAAAGACCAAAAAAAAAAAAAGGAAATTCATAAGTTGAAAATTAGTAAATGTCAAGTAGAGCTAATTTATACATGACAAAATTTAAGGCTAAGAGAATAATAAAAGCAATGCTAGCTACTTTAAATATAAAATAATATGATAAAACAATAAGTTGAGTTTTGGAAGGAAGTTAGTACTCTTTAGATGATTTTTGGTGATTCTTCTATAAGGTATTTTATAGTTTCCACTACAAGAATTTCGTCTTTTAGCGACGGCCAAATGCCGTCGTTAAAAGGGAAAAACCGTCGTTACAATGCGAATAGTGACGGCCACAAGGACGTTGTTAAAATGCTCGTCATTAATATCGTAGCGACGATTCGCAATGCTGAAGGTCGTCGCTAGCAGAAAAGATCAAAGGTCGTCGCTAAGTCATCACAGCATAGCGATGACCTTGGTCATTGCTAGCATTTATATTATTTAAAAAAAATTATAACTAGTGACAGTCATGGCCGTCGCTAATGATTTATATTTAATTTTTTAAAAATTTACAGATATACGATCGAATTATTATAAAAATTTTATTTATTTTATAAATTTTATATGATATTTGTTAACGATGTAACCTCATCTGCTCCATGAAGACTCCAACAAATGCAGCAGGTTGGGCAACCTGTGCATGGGTGGGCATCACATCCGGTGCAGGGGCGGACGACGAAGGCTGCTCTGGCAGCTGCTCAGGGAGAGGGAGGCCGGTCTTATGATCTCAATGTAAGTGAGTTACTTGTGCAGCAAGCACGCCCGAGGGATGGACCTCCCTCTAATAGGCGGGACCTTCTGTCCACCTGTACTACGCATACGGGGCATATTTACCTAATTTGAATAAAGCTAAATTGAATATTAAAAACATACTTATAAAGTTAATAAATAACTTATAATTACTAACTACGTAATTACTAATAATTAATAACTACATAATTGCTAATAATTAATAACCTAATATTTAATAATTAATAATTATATAACTACATAATTACTGATAATTATTAATTAATTACTAAATTACTACATGTATACTTAAAAACATATATAACTAAAATAACTACCTACATAATTAAATAACTAACTAAATAATTATATAACTCTAATTAAAAAATATTAATTAATTAAATAATTTCTTGAACGACGACAAGTGATGGTGGACTGTGGCTGGTGGTGGTGGACGCCAGAGGAGGAAGAGGGAAGGAAGTACAGAGGGACCTAGGGGCAACTATTTGAGATTCTGATCGATTCAAAATGAAACTATGAAGGAGGGAAAGTGTTTAATCGGTGAGATTTTGAAAATGAAAGAGAGAGGGGGAGAGAAACATGGATGACCGAAGAGGAGGAAAGGAGAGGAAGGAGGGGGAGGAGGAGGAGGGGAGGGGGAAAGGGTTTTGTGCATGTAAGTTTTAAACGTAGCGATAAAAAATTGTTCTGACGCGCCAACTTTAAATTTTAATTAAAAACATAGCGATGCTACGTTTATTTTTTAAATTTTCAGAAAAAAAATAGATAGTTTTTTAGTGTAGCGACGACCTGGCCGTCACAGAGTATTAATTGCATAGTTATGTGTTGACCTGCGCATTTAATATTGTAATGACGGTGTCGCTACGGTTTCACGTCTAGTTCAGCGCATTCTTGTAGTGTTCTATGCGACATTAATTTATTTTTCTTTTCCTTATTTGTCCTCATTGATTAAAGTCTTTCACTATCTTTGTTGATTGGTTGGTTAGATCAACTATTAATGAGGAATTGTAAGCATGACAAAGGAAAATAAGTAAGTGAGAGTTTAATGTTGTTAGTAGGAATTGAAATTGACTTCAGACTTTAATGTCACCATATTTTTTTTCGATGTACAAGGAAAGCAATGAGGTTTAAACCTAAAACCTCATGTTAAACTACCAAAATCCCCAACCACTACGCCGACCCTAGTGGGTAAAATGTCACCATATGATATTAAATGAGTAAAGATGAAATGTTATATTTAATTATAATAATGTTTTGAAGAGTTGGTCTTGATTCTTTTTTATAAAAACATTTTCAAATTGTCTTTTACATTAATTATTTTCTGACAATAATACCCTAATTAGTGGAGTTAGGTGAGTAATTAATTAAGGGTCCTGCTAACGAGTGTCCTAAAGGCACTGGTTAAGGAACCAAAAAGAAGATGTTTTTATTGGAAATCACAGTCTTAATTGCATCTGTGACATTAAATATCACATACTCCAATAAAAACCTTTTATTTTTGGTTCCTTAACAAGTGCCCTTAGGGCACTAGTTAGCATTTTCCATTAATTAATTATTCCCTTCGGTCCTTTTTATAAGACATTTCTAACCGAATTACACATATCAAGGAAAGTAGTTTAAGTGGGTTTTATTAGGTTCATAAAACAATAATACAACATTCCATTTTTACCCCTATTTAATGCTATTAGAATACTCTCTCACTAAATAATTGAGATTAAATTTGATACTAAATATTTATACTAATTCTAACTATCAATTATATTGGAACATTCAAATTTTTATTTCTCTCGGTTCCTGTTCCCATTAATCCCATTTGCAATTGAAACATAAAATGAAATGAAAAGGTTAAAAAAATCGATTTCATATATAAAGGGAAAAAGGCGGGAACATCATATTTCTATCTCCATGGATGGTAAAAAGGACTCAACGTTACATAACAAAGAATAAAAACTTTAAAGGCGTATATATATATACATGATAATAATAACTCAACGTTGGAAAGTCAAAAAGATAGGCTAGAGAAAGGTTTACTGATCGAGAAAACGTAAGGTTTAACTCTCTCTTTATCACTTATGTAACAATATTTATAATACCTCGTTAATGAACAATTAACAAAATACATGATGGAGAATTTAATAAGGGTAACCAGGAAAAAAATTA
This sequence comes from Sesbania bispinosa, assembly GCA_026901365.1. Classification (NCBI taxonomy): domain Eukaryota; kingdom Viridiplantae; phylum Streptophyta; class Magnoliopsida; order Fabales; family Fabaceae; genus Sesbania; species Sesbania bispinosa. Next base: position 335,099 of record QLOH01000470.1, on the reverse strand, counting down.
AATGTTTCATAGAGATTATCAAGTGCATGCCTTATAAAAAGGATCGTTAATATCTTTTAAATGATGCCTTATAAAAAGGATCAGAGGGAATAATAAAGAGAGAACGAGATAATAGAGTAATTAGATGAAAAGAAAAGGATAATAAGTCTCAATAAATTCATGGGAAAGTATGGAAAGATGATACATTTTCATGACAAAGTTATTGTGATAAACTAAATTAATAAATTTTCTTAATTTTTACAACGGGTTTTCTGATGTGTGCCATGGGGCACACTTTAACAATAATTACAATCCACTATTCAATGCCTTTTTTAGTACATTTATTATGTGAGAGAATAAATAATAATTGCATAACATTAACTCTGATTTTCTGATGCCATTTTTAACCATGCCCATTCATTTGTCTTTTTTTCACTCTCAATCAAAATAATAATGAAACAGATTTTTACCAGAAAAATTTCAATAAAACAATCTTATTGACACATTATTTTACATCGGTAATTTTATATTATTTTTAATATGTATATAGATTTATTTTCTCACATTATTTTTAATACGTATATTTTTTAATACATATAAAATTTCAGTAAAACTATATATCTTTTATTCGATTGTAGTTTTCGTTAATTTTATATTATTTTAAATACATATATAATTTTATTTTGTCTCATATCTTCGAATATAAGAAATATGGAAATCCACACATCATTTTTCTTTTTCGTAAAGAAAGGATATATTGAGTCAGCAATTACTAATACTCAATTTTTGTTTTTAGTGTTTTAAAGGGATTAATAATCTATACACTTACATATAGTTAGAAAATTAAAAGAAAAAAAAATCACTAGCATTGAACAGCAACATACTGAAACAAAATTGATGTGTGTGAATTATGTAGACCAATTTACAGAAATAATATAAAAAATAATATACGTATTAAGGAAAACTATAAAATTAAAATACGTATTTACAGAAACTATATATAATAAAATAAAAGATATAGTTTTACTGAAATTTTATACGTATTAAAAAATATACGTATTAAAAATAATGTGACAAAATAAATCTATATACATATTAAAAATAATATAAAATTATCGATGTAAAATAATGTGTCAATAAATTACTTTTATTGAAATTTATCTGGTAAAAAATTGTTTCATTATTGTTTTGATTGAGAGGGAAAAAAAGATAAATGAAAGGGCAGGGTTAAAAAGAGCATCAAATTAATTTTAAAAATGAGAGTTAATGTTATGCAATTACTACCTCCGTTCCTATTTAACTGTCCACTTTCAAAGAAAAAAATTGTTCCTATTTAACTGTCCACTTATAAATCCAATGCACTAATAAATACACTTTTCTTCATTTTACCCCTATGTTAATAAATGATCCACTAATAAACTAATGAGAGCCAATAATAGTAAGAGAGATCGATAAAATGGTAAAATGGAAAGTTTAAAATTTCTTTCCATGAAAACGAGAGTAATAATTGCATTCCTTAATATGTGTGTTTTAGTCAAAGTGGACAGTTAAATAGGAACGGGAGTATTGAATAGTGGATTGTAATGATTGTTAAAATGTAAAGTGTGCCCCAGGGTGCACATTAGAAAAACCGTTTTTCTAATTAGGACTAGGGGAGTATTATTTTTTATAAAATCAATAAAATTAATTACTTTAACTATTTTTATTAGTGTGTAATTTGATTACAGATGTTTTATAATAAGACCAGAGGGAGTACCTTTTTACAAATCTTTATTTATAAACTTAATCTTTGAGTAAACTAGCAAATCGGTCCCTAATTTTTTTAAGGTCATGCAATTCAGTCTCTAATTAAGAAATAGAAAACCCCAATATAGTCCCTGACTTTTTACTTTTTCTTTCAGTATAGTCCAACTGTGTGTTTCCCATTAATTTATTTATGACGTGTCACATTTAGTGACACTCTGTCACACAATTTGTTATTGGAGCACAAAAATAACGTCATTGAGGTTGAGATCTTCCAATGAAGAAGAGGGAGAAGAGAGAAAAGGGGGAGAATAGGGAAACATATGACTGTTGGAGTTGAAGCCTTTCAAGCTATAAATTTGACAAAACCACATCATTTTATGCCATGGTGGACACTTTTGTGACAAACAATGTGACAGAGTGTCACTAAACGTGACGCGTCGTAAAAAATTAATGGAAAACACACAGTTGGATTATAGTGAAAGAAAAAGTAAAAAGTCAGGGACTATATTGGGGTTTTCTATTACTAAGAGACTAAATTGCATGACCCTAAAAAAGTCAGGGACCGATTTGCTAGTTTACTCCTTAATCTTTTATTAATTTTTTTTCTCTTTCTTCTGAATTTTTTCTTTAGTTTTATAGCATGATTTTTGTTTTCTTTCTCTCTACGTAACTATATGTATATATTTCATCCAATACTGAATTCTAAACCTTAAATCTAAAAAAAATAATTAAAAAGTGTTTCAGGAAAATCCAAATAAAAAAAGGAAAATGCTAACAAGTGCCCTAAGGGTACTGGTTAAGGAATCAAATAAGGAAAGTTTTTATTGGAGTGTGTAGCCTTTATTGTTACAAATGCAATAATGTCTTGATTTTCAATAAAAACCTTTTAAATCTAAACCCTTAATGAGCCATAAAAAAATTATTAACTGTTATATAACCATAAAAGAATTAATAATAGGGGTCATCAATGCAAGCGGCAACTCAAAATGCACAAGATTTAAATTCTTGTCTCACTTCAATTACCATGGAATCAAAACTATATTCCATCCCGACCTAGTTAATTAATGTTTGAAGTTTTTTATAGTGCTATTTATAAAATAAAATATATAAATCTAGATGTATTTATTATTTTTTTATATTTTTTTTTATTTATCCTTAAAGGTTCTAAGATGACATACAATTAATATAATAGTGTGAAAATATGCAAAGAAAAAAATTCAGAGATGCGGAGAAACAACAGAAAAAGAGGAGACTTTGACTCCCAAGAGAGAGGAGAGAGAACCATCACCGCCTCACCATTGATAGAGCATCCTCCACATTCTCCGGTAATCCTCTCCTGCACCACCGGAGCACACCGAAAATCACCACTGTACTTCACCTCACTTAATTTGCTCCAATTAATCAGTTCGTTCCTTTTGTATGTTTTGATTCGTTCATGTTTAATGTTGATTGATTGAATCAAGTTGATTCCGTCCTCCTCAAATCAATCACCAGAATGTTATTCATATGGAAATGGATTTTCAATTTTAACTGTTAAGGAATGTTTATATATGTAATTATCCAATTTAGGACATTTGGTTCGTTATAATTTATATTTCTTTCTTATCAAACTTAATTTTTTCCTCTATTTTTTACCTATTTCTTTCTTCCTTATTTCTCTTTACTATACTAAACATGACTTAAAAAGAAAATCAAACATGCTGTATACGTACCAGGATTATTATCGTTAGTGATTTCTCTTGCAACATGTTTGTCTAGTTTTGAACTGCCATAACCATATGGAATGAAAAATGGAAGCACGGCAAGCCATACCCATACGCTATAGGTGACAATCCATCGAGCCTTTCTCTCCATTTTATCTGTCATGTTTAGGCACAAATATTACAAAGAATTAAGCTGCTGCACAAGAACCAAGAAAAAGATATGAACTCACCATAAACTTGATAGATATCCAAGTCCTCCCAAGGAGATATGGCGAGGACCTTTTTTATATTTAATTTATATTTGACATCCTTGCAAGAGCTCATTATATATATTGTATATAAATGGATAAATTTATTTTGACAAGAAAAACAAATATAATGCAGAAATATGTCATTATCCCAATATTATTGATATAACCTATCAATAGTGTAATATTCTATATATGTAGATGGAATAATCTGTGAGAGTAATACTTCTAATAGTTAAGATCTAATTCATTTAAAATTATTAAATATTTAAACTCAAGTCAACAATATGGTTTTGGTTTTTTATTAACCTAAGCCTAGTTAGAGTTGTACATTCGGGTCACCTAATCGAGTCCACATAGTGTGGATAACAAGCTTTTATGAACCAAGTTAAAATATTTGAGAATTATTCAAGTTTTTAAAATTAAATATTTAAGCCTTGTATATATTTTTATGAGTATTAATTGTATGTTTTGTGAGCTTTATGGATTTTTACGGATATATTGTTTTGTCGTCAAACTAAAAAATTATGAGATATTAGACTTCTAAAATAAAAGATTTGAATCATATATTTTTATGGGTTCTCATTGATCAACTTAAACAATCCATCCCATCTTGTTAGCTCTAAACCTAGAATATATTCTCACAAAGTAAGCATGGATATGAATGAAATGTAAAAATGAGAGAAATAAAAAAAAAAAAGAGAAGGATATATATCATATTATATCTAATTAATATTACTACTAACTTCTTATGTTGATCTCTACGCATTTTTGTCAATTTCGCCTCTAATCTCGCAAACATGTGTTTCATGTGTACGCCCTGAAATGTCAATCTCATATTGCCTGATTGTATACGTTGATTTCATGTTCTTGCCCGTGGTCGGTACTATTTATCTTTTTCCTTTTGTAAGTGTAAATTCATGGAGTATTTAATTGGTTATTAATTATGAAAAAATATCTCTATGAAATTTATATGAAATAAAAAAAATTAATTAAAAAAGTTTGTTAAACTCATTTAATTTTTTATATGATCATATAAAAAATAATTGCATTGCCTAAATTACCCTACATTCAATTTCATTGAAACTTGTTTCAAGTGGACCGACACATGATTCATTAAATAAAATGGTTGGAAAATAAAATTTGAATTAAATAAATGGTATTTGGGGATGATCTCGATGGAATTAGTTACTCCCTCTGTTTCTATTTATATGTCGTTAATTTTAGGGTCTCAAATTTATTTCTAAACAAGTGTCATTAATGAGATATCAATGCAATAATAAATGCAATTTTCCAATTTTATCCCTTTCTTATTCTGATTCTTTTTATTTTAAACATTTATTATACTTCATCTGATCCTTTTTATAAGGCACACTTAACCAAATTACACATATCAATAAAAAATTGTTAAAGTTGGTTAATTTTATTGGAGTTTTAAAAATGGTTTAACTTTCTAGTTTTATCCTTATTTAATATCATTGACTAACTCCATTATCATTTGATAGTTGGAAAGACATTAAAGTTAATAAGGGTAAATAAGAAAAATAATAATAAATGTTTCATTGAAAGTGTAAAGTGCCTTATAAAAATGACCACTAAAACTGGTAAAAAGTGCCTTATAAAAAGAACCGAATGGAGTAAAACTATATCATAATGTTCTACAAGTTCTTGAAAAATGTTTTCTTTAGGTTTCCAACAAAAAAAATATGGTAAAGTGGTAAAACAAATTTGAAAAAAAGAATTCATTTCAATATAAAAAGAGGGATATTAAATGCATTAATGAGAAAAGGAGAATATTTAAAAAAAAGGGGCCAAGACATAATTATTGCATTTCCTAATTTTTGTGAAAAATCTTAAACAACAAATATAAAAAAATGAAGAGAGTAACATTTACTTATATGTTATAGCTCACATAATATGATTTTTTTTTTGTTTATAAAGTTATTTTTTATGATGGTAAAATTCGTCACTGAAAACTTGAAAACATGTCACTAAGAACATCTTGTGGCGATATTTGAATTTGTCATTGATCGTCACTAAAAGTCGAGTCACTATTATATCAGTGACAATATTTTTAATATGTCACTAAAAATATTTTTTATTGTGACAAACACATCGTCACTAATAGTCCTACATAATAGTGACAAAAATGATTTGTCACTAATACAAACAATAATAGTGATGATTTAATCGCCACTATTAAGAGTTTATATATTAAAAATTATCGGACCTATTGGCCCGGAAATTGAACCCATGGCTAAGTCGGAGGACTGGCGGTTGAACGGAATTCGTTGACTTGCTGATCCGGTGCAGGCGTGCGCGTGTGGCTTGGTTAGATACTGTTGGATGTGGGATTCGAACTCGGGTACTCAAGCTGTCAGTCAACATTGCTACGTCTCACACTACTATGCCAAGCTTGTTTCTTGTTATATTTTTGCAGTTTATATATATATGTATATATATTATATTTAACATTTTTTTAAAATATATTATAATTTTGCAGTTTATAATCTCACACCGCTACGTCTCACTTTTTTAACATTCTTTTAAAAATTTCTATAATATTATATTTAATAATATAAAATATATTAAATAATGTTACTTTTCTTTTAATTATTTTTTATTTTTAATTTAACTTTATGAATGTGATATCAAAATGATTTCCTTGTTATTAGGTAATGTTTTTCCTTTTTCTTATTATTTTGTGTCTTTTATTTTTTTTTATAAGCCTTAAATAATTTAATATATAAATCATACACTATGTATTGATGTGCTTCCATTATGGTTCTTGTCATAATGTGTATATATGAGTAGAATTTTTTTTTAACTTTGATGGATATAGATTTTGATTATTTAATTATTAACTCAATTGTCTACCGCCACTTGAAGCAACATTGAATAAAAGTAATCTATATGGTTATCGATTAATTTAACCTTATTTATGTGATTTTTAAAATTTATCAATATAAAAATATTTTAATATTCCAATAAAAAATCTACAACAAGAAGAAGAATTCATGAATAATGAAGATGGAAAAGAAATAAAAACAATTCATTGCCACAAAGTAGTTACATGATTACATCACAATGTTGCCAAATATACTACTTATCACACAATAGGTATAATTATTCCTATTTTTTCTCACATTAAACACATTTTGTTACAAGTGGTTCAGAGTGCTAAAATATAAAATACTTAATAAATATTTTAATGTATGTATAAATTAAATTTCTTTGGTGCATTGTATAAATTAAATTTAAGTGATATATATAGTTTTTAGTTTAAATTTAATATTATATATAGATAAAAATAAATCAAAGTTCCAATTCAAATTTGATACATAAATGTTAGGAGATGAATAATTTGTATTTAAATTTAACACGATAACGTTAAGGAATATTATTTTAGATTTTTAAAGTGAAAATGCCTACATTTTGTACAATTTTAAAAAATAAATTAAAACAAAATTAAAAGGTAATCTCATATTTTACACCAATATTTCTATAATAATATAAGATTTAAATTAAATAAGTGTAGATTAGTTGCATTCATTTTTTTTATCTTCATCTAAAAATTTAAATTTAAATCAAGATAAAGAATTTGTTATTTTTTAGATATTTTTCAAAGTTTTGTCTTTTAATCCTAAAAAACAACTTTCAATACAGATAAATTTTTTCTAAAATTTACAAAATCTAATCCTAAAATTTAAATTCAAATAAAATATTTTTTTAATATTTTATCTAATCTTAACCTAACAACTCAAGTTAAAAGAAAATATTTTATGATTTTTTAAATTTTTATTTTATTATCTCTTAATTCTATATTATGAGTTAAATTAAGATAAAAAAAGGCTATTTAAAAAATCTACTATTTTAAAACTAAGATTTTTAATTTATTATATTTTTATCTATTGAAATTAGTATGAAAAAAATATGACTTGTAAATATTTAAGTGTTTTGTATTAAAAAAATTCAAGTATATTAGTTTGAAATTAATTAACATATTAATATTAAACATTTGGAACTATTTATTTTAGAGATGTTTGGAATCTCTAATGAAAAGAGACTTGTTACAATTAATAGAAAGTGAATGACTTCTTTGTAATTTCCATACTAATATGATGTGGAATCACATTTCGTCACTAATATATTAATATTAATTATTTGAGACGAATTACTATAGACATAAATGGTTCAAATATCTAGTGATGAATAATTTATCACTAGTAAAATAAAGTAAACGACTATTTTATAATCATTTCTAATATAATGAAATTATAATTTGTCAATATTATGTTGATACTAAATTTTAGTTATAAATTAGTTAAGACACAAATATATCAAGTCACTAATGATGAAAAAATTTGTCACTAATAAGGAAGTCAAATGATTATTTTTATAATAATCAATAATATGATATAAAATTAATGAAAAAGTTATTTTTTTATCACAATAAATTTTTAGATAGTCAATAAGTTTTATGTCATTTATGATTCTATAATAAGACATACAAATTTATCATGATTGTTTTATGTTAGTGACAAATTATTTGTGACATATAGATTTTTGTCACCATTAATACATTTATTGTGACGATTTATAATTTGGTCACTAATATAAATATTATTAGTGACAAAATAAAATTTTATCACAAATAATATATCATTAGTGACAACTTTTTTTTGTCACTAAAAGTTAGTTTTTTTGTAGTGATTTAATGTAACAACCCCATATTGGCCAAATGAGGAAATATTGACTCAAGGAGCACAAAACGTGGCTGAGGAATCAAAAGATGAGCAAATGATTGAAGGGCAGAAAAAGACAAAGTTAGTTATGCAAGAAGGACATGTGGAAGAATCTCCTTGGATCATGCACCCACGCCAAGGAGGCAGAAAGAAGCGTGACAACGTTCGTTTGCAAGGCTACGTGCGTGGATGAGCTCACCATATTTATGACCTCTCAGGATGAATGAAGGCATTGTGAATTGTTGCATTGAGTCTATTCTCTCTCATCTCCCTTCTATCTGAATTCTCATCCCTTTCTTATGTACCTCTCTTGTACTTCTTTCCAATTCAGTGTAACAGAATATTGCCATTAATAATACAAGTACTACCCTGAGTGCATCTCCATTACTGTTTCATTACTTTCTTACTGTACTAGCAATTTCTTGCTACATTTGGTGCTTTCATCACCTCTGCCATGGCAGAAAACACACGTATGAAAGATATGCAAAATGAAATTAAGGAATTAAGAGAAACTGTTGCATTCTTAAGGCAGAGAGACACAGATCACTCCTTGCAGAACCAACAAACAAACAATGCTCTGGAGGAATTAAAGGAGATGCTTAGATCTATGTCCATTACTCAACCTCATCAGACTGACCCTCCACAAGGGATCAAACCACCCTTTCAAGTAAGAAATGTTAAGATCGATTTTCCTAGATTCGATGGTTCTGAAGTATTATCATGGATATTTAAGGCTGAGCAATTTTTTGAATTTTATGATACACCTGATGATCATAGATTAACTATAGCTGCTGTGCACTTAGACAAAGAGGTAGTGCCTTGGTTTCAGATGATAACTAGAATGCAACCATTTCAGTCATGGAAACATTTCACTAAGGCTTTAGAACTTGAGTTTGGACCCTCTCAATTTGAATGCCCAAGGTCTATTTTGTTTAAACTTGGTCAAACAACCTCAGTTAATGAATATTACATGGAATTTATTTCACTTGCTAATCGTGTTTATGGGCTCAGTCCAGATGCCGTGCTAGATTGTTTTATCAGTGGCCTTAAACCAGAAATTAAAAGAGATGTAATTGCCCAAAGTCCCTTATCCCTGCTCAAAGCAGTTTCCCTAGCCAAGCTTTATGAAGAAAAATATACTTATAAGCCAAAACCTACTTACAAACAGCCCACAAATCAAAACCACTCATACACATACCCAAAAATACACAACTATCAGCCACCCCTCTTACCAACACCTAACCAAAAACCTACTTACCAAGTCACTGCAAACCCACATAACACCCCAAACAACCCTATAAGAAAAATGACACCTGCAGAAATGCAAGTGAGAAGAGAGAAAGGTCTCTGCTATACTTGTGATGATAAGTTCACACCCCAACACAAATGTCCCAATAGCCATTTTATGATTATGCAAGTGGAGGATGAAATTCCAGAAACTGAGGATACTGCACAACAAACTGAATTGGTAGAGGACAATGCTGAACAGGAGCATCACTTGTCTTTTAATGCATTAAAAGGCATCAGTGGCTTGGGCACAATCAGATTCAATGGCAGGATTAACGGTCATTCTGTGAGAATCCTCCTGGACGGTGGTAGCTCAGATAACTTTCTGCAACCAAGAGTGGCTCAGTTTCTTAGCCTGCCAATACAACCTGCAGCACAATTTCATGTAATGGTAGGCAATGGTCACTCCATGACAGCAGAAGGACTCATTCCTGATTTGGCAATTGAAGTTCAGGGTCATGAACTACACTGTCCTGTCTATTTATTATCTGTTGCAGGAGCTGACTTAATCCTTGGAGCAGCTTGGCTGTCCACATTGGGTCCTCATGTGGCAGACTATAGTGCTTTACAATTTAAATTCATGTTGAATGGCAAATTCATAACACTGCAAGGTGACAGACCAGCTTTACCTCAAAATGCCCAATTTCACCACATCAGGAGATTTCATCATACTGATGCTATAGCTGAGTGTTTCACTGTCCAATTACAAACTCCTGACAGTGTTGAAGATGACTTCAATGAATTTCCCAAGGATTTAGATCCTGAATTAGCTCTGCTTCTACATACTTACAGGAAGGTTTTTAACAAACCTACTGGCTTGCCTCCTCAGAGATTACATGATCATGCTATTCCTCTAATAGAAGGTTCAAACCCTGTCAAAGTTAGACCTTACAGGTATGCTCATAGTCAAAAATCTGTAATTGAGCAAATGGTGCAGCAAATGTTAAAGGAAGGTATAATCCATCCAAGTACAAGCCCATTTTCATCTCCAATCCTATTGGTAAAGAAGAAGGATGGCACATGGAGATTTTGTACAGATTATAGAGCTCTTAACAATATCACTGTGAAAGACAGTTATCCCATGCCTACTGTGGATGAATTGTTAGATGAATTATATGGAGCTCAATTCTTTTCAAAGCTGGACTTGAGGTCAGGTTACCACCAGATTTTGGTCAAACCAGAAGATAGACACAAGACAGCATTTAGGACACACCAAGGGCATTATGAATGACTAGTGATGCCCTTTGGGTTGACAAATGCACCAGCTTCTTTTCAACACCTCATGAATGATATTTTTCAAACACTGCTGAGAAAATATGTCCTAGTGTTTTTTGATGATATTTTAATCTATAGTCCTACTTGGTCTGCTCATTTGCAGGACTTAGAGAAGGTGTTGAAGACCCTACAACAGCATTCCTTATTTGCCAAGTTATCCAAATGTGTATTTGGTACAGTGCAAGTTGACTATTTGGGCCATACTGTGTCTCAGCAAGGTGTTTCAATGGATCAAGCTAAGATTGCAGTTATCTTAGAATGGCCAGAACCTAGGAATGTGAAGCAATTGAGAGGATTCCTAGGTATCACTGGATACTACAGAAGATTTATAAAGCATTATGCCAACATTGCTGAGCCTCTTACTGAGTTACTTAAAAAGGATGCATTCAGTTGGTCTGCTAAAGCTACTGCTGCATTTCAGGAATTGAGAAAATTTGTTACAACAGCACCTGTATTAGCTCTACCTGATTTTTCCAAGCCATTCATATTAGAAACTGATGCTTCTGGAATAGGCATTGGAGCTGTGTTAAGTCAGGGAAAGCATCCAATAGCCTATTTTTCAAAAAAATTGTCACCAAGGATGCAGAAGCAATCAGCCTACTCCAGAGAACTGTTTGCTATAACAGAAGCCCTAGCAAAGTTCAGGCACTACTTGCTTGGACACCAGTTTACTATTAGAACAGACCAGAAAAGCATAAGACACTTGGCAGATCAGACAATCCAAACCCCTGAACAGCAGAATTGGTTGCACAAATTCTTGGGTTTTGATTTCAAAATTGAATACAAACCAGGGAAGGATAACATTGCAGCAGATGCTTTATCCAGGTCCTTCTATTTAGCTTGGTCTGAGACAGTTCCTCATTTTTTGCAGCAATTGAGAACTGCCATTTCTGAGGATCCTCATTGGCAATTGGAACTTCAAAATTGTACCCTAAATCAATCTAGTAACCCTCATATTACTTGCAGAGAGGGTTTGCTTTTTTGGAAGGGAAGGTTGATAATTCCTCAGAACCCTAGTCTTATTCAGCAGATTCTACAGGAATATCATGACTCCACAGTGGGTGGGCATTCAGGCATTGCCAGAACTGCAGCAAGAATAAGAAATGAATTCTACTGGCCTAAGATGATGCAAGATATCCAAACTTATGTGCAACACTGCTCTATCTGCCAACAAGCTAAACATCTGAATACTCAGCCAGCCGGTCTCCTTCAGCCATTGCCAATTCCTACTCAAATTTGGGAGGACATTGCCATGGATTTTGTTACTAGGCTACCTATGGCAAAAGGGTATACTGTGATTATGGTGGTAGTGGATAGACTCTCAAAATATGGTCATTTTCAACCATTAAAGTCTGATTTCACAAGTCTGCAGGTTGCTGAAACATTCATCAATTCAGTAGTCAGACTTCATGCCATTCCAAAGACCATAGTTTCTGACAGAGACAAAGTTTTCATTAGCAAGTTTTGGCAACATCTCTTCAGACTACAGGGTACAACTCTAGCTATGTCCTCAGCATACCATCCTCAATCAGATGGGCAGACAGAAGCTCTTAATAAATGCCTGGAAATGTATCTCAGATGTTTCTCTAGTCAATCACCTAAGGAGTGGGTGAAGTATCTACCCTGGGCTGAGTATTGGTACAATACTTCACTCCATAACAGTTTAGGAATGACTCCCTTCCAAGCAGTATATGGCAGACCACCACCTACCCTCATCAGACATAAACCTTCTCAGAATGACAATCAGACTGCTCAGGATATGCTGCAAGCAAGAGATATCTTACTGAGCAAGCTAAAGGACAACTTGAATTTAGCTCAGCAACACATGAAAGTGCAGGCAGATAAGACCAGAAAGGATGTTAGCTTTGCAGAAGGAGAAAAAGTATGGGTCAAATTACAACCTTATAGGCAACACTCAGTGGCCTTAAGGAGACATCAGAAGCTTAGCATGAAGTATTTTGGCCCCTTCACAATAATTAAGAGAATTGGCAAAGTGGCTTATAAACTTCTATTTCCAGAGGATGCTAAGATACATCCAGTTTTCCATGTATCACAACTGAAAGCATTCAAAGGCAATGAAGTTACAACTCACATACCAACTCCTTTGTTAGTTGATGAGAATGGAATGTCACTACAACCTAAGGCTATTTTGCAACACAGAACAGTACTCAAGAAAGGCAAAGAAATTTCACAAGTTTTGGTTCAATGGGCTGGTCAACAGCCTGAAGAAGCCTCATGGGAAGATAGAACAACAATGGAGCAGTCCTATCCTCACTTCAACCTTGAGGACAAGGTTGTTCTTAATGGGGGAGGTAATGTAACAGCCCCATATTGGCCAAATGAGGAAATATTGACTCAAGGAGCACAAAACGTGGCTGAGGAATCAAAAGATGAGCAAATGATTGAAGGGCAGGAAAAGACAAAGTTAGTTATGCAAGAAGGACACGTGGAAGAATCTCCTTGGATCATGCACCCACGCCAAGGAGGCAGAAAGAAGCGTGACAATGTTCGTTTGCAAGGCTACGTGCGTGGATGAGCTCACCATATGTATGACCTCTCAGGATGAATAAAGGCATTGTGAATTGTTGCATTGAGTCTATTCTCTCTCATCTCCCTTCTATCTGAATTCTCATCCCTTTCTTCTGTACCTCTCTTGTACTTTCCAATTCAGTGTAACAGAATATTGCCATTAATAATACAAGTACTACCCTGAGTGCATCTCCATTACTGTTTCATTACTTTCTTACTGTACTAGCAATTTCTTGCTACATTTAAGTTCGGATTTTTTTTGTTTATATTTAAGTTCGGATGGCGCCGTAGTTATTAGAGATTGTAAGTGACAAGTGCTGTGCTAGCTTGATTCACGGGAAGGAGTAGAAGGGTAGGAGACATTCGTGGATTCAAGTGCAAATCTCTATAGGCGGGGGTCCTTTGGTTAGGATAGAGACGAGAGAAGACCCTTACAATTTGGTTAGAGATCTAATATCAATTGATTCATCCAAGAAGAAGGGATCGACGAATTATTATTTGCTTCGTTATCGTAGTGTCATATCTAATCATACAAGTCATCCTTGTATCTATACAATTTTAGACCTTTGCGTATTACATGAATTAATTTGTTTTTGAAAAAAAAACAAATAAAGAAAATATGTACTAATACATTTTTATATGATGTGTAATACTCCCTCTGGTCTCTATTATAAGCAAATCCAAACTCCATTTCGGTGGTCTCAAATATAAGCAAATTCTAACTAACTCTACCCTATTAAATGATAACATTCCCAAACTACCCTCATTTAATTCAAATGTTTTATTTCCAATAATTCATTTGGTCTCTTCCCTATAACTCAATTTCCCATAAATTTCCACTTCACGTATTCCACATACTAAAGGACGTTGGCGCATATGAAGGGTCTTTTTTTTCTCTTTCATACTAGTATGTTAGCGTACAAGAGATATTTCAATAAAAAACAACCTACTACTAATACTTGTACGCTAGCAACAGAGATATTTCAATCAAAAGAAACCTACTAAATGGAGTATTAGTACATTAGCGATAGAGACGTTCATACATTGGACACATAATTAAATTTCCGTAAAAATTATTGATAGAAATAAATAAAATAAATCATAAAGTAAAAGTTTAAAAGTCACCGTGTACTAGTACCTTCCGTCAAAGTGTAAGTGGAGGAAGGTAGAGGGTTAGATCATTAATGCGTACAATTAATTTTAATTTGTTATCAATAAATATTAGGAAGGGTAGTTTAGGAATTACAATTCATTTTTCACTTGAATTTGAGAAAATTTAATGAGATTAACTAATATTCTTAATAAGCGTGATTTGGTTATTTTTTTGCTTATATTTGAGACCGGAGGGAGTATACTTTTATTCATTTTTTTTCTAGACTCACGAACCATTGACTTAAAAGCTAAAAAGGGTTGTTCGCGGTGGTTGCGAGTTTTTAGTTTTTTTTTTAAAAAATTTGAATCAAATTTTTACAATTCAAAACAAAAAAGTGAAAACCATTTTTTTTTGTGATTTTCAAAATGTCTGTTTTAAGAACCACAAAACAAGTTTTCAATTGTTAGTTTCTAGTTGTAAAAACTTGATTTAAAAGTTTTAAAAACCAAAAATTGAAAACTCACAACCACACCGAACGCCCCCTAATGGGCCGTTCGGGGTGGTTGCGAGTTTTCAGTTTTTGGTTTTTAAAAGTTTTAAATCAAGTTTTTATAACTCAAAATCAAAAACTGAAAAGTTGTTTTTGTGGTTTTCAAAATAAACATTTTGAAAACCACAAAAAGTGGTTTCCAAATTTTGGTTTTGAGTTGTAAAAACTTGATTGAAAATTTAAAAAAATCAAAAACTGAAAACTCACAACCACACCGAACGACCCCTAAGTTGTCATAATGCAATTATTGCAACCATTTTGTGTTATTAATTTAAAAAAAAATAGTTTTTAAAATTCAAATGCTTCAAAGGTACTCCCTCCGGTCTTATTTATAAGAACCTTTTAACTATTTCACACGGATTAAGAAAATTTGTTAATTTAGTTGATTACAATAAATTTGTCATGAATGTGTATCATATTTACTAAACTACCCTTGAATTTATTGAGACCCATTATCTTTCTCTTTCTATTTAACTACTCAATTGTGTCATACTCTCTCTACTAATTAATTATTTACCTACCTCCACTAATGGAGTATTTTTATCAAATAATAATTAATGCACGAGACAATCTGAAAAAAGTTCTTATAAAAAAGACCAAGGTCCACCTTTAAAAAGTTGTTATAAATACGACCATGGCAGTAAAATTAAACGGGCAGAAGTTATTTAATTAAGCTCACAAACAGAGACTATCAAATTCCAATAGTCATGGTTCATGGAGCATCACACTTGCCAAAAAAGACTACCCAAGAACTGATGAATAGCAAGAGCTAACCTGCATTTTCCCATAAATTCACCAACCATAGGAGTCCCAGCTTCTTCCCATCAATGTGTGGTGTACGCGGACAACTAGAGCAACAACCACATACTAATGTGCTCTATTTAGTTATTGCAGAACATGTATTGTCTCCTGTAAGGCGTTGACCGAACTATATACAATGGTAGATTGTAAATTTAAAAGTGTGTTGTATGAGTTGTTATATATACGTGTGTGTTGTATGAATAATGTACGTATCTCATTTAATTTGTAAATTACTCACATATATATATTTTTTTATTTTCCTAAATCATGCAATATTACACAGGATAATAAATCAAAAATAAAAATGTTTTATTTGAGAATGTAATATTAAATGTTGTGATAATTATAATTTCTAATAAATATTTTTACTTTTAATTTATTATCGGGCATGTGCAATTAATGTTATACATAGTTAGAAAAATCGATATATTTATACTAATATCTTAATTGAAGAGAAAATGTTATCTAGTGCTCTAACTCATTTAGAGGCAAGGATCATCATTGGTGCAACTCTTTATTTCACTTTTTTTATCATTTTTGTGAATCTCACTATTACACATTACACATTTTATTTTTTTACTTTTTACAATTCAAATAACTCTCCTCTCCAATTACAACTCTAAAATTTTTACTAAATTGACTCTACAAATAACCTCACATCTAACTCATTTTTTTTATTATTTATTCCATTTTAATAAAGGCACAGTTGTTTATAGCCAAATATATATCTCATCCAACAATGGTATTGTTAGTATGTTAAAAATATATTCATTCATGTCCCTCACCATAATAGCTTAAGTTTTTGGGATAATTAGTTCATGACATGGTATTAAACTATAGCCTCAATGATCAAGTAGTCAAGAGTTCGATCTCTGCTCCTATTATTCCAACAAAAAAGGTAACTTGTGCATTGTCCATATGACCATATGCTTCAAGTCTAATGAGGCTTTTACGTGAAAGAGAGTGTTAAAAATATATTCATTCATGTGTCATCCACCTAGTAGTTTAAATTTTTGTGATAGTTCATAGTTGCTTCATGACATAATGCACAGTGTCTTAACAAAAATTGAGAGAGTTAAGCTTGTCGTGGAGTTGCTCTTGGTGAAAGAATCAAATATTAAAAACTTTTATGTAAAATATTTAATGTTGTAAATGCATGTGATTTTATATCAATAAAAATCTTTATATATTGTTCTTCAAAAAATTAGCTAAAAATACTCGTTATATAATAGGACTCTAATTAAAAATTTAAGTGGTCACTACGTACCTAACTAGAGATCGATTACTCATGCATGCTAACACTTGTTATTTACTACTCGTACTACTTAAGAAATGGAACCATATGGAAGAATCAACCAAAAGTAAATGACGTCCTCCCTATGGAAGATAACTTTCTTTTTAAAAAAATAAGTTATAGTTCTTATAAATGTTTTTTTTTATTTTATGTCATTATAAATATAAGTTTCTTTGAATTGATCATTATCGTTAAATCTCATGTTAATTAATATTTTAATAATCTTCCTCCTCCTCCACCAAGCTTTTTTGAAAATAATAAATTTATTACATAAGTATAGAGTTAGAGGAATTAAATAAGAACTTTTCTTATAAGCATGACTCTGAAAATGAATTCAAATCAAACAAACTCTTGAAATATATAGGTGAAAGAGCAACAAAAGAAAAAGAAGGAGATAGAGCAATGGAAGAATAAGCAAAAGAAAGATAATTGCAACAAATACCTTGTGTTTGGATAGAGAAATTTGAAATTACTAGAATTCAAGTGTTAAAAATAGTAGAAAAAAATTTCAAATGACAAATAGGAGGGTTTTTTTATGACAAATAGGGGAATTTCAAATGACAAATATTGAGAGAGAATTTCAACATTTCTCTTTTATGTTTAAACTTTATAGATTGTCATTATCAATTCCTCTCATTTTAACAATTCACTCTAAACATTGTCTATTACAATTTGAGAATTCTAAAATTCTCCATCCAAACACAAGGTAGGGATATATTTTAAAAAAATCATTTATAAGAAATAAAAAAAAATTACTCACGGGTACCGAAAGAAAAATCCAAATAGTTAGTCATTAACGGAATTTTAACAATAAAAGTGTATTTAAAAAAAGGTAAAAAATCATTTACAAAAATTAAAAATAAAACTCGCTCATTTATAGGATCAAACTTTTTTTTACTGTAGCGGTGATATGAAATAGAACTAAACTGAAGAGACCGCCAAACACTGTCCCTCGTCTTCATGTCTGGTGGAAGCAACCTTAAATGCGGATGGCAACTGGCAACAACTTTGTTTAGGATTGGAGCTCTGATCTTATGGTCCACCACTAGAAAATTGAAATCGTTATACCTTGAGTCGAGATGATCAAATTTGACCAGTTATAAAGTTGGTTTCTAATTCTATACGACTATGATTAAAATGATCAGAAAATTTAACTTTGTTTTTATATATGCTAAGATATATATATAAGATTTTGTATGACTAGCTAAATGAGTAAATGAATGGGACTAGGGATGATAATGAATCGAGTCGGGTAGGGTTTAAGGCATTGACGAACCCAACCGGATGATGAGATATTGAGTTGGGTTGTTTTATTTTTAGGGACGTATGCAACCCAATCCAACCCAATTATAGTTTGGTTAGGTTGGGTTGGGTCAATTGGATTTAGGGTTTAGTGCTGGGTCAATTGAGTCCGACATTTTAAAATGTTTGTGTTTGTAAATAAAACTAAAAATAAAAAATACTTTAAATAAAAATATAATTTATCATTATAAATATCATAAAAATAAAAACCTATAATTTGATAATAAGGAAATCAATTTTCACAATAATAAATATTAAAATGTGTAATGTATTAGTATAAAAAATTATGAGTTTAATTACTATGCACTGTCAGTGTAAAATAATTTTACACAAACATCCAATGATGTGCTGCCACATCATTTAATGAATATGACACCTCGTGCATTTTAAACTCATTAAATGATGTGTCAATATATCATTGGATGACTGTGTAAAATTATTTTACAATATCAGTGTATAGTTATTAAATTCAAAAATTATAAAATTTATTTTTTTATTAATGGTTTTTTTTTATTTTTTTTATTAATGGTTGGGTTTAGGGTTTAGAATATGAAAACCTGATCCTCAACCCAATTTGATTGGGTTTGTTTGTATGAAACACAATCCGACCCAACTACCCAACACAATCCGTCTTTTTTAATTGGGTTGAGTTGAGTTGGGTTAATCGAGTTTATTGAGTCTACCAAACTCATATATCGCCCCTAAATGGGACTACATAGTTCATATGTTAGAATTTTAATCAGTAAAAGAATTTGTGTCCATCTCTTTTTTATTAATTAATATTTATAAATTTTTATACAGTATTTATAAATGTTAATGGAAAAACAGAGATTGACACGTAGGCAAAATTTTTACATAATAAATAAAGTTACGTGGAATTTTGACCAGGGATGATTCATTCTTATGTACAATATAAAAGGAAAAAATTAGTGTGTTGTCATGGTTTTTGATTTTGGACAGTTGAGAGTATAATTGATTTTAAATTGCTTTTATCCAATATATTTTATAAATTGTGTATTATTTATTTTTTGTCATAATTTTATAAATCTATCAAAAGTTAATTTTACCCAATTATAAACTAAATGTATCCTTGTTTAAGCTGAGAAAACACGAAGCACTTACAAGTGGAGTAGAATTCATTTTTACTCGACCTGCAATTTTTAAGCTCGTAGTATGAAAGTATTTTTTTTTCTTTTTTCCTCTCTATTTTTCACCCTTACATACTGTTGAATGATTAAGAGGTATAACCAATTATTTTGATAGACTAACCTATATTTCACAATTAAATGAAAAGTGTATTAATAGATCAAACTTCATTTATTTCAAATCCACCAATCCTAACTTGAATTATCCGTTAGAAATCACCAATTAGTTGATCATATACATTGTGAAACATTGATTCCGATAGTGACCTGATTCTAATTAATCTGCTAAAAGGGCCGGGTATGGTTTATGTTATAGTTCTTCATTCAGTGATAATTAAGGGAGAAAATTAATGTGTGCATGGGCCTGTAGTGATCAAAGGATTAATTAAGTACTACTTTCTTCTTGATATTTTGAGAAGTGATTATTAGAAAAGTATAGAAACGATAAGAATAGCAGTATAAAAATTTAAAAATAAAAACTAATCCAAACAATAAGGGAATATTTTTAAAATTATTAGTAAAAACAAACAAATTCAAGCCAAGCAAGTCCTGAATTATTTTGTTCAATTCAAATATTGCTTATAATCCAAATCAAAGTTAGGCGCCAACTTCTAGTTTCCTGATTTTGGGACAATATTTTGATTAGAACTAATAAGTAGTGACTAGGTTCTCCTTGTTATTCTAAACCCCAACTTTTTAATGATTAAGAGTTATATATGGCCAATTTGGATGCACTTGTGCAAAATAACTTTTAGATGAAAAAAATAGAATGAATCAAAGAGTTCAAATGAAATTAATTTCTCCATAAGTTGTAATTAGTCTTTGTAGTTCACTTTTTCCACAGGTCTCTCATTTAACTTCTCCATAAATAACTAATTTCAACTTATAGAGAAGTTAAATTCTATTCACCTCTTTGATTCATTCTATTTTATTCTTCTGGAGGTTCTTATGCAGAAATGTATCCAAATTGGACTATACATAATTGACACATAAATTTTTACCTTTTTTTGTACTTATGATAATTCACTACATTGATGAGTTAACATATGTTAATTAATTATATGTTTTATTAACAACTTATTATGGGGAGAGAGAGCATACAAATATAAACGACTATGATTTTTCTACGCTCATGTTTTATACACTCTTTTTAAAATTTTCTTTTTCTTTCATCTCTCCCGTTTTCAGATCACATATCAATTATCACTTTTTCACTTTCTCTTTTTTCATTTTTTATCCCTCTCTTCCATACGAATAAAAATCTTTTGTCTCATTTCTCTGTTCCAATCCCCGTCCCCCCAATAAAAATTTGACATGTCAATTAAAATTTCCAAATTAGATTTCCGTAAGTTTAGCATCCCTTACCCTGTGTTTGGATGAAGCAACTGAGAATTCTGAAGAATTTAATTTCATAGGAATTTCAATTGATTTAATTGAAATTCCTTCATTTTTAAAATTTGTTGTTTGGATGAAGAAATCAAATTTCTTCATTTTTAAAAATTCTTTGTTTGGATGAGTAAATCAAATTCCTCTATTTTCCATTTTTTTGTTTAATTACTTTAAATAAATAAAATTCTATTTTTTAAAAATAAATTAATTGAAAATATTCATAATTTTTTGGATATATACATAAGTAAATGAAAAAATTAATTATATTGTTTAAATAAAGTAAATAAGTTCCCCAATCAATTGTGATAAATAAATTAACATATATTCATCATTATATGTTATAACTAATATAATGTTTTCACACTTATAAAAATATAAAAAAAATATGATAATTTTTACATATAAAAATAATTTGTAATAACTAATATATTTAAATTATGAAAATGAGACATGTACATTTCATTTAAGCACTTGAACTTTCTATTGAGAAGACAATAATATCTCATAAAAATAACTCATTTTTATATGGATCAACTAACCTTTTAAATTTTTTTGGTACAATAAAAATTTAGGGTGAGGGGATGATGCCCCAATAAAGGGAGGGAAAAACTAACCTTTTAAATTTGCAATTAAGAAATTTGAATGCAATGACTTTATCCAATTAACCATGCAATTGAATTTAATAATTAAATACAAAAATTAACGCCGTTGACTACAGATTGCAAGTTCGGAAACCCCTATTTTTAAAGGATGCCAGCGGTCATTTGTTGTACTGATAGTAAAAAGAAGATGAGGTGCTGTTAGTATTTCTTATTATAACATACCTTGCTAAAAGGATCCATTTTATAGTTGATATCACTTTCATATAGTTTGGTATATGCAGTATTTAACTTAGATACCTTTCATAACCCACCTTAATGTTGTGTCACTAATTAACATCTAATGGAGCTTTGGCTATATTTAGAAATGTTTACATCCCGTATTTTATAGGTAGCAGATAGCAGAACAATTGTTAGTTATGTAAACAAGTCTTAAGAAAAAGAAAAACATGTTGCTCAAATAGATATTTAGCATCACAAAACAATAATGATCGAGTATTTATTATTCATTACCTATAACTATCATCACACATCAATATGTATCCACATGTTACTATTCTCTACTTTCAATTTTCAAATTGCATAACAGAAAGAAAAGTGAGTAGCATTATAGGCTTACATTACAAAGTCTTGTGCAGCATGGGATAGAACAAAACCTGAATAGAAAGTTAGAAACTGCACCAAAGCATTTTTTTTTTCCTTTCAATCTTTTGATAAAGTTTTTTTTGGGTGTTTGTAAAATTAAATCGGGCATATATGTAATTTATCATGACTTTTCTGGTCAGGCAGTAGGTACACAGCCTTTTCTATGCAACAACCGAAATAACTCATGCACATGTCCCTCCATCATTATTCATATAACCAAATCCTTCACTCAATCTCAACTACTTAGCTCCACCATAGTAAATGAAAGAAAACTAAAGTCATAATATATTGTTGATCATATGAGAGTGATTGCTTGATTAAAGAGAAAAACAGGATACAGAGCTAAATTGAATAGTTCCAGGCTTTCAGCAAAAAGGATGCAATTGAATGTGTTACAGTAAAAAAAAAGAGAGAGACAATTTGTCTATCTATGGAGGGTATATACATAATACATATACATGTAATGTAACCACTCTACGCGTTCACATTTAATGGCTATGCCTAACTTCCATCCTCCTTCTTCAATAGGGGTCATTTTCTATTGCCATATAAGTTGTGATACATTGAAGAAAGCCTCCAAAAGCAGAAAAATGATGAACATCAATAGCAAAGAATCAGCACTTGTTCTTCTACTCTCTGCATTTCTCTTCCTTACTTGTGGCTATGCACAAGACGCTGCACTTGTACCAGCAATCATAACATTTGGTGACTCTGCCGTCGATGTAGGGAATAATGACTATCTTCCCACTCTTTTCAAGGCTGATTACCCTCCTTATGGGAGAGACTTTGTTAACCACCAACCTACTGGGAGGTTTTGTAATGGAAAATTAGCTACTGATATTACTGGTAATTAAGGGAAAAAACCATATATGAATCCATCTTGGAACTTACTTATACTATACAGTTAAGAGTAGATGTTGCATTTGCATATATATATATATATATATATATACTCATGCATTTAAAGTTTCATTCTTGTTGCAATGTTTCCTCTTGCAGCTGAAACACTGGGTTTTACGAGTTATGCACCTGCATATCTTAGCCCACAGGCATCAGGGAAGAACCTTCTTATTGGAGCAAACTTTGCTTCAGCTGCATCTGGTTATGATGAAAAGGCTGCTATTTTGAATGTAAGTTTGGACTGAATAACCTTATATATTGGCTCAAAGTTTTTGTTTTTAACTTTTTTTTCCCTTTTGGCAGCATGCTATCCCATTGTCCCAACAGCTAAATTATTACAAGGAATACCAAAGCAAGCTTGCTCAGGTAGCTGGCAGTAATAAAGCAGCCTCAATTATAAAGGATGCACTGTACTTATTGAGTGCTGGAAGCAGTGATTTTGTACAAAACTATTATGTCAATCCTTGGATCAACAAGGCCTTGACTCCTGACCAGTATTCATCCTACCTAGTGGATGCATTCTCAAGCTTTGTTAAGGTATTCTGTAAAGCCCTATTACATGTAGTTATTAGGTCACTATTGGAATATGTTATTTATATGAATTAATGCATGGTTGTTTATTTGGAGTATACAGAACTTGTATGGATTGGGAGCTAGGAAAATTGGAGTGACTTCACTCCCACCATTGGGTTGCCTACCTGCTGCAAGGACTTTATTTGGTTTCAATGAGAATGGTTGTGTCTCAAGACTCAACACTGATGCCCAAGGATTTAACAAGAAGGTCAACTCAGCTGCTGCAAATCTTCAAAAGCAACTTCCTGGTCTTAAGATTGTAATTTTTGATATTTACAAGCCTCTCTATGACCTTGTACAATCCCCTTCAAAATTCGGTACACATTTCTTTGACTGAAATTCATTCAACATAATTGACATCAATAAAATGATGTTTATTTAATTTTTAACCTTTCTTATGATGTTTCATAGGTTTTGTGGAGGCAAGCAGAGGCTGCTGTGGTACAGGGACTGTAGAGACAACATCCTTGTTGTGCAATCCAAAATCACCAGGAACTTGTTCTAATGCAACCGAGTATGTGTTTTGGGACAGTGTCCATCCTTCACAAGCTGCTAACCAAGTTCTGGCTGATGCATTAATTGTGCAAGGCATAGCTCTTATCACATAATTAAGAGCTCATGATTATTTATCTCTCTTAAATATTCTCGTGTACAACTAAACTACACATCATACGTGGAAGTGATGCAAAAGTTTCCTATATGTTCTTATGGAGTCTGGAAAGTATTTCTATGTATTTTGAATCTTGAGAAGTTTTAGATTAAATCGTTTGTAAAACATTATATAATGGAGAAGTACTGCTTATGATTTATAAATGCACTGTTCTATTTTTGGTAGTTAGATTTGGACAACCATATATGAAAATGCAATCTTGGTGACTTTTAAGCCATGGTATGTAATAATCAAAGAATCACCATATAAGGAAGGAAAACACATAGAGCCTGTTTGGGTGGAACTTTTGCACAAGTACTTCTAGGTGAAAAAAATAGCATGAATCAAAGAGGTCAAATGCATTTAACTTCTCCATAAGTTAAAATTAGTCTTTGTAGACCACCTACTCTAAAAGCTCTCCCATTTAACTTCTCCAAAAGTAATAAATTTTAACTTATGGAGAAGTTAAATGCATAATTAACCTCTTTGATCCATGCTATTTTTTTCACTTAGAAGTACTTCTGCAGAAGCTCCACCCAAACAGGCTCATAATAGAGGCTCTTAAATCCTTAAAGGTAGGATTATAACATCCCAATATATACCATAAAAGTAGTATAAAATTGCTAGACTAAAAATAACAGATTGTTTTTATCTTTCTCTTAGTCTCACCGGATTGGCCAAAATTTTTTAAACAAGTCCAAGAACCAAGATGTACCAAACAAAAGCCTAGTTCCAAATTTAGTCTTTTCTTGCAAAGAAGCAATTTTGAGGGGAGCTCAACATTAACCCTGACGGCTCAAAATTTTTCAACAAAATTTTGCAATATAATTAATTTTAAGAAATCATTAATTGCAGAGAAGCAAGTAATAGCAAGAGGAATCACTAGAAATTAAAAAAGTTGAGATACCCTCAACTGTATTACTATATATGAATGCTAACCAATTATTTTAATAGAATCCTTATCCTTATTCAATACACAGTTAGTGTCTGATCTGAACAGCTCCTAACAGCCAGTAGAGTACATCAGGATTGACTACTGTATAACCTGCTAATCTGTAAAAATTGCAGTTGAAAAAGGTAAAATCTGTGTATATATCTAATTAGCTCAAAATGAACTATATGATGCTGATCTTCTATGTATCCTTTTGGGAGTAGAATCTTTTAAAGCTTCAGCATATTTGGCCAAATTGGATTTGTCTGTGCCAGGGGAGTCTGAGAAAGAATCCATGCGAGCTCTGAAATCTCCTGAACTTCTCTTACTTAGACTGTAATTCTTTGAGCTTCCTGGGGTAACAGCATCTGAATTTCTCCTATTTTCATCCTTCATACTCAATGTACCGTTAAAATCTAAGGAAGTTCTAGATGTATCAGTTGGAGTTGCAAACTCACTCCTAAGACCCTCATTTCCAGTTGATAAACTCAAGCTGAAATGTGGAGAGTTGCTATATTCTTGAGACATAGATTTTTCTTGAGATGTAACTCTACGTTGATTATGGCTATCTTTGCCTCGTATCAGCTTCATAAGCTTGCTAAAAACCTTTGACTTGCTTGTGGTGTTAGCTCTAACAATGGCATCAGATGAATTATTATCAAGAGGAGAATAATCATCACATTCTCCAGAGTCTGTTTGAAAAGAAGCCTGAGAGGAGGACCATTGGTCAGAATCAAAATCAGAAAGCCTTCCTCTCCCATCAGAATTTGCATATTCAAGTATAAGTTGCTTGGCTTTCTTCTCAGATGTAGGACTTAAGCTTTTACTCAAGTCCCTTGCAGCTGTTTTACCAGGTGGAGGTTGATAATTTCTCAGTTCATGTCTTAAGCAAGCATTTATCCATCTCAAGTAAACCAATTCTTCAACATCTGAGCATCTATCAGCTTGTAGTTGCTCAATTTCTTTCACCAATCCATCATTCTCTTGTCTCATACGCTCACCTTCTTCCTTCAAAGCATCTGCCTGCATCCAAAAGCAAAAGGTGAAAAATTGAGTTTGACAAAAAAAAATGATTAAAGGAAGAGAGTAGATTGATTAATGATTATAATCTTATTACTTCTGGATCTTCCAGAACAGCATTTGCAAGGATTTGAGTAGAATCCAATCTTCTAGCTAAATCAGAATTGTCCATCTGCAGTCTCAAATTAGTTTTCCTCAATTGTTCAGCCTCAGCCTCAAGATCCTTTAGCCTTTTCAGCTTTATTTGAATTTCTTGATCACTAGCAGCAGCTTTGTTTTCAAGGTCATGCAATTTGGCTACTCTTTGTTTAAGATTCATGATATGCTCCCTGTTCTGTTCAGCTTCATACCTAATTTTCCTCTTCAAAAATTTGACTTTTGTTTTTGCTGTCTCAAGCTCACCCAGCAATTTTGCATGATCAGTCACCTGTGCCTCTAATCTCCTATTCTCAGACTGTAAGGTCTCAACCTTCAGATTGTACATCTTTGCCTCCATACTACTTATCTTCAATCTATTTTGGAGTTCCATCACAACTGTTTCTTGCTCTCTTAGACCACAGTATTCAAGCAGTTGAACCTCAAGACTTCTTTCCCTCTCTTGAAGCATTCTGATCATGTTCCTCAGTTGCCTAATCTCTTGCTCATAGTCATCCTTCTCAAGACTTGGATATGCTACAGGAGATCCTACTTTTGACCTTGGTGTTTCTACCTCTTTCTTAGAAGAATTTCCTGCAACAAAGTCTCCTTCCTTCATAAGATCATTGAGGAACTCATCTTTCTCTCCACTTTGTTTAGTTCTTGGAGAGAGAATAATTGGAGAATTTTTACCAAACACCTTGTTGATGCATGTTTCTTCCTGGCAGAAAAGAAATTTAATAACCATATTTAGTTGAACAAAGAAGAGTCTTAGCAATTGTTACTAACTTTCAATGTTTTAATTTTGTAAATTGCTGATTACATAGAGATAATCTGTCATCAGAAGAGATTAAAGCTACATATTTTCTGTTTCCACAAGAATATCATATTCATGACACAGAGATGGAAACAGAGAAGTCCCAAGTTAAAGTTCAGTTGGCTGTCCAAAAAATGAAAATAGAAAAATAGGTATAAACTTAGCTTTAATTTCTCAAATTCATATTATTAAACTTCCCAAACTCCAATTTATCCACAATACCACAAGATAATAATTAAGATCTAGAATTCTAGATGGAAAAAATGAACAAAAAATTAAACTCAACCTATCAAAAACAAAAGGACAGTTAAAAAAATTTAAAAAAAAAAGGAAGAAGAAAGATATACTTTTCTCATGTAACTTACATTATCCAAAATATTTGTCTCTGAAAGAGTGCTGCAAGAACCAGATGCTCTTATACTACCTCCTAAATTAGCCTCTCTCCCATGACCTGAGAAAGACATTATACATACAAAATATCACTTAGATTTGATTTATCATTCAAAAGAATAAAATAACAAAAACTAAAACCAGAGAAATGTTGATATGATGAAGAAACAAACCTGAAGGGTTCCCCTTGGGGGAAGTAGCAGAAGGTTTGATTCTTCTGGTTCTCATGTGAGAGTAGAGAAATCCAGCAAAGGTAAGAGCCAAAGCCAAACCACATTTCAGCAGAATAGGCTTCATGCCTCTTTCCTCTCTCCCCAACACATTTAAAAACTTTCTAACCATTCTTTTCTCCATGAAAATACAGAGATATCACTCGAGTCCTCTACTTCATCATCCTCCATCTCATGCCCGCATAGAAAACATAGGAACCATTACTGGTTCATGCCTATAAACACAACAACTATCATGCATAAGCAGAGCACGCATATTCATCAGGAATAATCCAACATACCCGGAACCATATACCATTAAACTTACATGCACCATGTTAGAAGAGATTTCACACAAGACAAGATATGAATCATGAAGGAACTAAATGAATCATGAAAAATATGAAAAGAAGCAAAAAAAAAAAGTTAATAAGGAATAAAATTACCTTAAACCCAACATAGATTAACATTAAAAAAATGCAAAAAGTGAGCAAAGAAATCTCTCTGTTTTAGGATATTGAAGGGGAAAAAAAATGAAACTTTATATTTATAGGAGCATGATCATAGGCCTCGCACCTCAATAATTTTAAATAGACTGAGTAGAAGCATGGCGTTTCGATGTTGTCTTTTTGTAGTAGTTTCAATTACGTATCTGCGTGTCCCTCTCATGTACAAAAGAACAACTGGGTATGAATGCAACCTTTGAAAGAATAAAAAAATACAATTATGTCTTTACCATCAAACACAGCCCATTGATTGATTTCTGTCTTAGGTAAATGGTAAATGTAATGTGGGAAGTTGGTCAAGTCAGAGAGAGAAACAGAACAGGAACATCAAATGAAATTGTGAACAAAAACAAAAGGAGCGAAAAGAAAAAGGTGAGAGAGAGAAAGCGTTATGAATGAAGATTCTGGTTGCACTGAGTCAACGACCAATAAAAAAAGAGAAACTACAACAAAATACAAATAATTTGGTAAATCAGATGACATTCATATTTATCCAGCTTAGTTGTTTAATTGTGGGATAAGATCAAATATAGTAAAAGAAAGGCCCTAATTAAGTGCCCTTTTCCATTTGTTTTTGTGTGCCTATCTCCACGAATTTTAGAATAAGCAAAATGAATAATGCAACAGTCATAACATTTTCTACATGTATTTCTAGCTAGTTGTATTTTTTTTCATTTTTTTTTATCTTTTACACTTTTTTTTTTCTCTTTTAACACATATTGTATAATTTTTTACTGTACAGTTAAAGAGGTTTAAACTTAAAATTTTATGCAAACAATCTAAAACCCTCATCATTATCCTAATGGCTCACACATTATACAATTTGTCTTATATTAAATAACATTATTTTTACATCAAAAAACTTTTTGTTTATTTTAATTGTCAGATACTTTAAATGTAAATATAAAATATGTTAATATTAATTCAAACACACGTATATTAAACTAGTTATCAGCTGAATTATGGAGTTAATCAAAATTTGTCTATACTAAAATAAAATGTATGTATAAGAGGAAAATGCATATTTATAACTTTTGACATGCGTATATATGTATGGACATATATATTGCTACAATTTTTGTCTATCATTTAATGATAATGATTTTATATTTTTTTTTAAAAATGCATAATATGTGCTTATAAGTTTAGAGAGAATGATAGGAAAAGACATAATATATGTTTGGGATATTTCCTATATATATTTATATTTTTTAAGTATTATGGTGATAAATTACTTTAGTTTTTTTTACAAGCTAAGATTGAATAAATAGAGTACTCTAACTTATTACATATAATTAACAATAGTATCTGTAAGCTACCCCAACCCAACTACATATACGTAACAATATAGAGAGGGAAAAACATTATTTTTTTTTACAATACCACGAGTTAACAGATATTAATTCTCGAAAATAATTATTCATACAACAAAAAAACATATAACAATCTATACAACACATGTTTTTTCTCTATCTCTCTCTATCACATCACCTATCACATTTCACATTTCTCTCTCTATTTTCTTCTTTATCTCTCTCTTTCTTGGTTGTACAAACAACATTTCTCTTAATTCTCAACACAATCTTGTTGAAATCGAGTTACACTTCTATAGTAATAAAGTTTTATGAGAAAAATATTAATTTAATTAGATTACTTCAGGTACCACTGCAATTTTAAAAATAAAAAAAAATTATGTAGTCGATCGATACGTATATAGTGCTTTGAACTTTGGAATGACAATATTGATTTATAAGAAAAAGTAAATATAGTTAATTGGAATAATAGCATTTTTAAAAAAAATTAAATTAAAAAGTTTTATTTTAATTTTGCCTGTCTTTTATACTTATAATAAATGGAACATTAGTTATTTTTAATTATTTATATTAATAATAAATAAAAGAGAAAGTTATTAGAGATATTAGTATTATGAAGCATTTAAATAAGTGATAATTCAGTTTAATGCATCTATTTTTACTTATAATAGCATGTTTAATTACATTTTTAATTATTATATGTATCTACATTGATAAGAAACTTTTTGAGAAATCTGAAACAACATGTAAAGCATAAAATAAAATAAAAAAATCATAAATTATTACGAATATGCTAAGGACACGTTAGTAGCTGTAATACCAAGGAACCAAAGGAGACATGTTGAGTAAATGTGCATTGAATAATTAGATGAGTGCATTAAATGCATTCTTAATAAGTTGAAAGACGAGGCTTCCTTTTTTACTAGTAAACATGACGAAGCTTCCCTTGCTCCACTTGTTTTAATTATTTTTATTCCCTCATTTGTCATTAAATTATATCCCTCTCTTTTTTATTCTACGACATTTAAGGTTATACAGTATATATAATAATTTTAAAAAGTTATAAATTTTTTAATTTTTAAAGAATTATTATTTACTTTTCTATTATACTCCTTATTCTCTTTTTCTAATTATTCTACAAACACATTATCACTAAAACGCATATTAAATATATAAAAAAATATTGATTATTCATTAATTTCATAAAAATAATAGACAAAATAAAATTGTCAAAACATCATAGAATAAAAAGATGGGGAGAGTAGTATGAAATTTGATTGACACCCATCATCTACTATTCTTATAACAAATTTAAGATTTTTTTTAGAAGTAGTTGTATTTTGGGTATTGATATTATAGTCCTTCACTCAGTTTGGGTCATCAATTCATTATTAATAGGAGTTGCTTTTACCACCCCTTTTTGCTATTTGGGAAGGGGTATGGGATGGAGGTGCGAATAGCAAAAAGGGTTTTAAAAGTAACTCCCATTATTAATGTGTCCATTTGTTTTAGAGGGAGGCACAAATGTGCTTTTGATTTATTTTTATTCCGTACGTAATTTTGGCTTCCAAATGTAAATTGAAAAAAACTAGCCCTAGTCATCATTGTCACTAAAAAGGACATTTCCATGTGTATCAAAAACAGTATTATTAATTTACAAAGCTTGAAACCAAAAATGTTAGTTGGAGAGTGTCTATGTTAAGGTATTTCAGCTATATAAAAACTAAATTAGTAGCTAAAACTATTTAATCAGTGTTTGATAAGGTAACTTTTTTATATAGTTACTAGTTTTTCTTTAAAAGCTATTTTTGAGATAATTTTTTTAAAAAAAAACTTTATTTTTCAGCTACTAACTAAAAATTTATTATAAAATTATCCTTTAACAACCCTCACTATTATTGTTTAATAATTAATAATGTCCCTATATGTCATTTTACCATTTTTAGCTATCAAACACTTTCAATCAAATCAGTTACTTTTTCGGCTTCCAACTAGCTTTTTAGTTTCATCTAGCTTTTCAACTTTAAGCTAGCATTAATGGAAATCGATGAACTTTTGTGGTTGTCCACAGAGGAGCACGGTAGTTGTGTACCTGCAAGGACTCCGGCGCTTAAGTCTGTAAGAATTTTGGCATAGTTTCAGTATGAGAAGTGAAAACGTACCTTAATATTCTGTTTGAGGTGTCAATTTATAGGTAGAATTTGACGGAAAATTCTTATAATCTGTTATAATAGAATGTGCATGATGTGTTCATGCACAATGAAAAATATATTAAGTGGACTAGTACCTTACACATAAAAGAATCACTATCTGATATAATGTTGTTAACTTTCATCAATTTAACATTATATAAGAATTGAATGTAACGATGCCACTATAATGAAGAAAGAAAAAAAAAACATAAGTTTATACATTTTACTAAGGGCCCCTTTGATGTGATTGAGAGTTTTCAGTTTTTGGTTTTTAAAAAAATTTCAATCAATTTTTACAACTTAAAACTAAAAATTGAAAACTTTTACCATTTGGGGTGGTTGTGAGTTTTCAATTTTTGATTTTTAAAAAGTTTCAACCAAGTTTTTACAACTCGAAAATGAAAATTTAAAACCATTTTAAAAAATCAAAAACTGAAAACTCACCGCCACCTCACCGCCACCCCGAACGGGATCAAGTAATTCATTTTTTTTTATTCATATATATTTTTTTATTTAGAAAGTAATTCAAAATTGTGTCAACTAGCTTATATAAATTCTAAATTGAGAAAAAAAAATAAAAGTTGAATGATCAAAATAAAAGGACATAAGTTAAGTTATTAAGTTATTGAAATAAAAATAGAAATAATGGTCTGTACCTTAATGATGACTTTTTAAAAATTTATAAAAAAAAAGTGATTAATTTGCATGCTATGTATTCTATTCAATATTTTTAGTTTTTTTTTTACGAGTATTCAATATTTTTAGTTATCATAATTTGAATGTCATTATGCATGATCTTATTCTTAATGCGTTGTAGATTGTCCTCATCCTTTTCCACCAAAACCCTGCTCCAGG
Organism: Sesbania bispinosa; assembly: GCA_026901365.1. Taxonomy (NCBI): domain Eukaryota; kingdom Viridiplantae; phylum Streptophyta; class Magnoliopsida; order Fabales; family Fabaceae; genus Sesbania; species Sesbania bispinosa. The sequence continues at coordinate 302,279 of QLOH01000470.1, read as the reverse complement.
GTTTATACTCATTCATGCAAATCCACCATAAAACCAACCCCAAATGCTTTCGTTTTCCGTTTCTCGTTTTCATTCAAACCACTCATTGCCACTCCGCAAGCCATCACCAACCACAAATGCAAGCTTTCGCATTGACCCGCCACAAGACCCGTATACTCCCAATTCAATTTCAACTAATACCCATGGGTCGGAACTGCAACAGAGCGCTTCTTCTTCTGGGGATGGTAAAGTTGAAGGCTTTCGAAGAGAAAAGGCGAGTGGGAGAGTGACGGGGCTGAACCCAATTCAGGGTGGTGGCGGGGTTCTCCTTGGAAGGAAGAACAAAAAGGCAAAGGAGAAAATTTACTGGGTTTGCAGCAATTGTGGGTACACTGCTGGACAATGGTGGGGTGTGTGCCGATCCTGCAGTGTATCTGGCACTATGAAAGAGTTTCATGAGGCCAAATCCAGTGATGCTGATAGTAAAGTCCATGGTTTTGCGGTTTTGGAGGATGGTGTGGGGTCCTGGCTTCCACAGCAGGAAGGTGAGCTGCGTCCCTTGAGATTGGCAGAGGTAAACAGGGGACTTGATCATCTGCATTGGAGAATTCCTTTGTAAGTTCTTGTTTTTTTTTCCTTCCTGGTAATTCATTGTAGTTATTAGACTAGATACATTGATGTTCTGACTTCTAAGGGTATCCTGTTTTTTAGTCTGACACTGAACAAGCAATTTGTTAGGCTCAGCATTTCTGTTGATTTATTATTTTGAGTTTAAATTTTGAAGAGTGGGAAAGTACTTTGTGGTTCTGTACCAGGGTCATCAGCTCTTTAAGGAGTACTTTGTCATCAACCAACTCTTTGAAAAGTTTAAGCTATTAGTTGAAGATGCATGGACGGTTTTATTAAATCTATAATATGTCCTCTCATGCAAGAGTCCTTTGGACTTGAAGTATAAGCAATGCACAAATCCATATACTTTGTGCTTAAATTCAACTTTTTATTTAGAAGAATGCAAGCTAGTATTATGTCATATCATAAACCAGCTCTTCCTTAAGCTTAAGCTATTAGAAGAAGGACATGAATGGTTTTATTACAACTCTAACACCAATAATCTATATATATATATATATATAGGGTGGAGATGAAGTTACTCCACAATTAACTATGGGTAAAGTTACTTCGCTAAATAAGTCTTTATGAATGTTGATTTTCATTAATCCAATCGTTGAATTGAAAGTTTTTATTAAGTAGATCAAGTCTACAAAGTTTCATAAAATTTAAAAACAATTTGATATTTCATCAAATAATTTGAATTTAATGTATAATATACTTTTTAAAATATAAGTAAATGTTGACTATAAATTAAATACCTACAAATGTCCAATTTATCTAAAATTTGGTATGTATAATCATCATATTAATATCACATTATTCAACGATTGGATTAATGAAAATCAACATTCATAAAGACTTTTTAAGTGGAGTAACTTTACCCATAGTTACTCATGGAGTAAGTTCCCCACCCATATATATATATATATATATATATATATACATATTTCAAACCGTGTTATTCATTCAAATGGGCCTTTTTTTGGGGTCCATTCCTTTTCTTAAACCTATTTTTCATCTATTTGTGTATGTAACTGTGGTAGTTTCTCATGCAAATCCCTACACATAAAATGATGAAATTAGGAGTTTTTCTTTGCATGTTACAAAGAAGGTTATCATCTGGAATTCTGGATTAAGATCTGAAGGTCATATTCCATGCATTGGTTTGTGAGAGCATCTTCACATATACCTGCACTTTTAGTCTCAAGGTTATGGTGCCTTTTTTAGTTTTATATCGTGTTGTTTGCTTTGACTGCAGGTCTGGTCCTTTTGGAAATGAAGTTTCTAGAGTACTTGGTGGTGGCCTTGTACCAGGTTTAATCCAATTTCTTATTTATTTTGATATGCAAGACACCATTTACATTGACAATTTTGTTTTGTTTTGTTTTTCTTTTGCTTCCTTTTGTTTCTCTGGGTATGAAGGATTTTACAGCTCTAAATTGTCAGTTGCATTATGCAGTAAGGGTGTCTAAGTCAAAATAGTGTCTTAATTTGGCTTTTTCGACGAATTTTCAATTAAGTATTATTTGGTAAGAACTATATCAGCTTACCATTCTTGTTTATTTCCAACAAATGTGATTCTTCTGTTCTTTAGTTATGACTGCAGAGATTAATTACAACCTTAACTATGATTGATTTGTACATTTCATGGGTGAAGACTCATTCAAAGTGTTGCTACTTTTAGTGATTTATCTTGGTGAATGGATGGTCATGATAGGAATGCTGTTTCTGGTGCTTTTTGGCTTCCTATGATCCTAATATTTGAATTCTCTTATGAATGCTTCCAGCTAGAAGTTATTGTTTCTTTCTTAATTCAAGTTCACTAGAAGACTCATTACAAAGCAAGGTTATTAAATCGGGATTCAGATCGTGAATCGGAAAGGCTATTTTCCGAATCTCGAATCGAATCGTATCGTGAATCGTAAGATTCATGAACAATTTGAAAAATAGCATATATAGCTAATAGAGACATATAAATGCCAAAATTCTAGACCAACAACTAAAAAACATAAATGTAGGAGCAATTTAACTTAAAGAAACATATGAAAACATGTATTAAGTAGCATTTTGGAGGCAAAGTAACATATTCACTACAAAATAAACACAAATCCTAATCATAAGATTCATAACAACAGTCACAATTCAGCAACAAAGCACAAAAACAGGGGAGGGGACCAGTAGGACCAGCTGGAAGAAATAAAAAACAGAAACCAAGGGAGGGAAGTGGGGTGTGTGGACCACTAATGGGAGAAGCTCAGCACAAAGAAGACAGCAGCTGGTTGCACACTAAGAGACGCACATGTTCCTTATCGGGGAAGAGAGAAAACAAAAGGGGTCTATGTTTTCTTAGAAATAAAACAGTGGGTGACTTTGGAGGGAAGGAATTGACACTTTTCTGCCCTATTCCACCCTTTTTTTTAAAAAAAAAACAGACTTTTTTAGTGGGTTTTCAGAACCGGGTCGCGCATGACCCGGATCCATTTTCTGTCCCACCCGCGCAAACATGAATCGCGCGATACATTTCAGAACTGCGATTCGTGCGATTCGTTGCGATTCGACCGATTCGCTGTGCGATTCATGCACAAAAACGATTCGACGTGCGATTCGTATCGCCAACCATCAGAATCGTATCGAATCGTATGAATCGCGATACGATACTAACTACAATGTTACAAAGTGTAATGAGTATTAATGGCTAACTTTGATTATAATTTTGGGTTTGAAGGCTCATTGACTTTAGTTGGTGGTGATCCTGGTGTTGGGAAGAGCACCCTGTTATTGCAGGTATGAATTAGTTTGCAATGGTTAAACTGGATCTAAAGTTAGATGGTTAATTTTCTTTTGTGGAGTTGATCAACCCCCATTAATATTTGTTTTAATTGTAAACATTTGAATTGGAAGATTGCTGCAATAATTGCAGAAGGGCACAATGATGGTGAAGCATCTCCAGTCCTGTACGTCTCTGGTGAAGAGGTTTGTGTTTATTGAGCCTTTTAATGGTTTTAATATTTGAAAAGTTCTAGTAGTCCTTTTGATATTTCATATTGCTGAAAAGTTCTAGTTCTTTTTTTAAAAAATTATTCATTACTTTTACTTGTTATGATTGAATAATAGATATTAATGCTAAATTAATCTGCAGAAAAATACTCGTAAGCTTTATTTCAATATTGTTAAACTTCCCCCCCCCCTGCATTAAATATCATCATGCTGAAGATGGCTAGTATAGTTTCACCTTTGATTTACAACTGTTATATATTGCATGTTATACTTTTTAATGTTGCTTGCATTTACATAAATTATTTTCTTTCATGTGACAGAGCATTGAGCAAATTGGTAACAGAGCAGATCGCCTTAGGATTGAATCAGATATTTATTTGTATTCAAGTAATGATATTGAGGTGCTAGCACTTTCTTGCATTATTACTTTTTTTACATGAATTTTGAAGATTTATACAATGTTATTACTATCAAATTGTTTGACTTAAATGTTCTTAATTGGCTTGAGTAGAGGATTGTGCAGAAGTCTAAACTCTAAATGAATTTCTTTTTAAATTTTTTATGGTGTCAGGATATATTGAAGAAAGTTCAGCATCTCTCCCCTGGGGCTCTAGTTGTTGATTCAATACAAACTGTTTATTTGAAAGGAATAATGGGAAGTCCTGGAGGGATTATGCAGGTGGGAGTCTATCCTGCTGAATTTCCATACTAACTCACGTCATAGTAAAATAATAACCAAAGCCAGAAGTCTTTAATCTTTATTTTTTTAAAAAATAAAACACTCATAAGGTGGTAGTAGTATTCTGTTGCTTTAAATTATTTAATTAGTTAATTAATTTAGCCTATTTTCTTATGTCACACCTTATTGTATTTCAAGTTCATGAATAAGACAGATTTAGTCATCTACTCTATTAATAACAGTCAAAAGTGCATTAGCCATACCTTTTTGATGTTGAAAAGAAATGTTGGTTCCATGGTACATGACATGTAATAGGTGTGAGACAGGTGAAAGAATGTACTTCAGCTTTACTGCGATTTGCAAAGAAGACAAACATCCCGGTTCTTTTGGTGAGTATACATACGTTTATCAACTTCGTGATATACTTTTTTGAGGAAGTCAATCTTGCAGATATTTTCATTTTTCCTTCTCATGGTATAGTCTTCTAAATCAATCAACGCTTATTTACATTTACTGTTACGGTAAATGGAAATGCTTTTATATTCTCTCTAGGTCTAGGAACCTAAAATAGCAGAGTTTATATATATTATTTAATAAATGATTGGTGTTACTTGCATGTTTTCTTGACCACAATTTTGCTTTTTTCAATTTTTTTTGCTCTGTATTTCAGATTGGACATGTGACAAAATCTGGAGACATAGCAGGACCTCGTGTCTTGGAGCATATTGTTGATGTTGTTTTGTATATGGAAGTTGGTACCTTCTTATGTCTTTTTTTCTTTGGATAGTTGGTAAAGCTGATTTGTGCTTATCATTATAGTTTCCATTTTCTACTACTTTGCATGTTTCTTGGGTTTCTTTACATTCTTCTGTTAAGGCTGCATATATCACATTACTGATGGAAGTGTTGCTAGTGGTCCTTATAAACTCTTTTGAGCTTATTTCAATAAGCTTCTCAGATAAGCTCATGAATAAGGAATTATGTGATAAGTGCTTATTGAATAAGCATTTAATTAAGCCATTTACCCAAGTCCCAAACACACCCTATATATTTTTTATGCATTATAGCATAGCATAGCATAACATAAAATTGAGTTTTTGCAAGAGGAGGGGCTAAGGGACATTATTTCCAATTTTTGGGAGGGGATAAGAGAAGATCTCATTGTGACATTTGGTAGACCTGATGTCCATTGCAAAATCTACATGATTTCTTGGAAGCTTAATAATATTACTTGCGTTGCCCAAATTTAGAACCTTGTTTTCAATTGTACTTTTGCAGCTCAGTGACAACATATGCAAGTATCAATAATAGTGTAGAAGACTAAAACAAAAAAGTCACAACAGATTGTAAAGAGGATGCGATAAAGTAGAACAATAATAACATTAGAGTATAAAAAGTGCTTTGTTCTTGTTGATCAAGACAAGTATCAAAGAATAAGTTGTTGACTATATATATATATTTTTTTTTAAATTCAAAAATTTGGTTTGATTACAGGACATGGTTCTTCCCATTCCCTTTTGAAACTTCGTTTGAGAGTATCTTTTAAACTAAAATCTGGAAGTTTTGTTTGTTAAACCTTTCTTTCTTTCTTATTTTCTTTTTTTTTCTTTTGCACTAAACTTTCAGTTGGCCCTTTGAAATCACTGCATTTTCTCTATGCTAAATTGCTTATATCACTGCTCAGGGAGAGAAGTACTCTTCCCATCGTATGCTTCGAGCTGTAAAAAATCGATTTGGATCCACTGATGAGGTATGCCGCAATAATTATGTTATGGACTTACCATGTATTCCTTGATTGCACCTGCTTTATTTCTATCAATACTTTCAATAAACTGTCTGCAATACATAATATTTCAAATAGTATGTACTGGCTTTAGCTTCTATTTCTTTTGGGGTCTTTGTCTGTTTTTACCTCTCAGCTGTGCTTAATAATTTTGCATTTATGGATCATTGACCTATGCTCCTCAATGACTCATCTTGTGAACTATTTACTATGTGTAATGAACAAAATTTTTCCTAAGGGTATGTTTGTGAGTTGAATTTTGGAGGGAAAGGGAAGGAAGGGAAGGGTTTATTGGAAGCCCTTCTTCCCTTTGTGTTTGTGAGTTTGATTATTTTACAAAGTCTTTCTCTCCTCTTCTTCCCCTCCCTTCTCCCTCTAACCCTTCCCTTTCCCTCCCATCTAAACTCACAAACACACCCTAAGGAAAACTTAAATCCACTCTTTTTTTCATGTTGACTATGCCATAGGAAACTACTGTCATGGTCTTAGACACTGGGAGTTGAACGATTAGTAAGAAGATGCCTGGCTTTGACTGTCAAATTTTCAGGGTTGACTTTTCTATCCTAAAAAGAAAGATTGGACTCTTGGGGTGTGTTTGCGAGTGGGAAAGGGAGGAAAGGGAGAGGCTTACAAGAAACTATTCCCTCCTTTGTGTTTGCAAGTGTGATTCTCTGTTCATATGGCTTACAAAGTGTTCTACATCCTTTCCTCCTCGCCTTTCCCCCCAACCGTTCCTTTACCCTTCCCTCCAAAAACAACCTAGTTGTTTAGATAGTTGATACTTGATATTAGCTTTTCTAGTCAATGCATATCTGGCTGTAAGTTAGCATCCGGTCCTATTTATAAGTCACATTGAAGTAATTCACATAGATTAAAAATCTTAGTTAAAATTAGTTACTAGTCTTAAATGTATAAAAAATATGATTGCTTTCCAAAATTACCCTTATTGGAAAATTCATCAATTCCATTAAAATTTCTCCCTGTTTCAATTATCTCTTTCAATATTCGATTAATATCTCTCTCCACCTTAATTATCTCCTTCAATATCCCATGATCTCTTCCAATACTCCTATAGTGAACAAGAAGCACTTCAAATGACTAGTAAATACTAAATACTCCTATTGGAAAAGTGAAAAAGAAAATTATTGTAAAGTTTATAGTAATTAAATATAGTTCATTAGAGATAAAGGGTAAACTTGGAAAAATTATTTAATGCTTCATAGATTTTCTAAAATGACTTATATAGAGGGACAACAAGAATTTCTAGAATGTGACTTGTAAATGGGACCAAAAGGAGTAGAAATGAGGCAAGATAATATGTTATGTATGATCTGCTGTGTGAATGATTGAAACTTTTTCTATTTAAATGATTCTTCATTTCATGCATTTTTCATCTCAATTTAACAGTGTTAATAAGTGCCTTCTTTGTGTATTATTATGTCTTTCTTAATGTTATTTGGCTTGGGCTTATATTTATTTACCCTGTAATTATTATGATCTAGGAAAGTTTTTTGTTTGATCTGTGTTTTTTTTTTTGTGGTCAGCTTGGAGTTTTTGAGATGTCCCATTCAGGACTTCAGGTTGTTTCAAATGCCAGTGAAATGTTTCTAAGCGAGCAATATCTAGATTCACAAGTTTTAGCTGGACTAGCTGTAGCTGTAATAATGGATGGATCCCGAACATTTCTCATTGAAATTCAGGTAATTTCCTTTTGTAATTTCATTGTAACAAGTATTTTAAAATGTCAGGCCCAGTATGGATTTCCTACTGTATTTGACAGTTCTGTTTTTAGGAACATCACCACCATCACCCTTGTCATTAATTGTGATATCTTGCAAGTTGCAAGCCATTGTAAGAAATAATGATGCTTACAAAACACTGGGTTCAATAATTGCCAATAAATACTCTATTTATAGTCTCTGTATTTTATATCAAATATAATGCATGGTATTGAGGTGAATCGGCATTCTCTAATAATCTCTGTACCTTCGTCGAAATTCTCTAATTACCATCTCAATGCATAAAGCAACTTAGAACACCTATTACAATATTATCAACATCCTTTTGACTTTTTCACTCAGACATCCTTCAAAAAATTAGTTAGGCACTTCCGCTAATTTCAAGTTGAACTCTGCAGGCACTTTGTCTTTCTGGTTCAACAGGTTCAAGGCAAGTTAATGGGATCCAAGCAAATAGAGCTGATATGATCATATCTGTGAGTTATTGCCAAAGATTTTTTTTAACAGTCTTATCCCCACTTTCATGACATACATCTTTGAATATTCTCTTTCATCTTAATGGGAAAATGAATGAAAAAAATCTTGAGGGGGTGTTACTTTTCTTATTCAAAATATAATCCACTGCATTGAAATGAAATGTGTAGAGTTGTTCCTTGATCATCTTTCCATCCCTTGAATTGCAGGTTCTTATAAAGCAAGCAGGTCTTCGTCTCCAAGAACATGTAAGCTGATTTATAAATGTGATATATCCTTTTGGGTTTGCTGTTCCTTCTCTAATCTCTCCAATTATTGGTTGAGTAGGTTTCCTTTGTTGTATTTTATCATAATTCATAATACAGATATTATGTCAATATTGAAATTTTCACAGAATTAAATCCTCTGAATAAATAAACAAATGGAAATATAGCAAAGGAAAACTAATGTCAAATATGGCAACTTCAACAAGGATGCGTGTGTCTTTTCTCTAAATCTTAGTTCATTAATCTCATGTTAGGGTTGCAAGAATGACAATAAATTCAATGATCCAAGGACCTACTTCACACTACTCTGTGGGGAGAAGCCAATATGAGTGTACACTGCATCTTTCCTTTTGAGAATTTAGAAGCGAAGTGATGTAGTCATGTGGATTATTTCAGTGATTTCAATTGACAACAGACAAATACTTGTTATTTAAAAAGTTCATTGAATCAATTTACTATTTAGTCAGTTATGAACTATATTACCTGTTTGGTGCTTGTAATTTAACCAGAGATATAATTTCGTCTTGATATTTGTATTGATTATATTCTATTTCCTTGTCTTACCTTTATACAACAGGCTGTGTTTTTGAATGTTGTTAGTGGATTGACACTGGCTGAGACTGCAGGTGATCTTGCAATAGCAGCTGCAATTTGCAGCAGGTTTGTGTTAATTATTTTTTTTTCTTAAAATGACATCAAATCTTGCATTCATGCTGATCTGATATTGATCAATGTCACGCGAGGATCGGGGAGGGTGTTTTCGACCATTTCATGCACATTGTTTGGAGAAATAAATTTTGCAGCCAATTTATAAAAGTTAACCATGATTATTGCACCTGTGTTTTATGTCTCCCATACGTTCCAAATATACTATTTTTTATTTTAATCTTTATTATTGCATTTATTTATAACCTCTGTTATCTTTTCCTTTTCTCCAGTTTCTTGGAGCTCCCTATTCCAAATGACATTGCATTCATTGGTGAAATTGGTCTTGGTGGTGAGCTTCGCATGGTGAGACAAATAATTTTTAAACTTTCCTTGTGCTTAAACAAATTATAATCCAAAACCAATAATTTTTATTGTATCCATTAAGTGATACTGATAATTTAACGTACTGTTGTTTTATTTATTGTTTATTTTGCATTCTTATTCATGTGATGATGATACAGGTTCCTAGAATGGAGAAAAGGGTATCCACAGTGGCGAAATTGGGTTACAGAATGTGCATAGTACCAAAGGCAGCTGAAAAGGCTTTAGGAACTGAAGGTTTGGAAAAGATGAAAGTTGTTGGTTGCAGGAATCTGAAAGACGTTATTAACACTGTATTTCCCAATATAATGAAAAGAAGCAAGTGATTGGTCACACTAATGTATTTATGTTCTGCAGATCTCTCATCAATCGTTTAATTTGTGTGAGATATAAGATGTGACGCGTCATAATTAATATATCTATAGCTTATGCATCTTTAAGATGTGTACCATTTATGGTTTTCCATATCTCTTCCCAGTTTTCCCCCTTTATTACTTAAAAATGAAGTAAAATGAGTTTCATCATTTTGAGTTAGAGTCTCACACTAACAAGAGATAAAGTCAAATATAAGTCTTTGATAGTTCTCACGAGTTAGCACCTAAAATCTAAAATGGTATCAGAGCGACAAAACCTATCCTAGACCTGTTATTGGATTATCAAATGCCTAGTCTTAGGTCATCTCCATCCCAGCATCTCTCAAAAAATTTTTAAATTAATATTTTATAATTTTTTACACATTTTTATACTATTATATTATTTTTATTACTTTAAATAACTCAATCACTTTTTATCTCCATACCAGCAATTCTAAAAATTTTTTTAAATGGATCCCACAATTCACCTATCAACCAATTGCATACCTTATAATAATTTTTTATATATATAATAACATTAAGCATAGGTGCTTGTACAAGCACCAGTACTGAGTTAAGAACCACAAAAAGGGAGTGCTGCATTGCTAAAAATGATAAGCACCGAGTGCTTATAACTTAAGAACCGGAGAAAAAGTGGCGATGCAGATGGCCTTATAAATTTCACACTCTAGATGTCTTGTCATAGGTATGAGGGAGTGTATACTAATCCTACATTCACTAGAAGGTCAAATAAATATATATAATAAGTCTAGGAAAATTTTCACTTTATAAGTGTCATAATTAATATATCTATGTATTGCGTACTTATCTTAAGATGTGCACTAGGTATGGTTTTCTGCATTTGTTCCCATTTCTTTCCCATTCATTCATTTAAATTGAAGTAAAATGAGTTTTGTTATTTTATATAATTAGATTTTAAAACATAAGTTTCATAATTATAACTTGTCCTATACTTGTATTTAAGTGATATTGCGGTAGAAGAGGTGTAAATCTTGAGAATTATTTTATGACTCTCGAGGACACCCTAATTACCAAAAAAAAAAATTGTCACTCATGGTCAGAGTTGGTAAAAAATGGGTTAGTCCGATCGGACCGATCCACAAAAACTCGTAAATATATGAGGCTTTATTTGAGAAGTTTGGATAACTCTCGAGTTTTTTAGCCTCATCTCAATAAAATCCGCTATCCGTAAAAAAGATCGAGTAGTTCGCGAAACAAAAAAGTCAACCTACCCGCAAAAATGTAGGGTTGTGGCCCTTTATTTTGGAAGTTCGAATAACTCGGGTTTTTTAGCCTGACTTGTAAAAATCCACTACCCACAACGGGTTGAGTTGTATTGCCCGAATTGCCAACTCTACTTTTAGTAGTAGAATACATATATTTTTAATAAAAGATATTTATGTATATCGAGTTGATCATGATACTTTTTTCTAAGATAAAATGCTCAAATTTATAAGATTTAGGGAAGAATTTGAAAATAAGAAGTAATTATCAAGCACATTTATAGTAAATATCAAATGTTTTGTTGACAAAGCATATGTTTGATAAAAGAGGTGCTAAAAGGGATGAGATGTTTTTGACAAATTATGGATTCAGCACTAGTGATATATCAATGTTGAAGAAATGTATATGTGCTTTTTTTATTTTATTAACCAAAAATTTGACATCGGGGTGTGTTTAAAGACTAAAGAAAAGTTAAACAAAAATCATTTACCTTCCGGCACTCGGCAGGCGTCAGCCCCATACATGGTCTTATGACTTTGCGGAGATCTGTGTTTTTTGTAAACAGTCGCTCGGGCCTGGTCACTGCGACGGAGGCACCCCTTCTCACGAAGTTAAGGGGCTATTTTGCTGAGTTCCTTAGAGAGTTGTCTCGCGCCTCTAGGTATTCTCTACCTACTGTTCAAGGTCGTTCGAGCTTTTCCTGGGAGTATGGCATGGGTTACTTCAACGCCGTAGCGCTTGGTACTCGAACATTGGCTCGGAGATTTTTTTCTACCCCTTCTTACCTTGCCCTGAAAACATTGGCTCGGAGCATTTAATCTTTCAACAAAATGACTTTACAAGCTACTACAACTTCAATGAGTAGGAGTAGTTCAAGTTTGTGTTTGAAAGTGCATAGGTAGGTTCTTTACAAAATTAAAAAAAAAAAGGTCGAAGCTCAAAGATTGTTGATAGAAAATGGATTTTACATGAGATCAGTCTAGTTGATGTTGGAGAGAAAACACGTGTAACCAATAAAGGGACTTCAAGAAGCATGTCGATACTAAATGTCAAAGACAAATTGATATGTGTTGGACCTAAAATGAATAATTTTTGAAAAAATGGTAGGTACAAGTATTTGTGTTTAAGTTAGTATACCATTAACAAGATTTAGAAGGAAGGACTTGAAGCTTGGAGATTTCTGATAAAAGTCATAAATTCAATTATTCAACCAACATGTTTCATATATAAGAGAGAGAGGGGGGAGGGGGAGAGTAAAGAGTCGATAATGATACTTTGATGAAGTCTAATAGTCTATTAACCCATACGTCAAAAAGCAGAGGCAAACCAAATGATAGACACACTATAACAAATTTCATGCGAGTAAGATTGTAGCTAATTCCTAGTTCTCTCGTAGCTAATATGGCTTGACAGAATTCAATGGCTATGGAGGATCAAAGCACATGCTGACACTACAGTATGGTTATATTATTATTATTTCTCTATTTCAATTTCATTTTTACATTCCTTATCAATTTAAGTGTCTTCTTCTCTTTATTTTTTTGGCAATTTATTTTTATGCCAGTCCATTTAGTTCCAAAATTATCTTTGGTCAAGTTATTTCCTGCACATTTTTAAGTTGTTGTTTGATAGTTTATTTCTTTGTCAATTTCGTTTTTATCAACCTAAATTTTGGTTATTAATTTTTGTAAATTTAACTTTTGTCAATTTCTTTTTCTTGTCTTCTTTTTTGGACAACAATTTCTTTTTCTTGTCAAGTCTACATTTTTGTTAATTTGTGCTCTTGCTTTTTTTTTGGTCGAAATTTGTGCTCTTGCTGGACTTTGTTTTTTTGGTCAACTGCTCTTGCTGGACTTATCGTATTCTATCGGCCCAGTTAGATCTAGCCCAATGCTTTTGGCTCCGGCCCAGTTGGATTCGGCCCAATACATTTGTTCGACCAAAAATATTTTTTGAGAAAAAAAACATTGACCCTTTCCAAATTAATCAGCTTCTCTGTGTCGTGTTTCCCTGCTTCATAGGCTTGTTGGCAGACCCAGAGGAAAACAAAACAACTTCTACATCTAATCTGAGTACTTTATTTTCCTTTAGGGATTCATTCTCCTCGTCACTCGTCATGTACAGAGCAGCAGCTTCATCACTCAAGAGGAATCTCAAGGTTGGTAACTGCAGTTAGTAGTTATTATTTTCATTGATGTTTAGGACCAGAAATTTTTTCCATTTCTTTTGGAACCTACCCAGATAACAAAATTCGGTTTTGATTGGCAGAAATTGTTTTTTATTGTTTTTCTGGGAAATCAGTTTGGTGGGGTTGGATATTGGACCTTGTATCTTTGCATCTTTTATGATTCGTTATATGAAATTAAATCCTACTTAACCGGTGTTGATAATTCCTACGTTGTTTTCCATTTACAAATTACTTTTTTTTTTTAATTCCTGTTAGATTTTTTGGAGGGGTGTGTGGAATTTGTAGCCTGTTGTGGTGATTCTGTAAATGGAGTAGTGGAATATTCATTTTGTGTTGAATGCTGCTGTTTGTGCTATGTTGTGTAATGAAACCATGTGTGATTAGGGCCATGGTGGCAACTTGGGGGCCACTAGGTTTGCGACTTCAACAGCGGTGGGTACAAGGCCTTCCTCTGGTGGTTTGTTTAGCTGGCTTACTGGGGAGCGTTCTAGTTCTCTTCCTCCTCTGGACACACCACTTGGTGGTGTTGCTCTCCCTGATCCACTACCAGATTATGTTGAACCAAGCAAGACCAAGATCACAACTCTCTCCAATGGACTCAAAATAGCATCAGAGACCTCGCCAGTATGTGCATATTTCAAGTTTTCTGTGTGTTGACATGTTCAATGACAATGCTAATGTAAGACTTAATAGTGCTTTTGACTTGCTTGGCTAGCATATTGATTCATGTTTTCATTTTGATTGTTAATTAGGACCCTGCAGCCTCAATTGGGTTATATATTGACTGTGGTTCTATCTATGAGACACCCATGTCAAGTGGGGCTTCACACTTGCTAGAGCGAATGGCTTTCAAGAGCACTACAAACCGTAGCCACTTTCGTATTGTAAGGGAAGTAGAAGCAATTGGTGGTAATATAGGAGCCTCAGCCTCTCGGGAGCAAATGGGCTACACATTTGATGCTTTAAAGACCTATGTGCCACAAATGGTTGAATTACTGGTTGACTGTGTAAGGAACCCAGCCTTCTTGGATTGGGAGGTCAATGAAGAGGTATTTATTTTTTATAATTCTCTTTTCTTAGGGACTGATTTCTAATTCTTAAGTTTGCAAGTTCATTCATCTTTATCTGCAGCATGGGGGCTTTTTCCCTGTTTTATGGTCTACAGTAGGATGGATAAAAAATGATGGAATTCTTTTGTTATAGAAAGAAAATACAGGTCCCATCTAGAGGGCTAATGATTGGTTGTTATTGTAAAAAAATTATGGGAAATGAAACACCAGTAATGTCTCTTTATATAAGATATTCCTTTCTTTTGTGTATAGTGTATTTTAATAACCTGCAACTTAGTAAATGATAGGGAGACAAAGCTATTCCTATTTTTTAAGTTACATATTCTGGTCTTCTATGTTCCAACTATACCAACTCATATACTGAGTGCGTGGTTAAATATTTCTTAGCCCTGAGTTCCTTTAAGCATTATGTCCATTTTTATTTTTCCTTTAATGTACTGAGAAGCTGATACAAACCTTGGCACCACAATAGCAGAACATTCTAGTGAGTGATGAGAGAGCCCGAGACCATATAAACCCCACATCGGAATCTCATACTCCCTATCTTCCAATTTGTGACTCAAATCCCATACTTCTCAATTGGATCATAGCATTTCACTTAGCTCTGCAGCCCTAATGCTCACGTTGGGTTGGAAGGCTTTGATACCAATTGATATGATGGAAGTTGAACCTTGGGAGAACTGCAAAACATACCTTGGAAGCTAGCCATTGTGGTGGGAGAGCCCAAGGCCATGTAAACCCCATGACAATATTCCAAACTTTTCCAGCGTGAGACTCAAGTCCCATACCTTGCATTTGGATTCTAACAGAAGTGCAGGGGTTTTGATAAAAGCATGCCATCCCATTTTGACAGTCTATTATTCTTTGCTAATAGCTGTTATGGCAATCCTTCTGAACCTGTTGAACCATCAATTGGTACAGCTTCGAAAGGTGAAAGCAGAGCTTGGAGAACTCGTGAACAATCCCCAGGGCTTGCTTTTGGAAGCAATTCACTCTGCTGGTTATTCTGGTGCATTGGCTTATCCTCTTTTGGCTTCTGAATCAGCACTGAACAGATTAGATGGCCCCAGTTTAGAGGAATTTGTTGCTGTAAGATATGTTGTCCTTTCTGATACTGCATGAATACTACTGGTATCGATTTATGAAAAACATGAATTTTTTTCTTGCTTTTTTCTTTGGCATTCTACTTGAGAATCTAATTGTTTCTGGATGTGAAAAATCAGGAGAATTACACAGCACCTAGAATGGTACTTGCGGCATCTGGGGTTGAGCATGAAGAGCTTCTATCTGTTGCTGAGCCACTTCTCTCTGATCTTCCTAGCGTTCCCCGTCCCGAAGAACCAAAATCTGTCTATGTTGGGGGTGATTTTCGTCGTCAAGGTGAATCAGGGGTGCGTATAAATTTTTATATAATACTATTTATTTGTATTTTCTTGTATCTCTCATTCCTTTCATTTATCCCCTTCAAAAAGCATGTATTATCATTCACCTGCTAAAATATGTTGCAAGGGCAGGGTACACATGTTGCTATTGCTTTTGAAGTGCCCGGTGGCTGGCAGAAAGAGAAAGATGCTATAGTTTTGACTGTTCTACAGGTACTCATCTTGTGTCTCATTCTCTCTGATTTCAAGAAATACTGTGCCTTTGGTTTTTGTATCTTTTCTTCTATTGCACGCAAAAGGAACAGAGAAATGATTGAATAGAAGTAATAATTCTGACTCATATAGATGCTTATGGGAGGAGGTGGGTCATTCTCAGCAGGGGGCCCCGGGAAAGGAATGCACTCAAGGCTATGTAAGTTTTACCTATATCTTCTTTTCTACAGTTTAGTTTGGTCAATGATGTGCTTTATCCCTTGTCATTATGTTTTAATAACTTTTTAATTTGAGAAGAATCTTCTTTTTATCTTTTTGTCTGATGTTCACTTCACTCTATTCTGTCCTTGTATTAATATATCTTATCTAATATTTTAACTTGCTTTGCATGTACAATTGAATCCAGATCTTCGTGTATTGAATGAATATCAGCAGATTCAATCTTTTTCTGCATTCAACAGTATCTTCAATAATACAGGACTGTTTGGCATTTATGCAAGCACTGTAAGGAAAACTTTTTACAGTTACTGGCCATTCATTTTCATGGATACTATATTTTTTAATATAGATATGGATTTCCCTTTTTTTTTCTTCCGTTTTTTTCTCATTAAAAGGCTGGGTTAATGTGTCTAGGAGAACAAGCTCCTCTATATTATTCAATGCTGGCAAAAGATAGATTTAGAAAATGCAGCTAGTTGCATTGATGAACATTGATCGGACTGAATATCTAGTTTGAGGATTCTACAATGACCTTTCAATTGTTACTCATTAATCATGATTGTCATAATTAAACAAACTAGTTATCCTGTCTTCTTCCTTTTTATTCCATTTTCTTTAAGCAGTGATTGTTGTAAATTATCATGGGATTGCACAAGGGAGTTTCCTTTGCAGACTTGCATAGGGATTGGGAAGCTTTTTTGTTTTTCTTTTCTTACCCACTCTAGTATGTATTTGCTCTTTCTGTTTAGGGGAATTTCTTAGTCTCCAATTAGCTGTATTGTCCTTCTTTCCACTTGTTAGAAACCAAAGTCAATATGTGGGTCAGGTTCTGGATAGTGCAGAAAACAAGCCTAAAATGTGGCTTGTGTACTCTAGGAGAAATAAGAAATAGCAGGCCAGAATTAATAATAAGGCAGTTATATGGTAGGACAGTTATTTAGTAATTATTTAATTGTGTAATGAGGAAGTCATATGGTAGGACAGTTGTGTAGCAGTTATTTAATTGTATGCGGTGTAGTTATAGGGGGTTTTGGGGACAGTTTCTGGTGAGCATTCAGATTTTCTGTTATGTAAGGGTGAGAATTGTTTTCTCAGAGGAGAGCATTGGCTCTAAGGCTGGTAGGGAAATTCTTCTACCAGATTTGTGTGTTTGTGTACTCTTTGTGTGGAATTCAATAAATTTCTATTTTAAATCCTATCACCACTCAAATAAAGTTTTCTTCTATAAAAAAAAATCACTTGTAATGATTCCTACTTATAATATGTGTTGCTGAGGTTGTGAGTCTTGTGACATATTTTCTGATATGTGGATGTGTAGAGCCCTGATTTTGTGCCAAAAGCTGTGGATATAGCAGCCAAAGAATTAATAGCAATTGCATCGCCTGGACAAGGTTTATTTGCATCTCCTTTTTGTTTCTGCAGTATATTAATCTTAATTTCTGCCAAATTAAACTAATGCTTCTTGCAATGACAGTTTCGCAGGTACAATTTGACCGTGCCAAAAAATCCACCAAGTCTGCAGTTTTAATGAATCTGGAATCTAGAGTATGCTCTTGCCCTACATAAATTGTGATGTTTTAAATATTGTGGAAGTTCTCTTTTGCTTAGACTCTCTTGTTTGTTTACTCATCCTTCTAGGAGCATCACTTTTTTTCAAACTCTATTAATCTTGCATACTTTGTTTCTTTTATTTTTCTTGTTTTTACACAAATTGTCCACCTTACACACAGAATTATCAGGTCTAGCTTAGCTAGTGCCTCCTTCCTCACCCGAACTAAGAAAGCTCTTAAAACTATGTGATTATAGTATCATAGCATGCTTCTGCCTTCTTGAGGGTTTCCCTTGTCTTTTTTTTTTCAAATACTGAATAATGGGAAAGTGAGGTTTGTTTAATTTCATATGGTTCTTGTATTCTAAAAATCATAACTTTTTCAGATGATCGCATCAGAAGATATAGGAAGGCAGATTTTGACTTATGGAGAAAGGTAAACAATACCAATCCCAAAAAATGTTGAGATTTTTCTTTTCATTACATCCTGTTGCTTCTATATTTTTTGTGGGTAAGGATAGGGTACTTGTGATACCACAAGTCTCATGTTTTAAGTACCTTGGGTCCATTATACAAAACAGTGAGAAGATAATAGGATTAGGATCCAAGTAAGGTGGATGAATTGAAGGAATGATTTGAGTGTGATATGTGATAGAAAAGTACTACTCCAAAATAAAAGGAAAATATTACCACATAGCTATAAGCTTTCGATGTTGTATGGGGGTAGATGTTGGGCGACATAAAGTCAACAAGAAAGTAAGCTAAATGTTGCGTATGAGAATGTTATGGTGGATGAGTGACCACACAGCACAAGATAGGATCGGGAATATAATCATTAGAGACAAAGTTGGGTAGCTCCCATTGTAGAAAAAAATGGTAGAATCTTGCCTTAAATGGTTTGCGCCCGTAGAACCACCAATGAGGAGGGTTCATCAGATGGATGATCCAGTAGTTAGATGTAGAAAAAGATCAAGGAAAATTATAGGACAAACCACCAAGTGGGGAAGCTTTGTTGTTGTTAAGAGGATAGTTTACCCCAATACTACCGGTCACAGCCAGCCAACTAATGACATGCCTGGGATTCCAAAGGACAAGGAGAGGTTCAGGTAGAGGATTGCCTCTAGGGTACTCTCAAAGGATTTCCTTGCACAAAGGCTACTTGCTTATACCCCCAGCGGACTAAGGGATCTCCATGGAGAGGGTTGACCATCCAGCGGGATCACTGGCCAATGGGAAGCAGCAATGCCTTATAAATTGCATCCCTCTCAATATCTCCCAAGGAAACTTGGCTAGGTTCTTGGGGGTTATTTTTTAACAAACAATCTTTTACTTCTATATTTCCCAACCAGAATCATGTGGGGAAATCTTTATGAATCCCAATTCCCAAGCAATGAACTCTGTTTTAAAGCTTGCTGGGTTGTTACATGTACTTTAAACACATGAATGGAAGTGTAATTCTTTGTTTGTATTGTGACTCGTAATATAAGAATTTCTCACCCATTTCAGGAAGGCTGTGGAGCAATTCTTGAAGGCTGTAGATGAAATCACTTTGAATGATATCACTAAAATTTCTCAGAGGATTATTTCCTCACCTTTGACTATGGCATCCTATGGGGATGGTAATTAAGTTTTTCCTTTTACTGAAAATGCTAGTTTTGACCTATGATTAACATGACATAATTTCTTCTCTTTTTTTTGTTGTCTGTGGCAGTCATAAATGTGCCCAGTTATGAATCTGTGAACAGCAAGTTCCATGCAAAATGAAATCTCCATACCTACTTCCAATTTTCAAGAGCAATACACGTCTCAGCAATGCTGAAATTAAACCCCAGAGAAATTTTTGTGCGGATCTGATCTGAGGAGCCATTAATGAGGTTCCGTGTTTGTCTATTTTTTTTATATGTAGAATGACTTGCCTAATGTATTAGATGCAAGGTCCCTCTCATTGTTAATGTTCACGCCATTTTTTTTATTTATGAATTAATTTTCTCTCGGTTCTTAGCTGCTGAAGAGAGCACAAAAGCGGTGCAGTTATTATATAATATGAAATTGATCAATTCAATCGTTGAAAATTCTTATAAAGTAGATCAAACTTATAAAATTTCATAAAAATCAAAAACTAATTGATACTTCATTAAATTAATTTATTTTAACGTATAATATGTTTTTAAAATATAAGTAAAAGTCCATTATTAGATAATATACCTATGAATGTCCAAATTATCTGAAATTTAATATACATGATCGTAAATGTAATATAATATAATTCAACGGTCGGATTGGTCAATTTTATATTTTACAAAAAGTTATTAAGTGGTGTAACTTTTAAAGTTTGACACTTATCAGGATCCGTTGACACCATGTGTCAAACTTTAAGAGTTACACTTCTTAATAACTTTTTGTAAAATGAGAATTTGACTAATTTAATTGTTGAATCACATTATATTACCTCCATGATTATGTATAACTTTCAATTCAACGGTTAGATTGGTCAAATTCTTATTTTACAAAAAGTTATTAAGATGTGTGACTCTTGAAATTTGAGGCATGTTATCAATGTATCCCGATTCATATATATAATCACACAAGACATAAAACTAGTTTTTGAAATAATTTATGATTGGCTCTACCCTGATTTCTATTACACCCATGATTTCTGTCACTCCTGGTTTTAATCCGTTGATTTTGTCATATTTCATTGAACGTCTTTTCCTAAGAAATAGAGCTATTAAATATAAAAATTAAAAGAAAATCAGATCAATTTTATTTTTAATGAGTAACAAACATACTTTCAAGTCAATTCAAACTCCTTTTTTTTTTATAATAAAGTATCGTCATAATATGTGATCTCTAATCTCTAAATTAAATCAATCCAAATCAAATTATTTCATTAAATAAATATTTGGGAAAAGTATGTTTTTCGTCTCTCTAGTTTCGGTCAACTTGGGTTTTCGTCC
The DNA here is from genome assembly GCA_026901365.1 of Sesbania bispinosa. Classification (NCBI taxonomy): domain Eukaryota; kingdom Viridiplantae; phylum Streptophyta; class Magnoliopsida; order Fabales; family Fabaceae; genus Sesbania; species Sesbania bispinosa. Next base: position 281,545 of record QLOH01000470.1, on the reverse strand, counting down.
CTATACTTTAAATTCTCGGTTTTTTGTCTATGTACTTTCTAAACCCCTAAACATTAGTCCTCGTCGTTAATTTGGTCCGTTAAACTTGTGACGTGTCAATTACCTAGCATGTCACGTGTACCTAGTATGCCACGTGTTAATTGCCTAGCATGCCACGTCACAGGTTTAACGGTCCAAACTAGCGGCAAAGACTAATGTTTAGGGGTTTAGAAAGTACATGGACAAAAAACCAAAGATTTAAAATATAGAGACAAAAATCAAAGTTGACCGAAACTACATGAAAGAAAAACATGTTTTTTCCCTAAATATTTCTATCAATTTGGAGAGAATGATATCATCACTTACGATTGACCAAATCCTCAGTTGTTGTGAAACATACTTTGACTTAAATTATTTCCCCCATCATTTTCAAGTTTTCAATAAATCAAACGCTACTTCCATGTTTTCTACAATAGTTTTTTGGTGCAATACCACAGGTATCATCCACAGGAGGCAATCCTGTTCGAGTCGGGTAGGACTTCTATGGGCGGCAAAGCTCTCCCTCCGAGTATTTAACACAGCTGCATACCCAGGGCTCGAACTTGAGACCACTGGTTAAGCTGGAACAGCCCATTACCAGTTGATCCACGTGCTCGGTGATCTACAATAGTTTAGTAATCAAAGGGGATTTTTTTTTTCAAGAACACAAGTATTTCTAATGGCATTCAAGTAGGATATTTATGGGTAGGAAAGTTATCCTCCGAATATTTATCGTGCTAGTATTTGAATCTAAGATCACTAATTAGGCTGGAATATTCTCTACTAGTTTATGCACACACTTAGTGGTAAATGAAAAAAAATTAAGGATATCACCCGAACCGATCCACAACCTATGTAATTTTTTAGGCCGGGGCCAAAAAATTGGCGGACCCGACCCGACCCGACCCAAGATCTGCCCTAGTGGTAATAGGGGTATATACATATTAGGTAAGGGGTTATACTCTATATATTAATTCTTTTTTAAGTATTATTTAAAGTAATGACATATAGATTAAAACATATAATTAATACTTTAAAATTATTTAAAAAAATTTAATACATTTTTATCTTTTTAATTGTTATTTTTCACAGTTAAAATTGTTTTATTAATTGATTAAATATAGGAGTAATTAAAAAAAATAATAAATATATTGTATTGAGTTTTTTAAACAAATAATTTTTTAAAAAAAAATAACACTTGAAAAAATGAAGAAATTACCGTGTATCGTGTGTCTTTATTGTTAAAGGTTTGTTTTGAAAATTTTATTTATCATAAATGAGTTTTAATTGATTTCAATGAAAGAAGAGAAATTGAATGAAGAAAATATAATATTTTTCTCTCATTTGGTTGCAAAAATAAAACAGAAAGAAGGGGGAAAACAAAGACGCATAAAAGTTTTCTCTCCTTAAAATCTATTACTATATTGTTTTATCTCTTCTCTATTTTTTCTGGTTGATTTTTTATTCGCTATTTCTATATCTTTAAATCAATGATAAGATGAGGGAAGAGAACACAATTTTCAAAAAAACAATTCACTCTTTCCAGCTGAAACTGAAACAGAAATTGATTGTTTTCTACCCCCGACGAATTGAATGCATCAGGACACCTGTATGGAGGGTAATTTTTAGCCAGGCACAATTTATTACAAATACTACAGTACTTCACAATTCACGTGTATAAAATTATATAAATCTCGTTAAAAAAATACTTGTTTATATATCCAATTAACATACTTTTCGTAAGAAAAAAAAAGAGTAAAATAATCCAACCTCCCATCTATTTTACATTTTTAACACAAAACCCCCTCTATTTTAAAATTCTACACAAAACCCCCCTCTGTTTTGAAAACCTATAAAAAAAAAACCCAATTAATATAGTTTTTTATGATTTATTAAGAAATATTTTTTAAAAAACCTAACATTACCCTCAAGACACTCCTTCCTTTTCAATTGAATTATCAGAATTGACAAATGTAATAAAACCCTAACGTGAAAATTTTTGTCTTTTTCGCGCAAAATTCATTCTTCTTATTCTCCTTCTTTCTCGCTACCCTAACGTTTGTTATTTTACATATTAAGTTTTTTTATAATTTATGAAGCTTTTTTTATTAAGATCCATCTTAGTAAATTTATTTTTTAATCTATTAATACTTTCAAAATTAATCTTAATAAATTATTTTGGTTCATTTTATTAGTTTCTGACTTTTTATTTAAATTTTCTTTATGAAAGATTTTAACATAAATTTCTTTATTTTATTGGTATGAAACTGTGATTTTCGTTTTTCAAAATAATGTATTTGAAAAAAAAAATTGTATGATGTTATTTTTTTGCGTTTTCTTTTATTTACCGACACAAGAAAAAGAATAGTATATTTAAAAAATATAAGGAGTTTGTGTAAGACTTAAAAATTGAGGGATTTTTATATAGTAAAGAAAAATCCTTAGTTTGTAAGGGTATTTTGGTCAATTTAATATAAAATATAATTGTTGACTGTTGACTAAAATTTCTGTTAAATGTATCATAAAAGAATGGGTTTATGTGTAATGTATTTTTAAAATTGGAGGGGTTTTATGTAGGTTTTCAAAATAGAGGGGTTTTTTGTGTTGGAAGTGCAAAATAGAGGGGGAGGTTAGAGTAATTTACTCAAAAAAAAGAAATTTTTTTATTATGAGTGTGTTTAACTTGCCATTTTAGCTAGATAAAAGTTGAAAATAATGGCTGAAATCATTTCAATGGTGTTTGGGAATGTAGCTTTTTTGGATAGCTACAGGCTTTTCTTAAAAAGCTCCAATTTTTAGCTACTAACTGAAAATTAATTACAAGTTTAGCCCTCAACCATCACCACTTATCATCATTTAATAATTAATGTTATCAAATGTCATTTTATCATTTTCAATTAGTTTTACCAAACACATTCAATAGTTTTTTCAGCTTTCAGCGAGCTTTTCAGCTAATTTTATCAAACACGCCCTTAAGCTTTTAGCTAGTTTTTCAGCTAATTTTATCATACACACTCCTAAAAACCCACAGTCTCAACTTTTTTTTATTAATTACAGGTATTTCCATTCAACTGATGCAGGATTTATAAACAATTAAATTTCTCATTTTTTTTAAAAAAATGTATTTAGTGAGAAGTGAATTTAAAAATTCTTTCCACAAATATTACCAATTGAGCCATATCAAAACAAAAAAACTACACAAAAAGGAAGCACCAACTGTATATCATGTAAAAGTGATCACAGCCAGGAGTAGGTGACACGAAGACTATGTACCATTCAATGTCTCAATCAGCGAATATTTTTTTTTTAATTTTTCTGTAGAATATTTTTTTTTCCTAAAATAAAAACACGTGAGATGAGACATTTGTTTAGAGTCAACTTTATTTTTAATTAAGTAGAATTAATTCTACAAATAAATGATTGAAATAAGTGATTTAAAATCAATTTTGTGAATCCATGATTTTATATCGTAATCAGATAAAATAAATATAAGCTTAATGTGTATTTGGTTTGGTGTTAAAATTGGCGAAATTCAAGTTTAAATTTCTCAAATTAACTATTTTTAGTGTTGGAAACATGAATTTATCACGTTTTTAACATGAGTTTATCATGTTTCAACACTAAACCAAACATATTTTTAATGTGTGTTTGTTTTAGCATTGAAACGGGTCAAACTCAAGTTTAAATTCTCCCATTGAAACATGTATTTGGTTTGGCGTTAATGTGTATTTGATTTGGCGTTAAAACTGGCGAAATTCAAGTTTAAATTTCTCAAATTAACAATTTTTAGTGTTAGAAACATGAATTTATCACATTTTTAACATGAATTTATCATGTTTCATCAACACTAAATCAAACATATTTTTAATGCGTATTTGGTTTAGCATTGGAATAGGTGAAACTCAAATTTAAATTCTCCCAATTAACTATTTCTAACCTTGGCAATATGAGTTTATATGACCCTGTTTCAACACTAACCCTCCGTTTGTTTCGGTAGAAACACCAAAGAGAGAAAGAGAAGCGAGTGAGATGGGAGAGAGAGCTCCAAACCACCGGGTTTGGTTTAAGTAGGGAGAGAGAATAAGAGTAGAAATAAGGGTGGGTCCCACATAAAAAAACAATCTCCCCTAGTAAGAAGAGAAATAGGGGTGATAAGGGGATTGTTTGATGAAAAGTCAATTTTACCCCTCCTTTTATTTACCATCAAGTTCTATTTTTTTAATTCAAGGGTAGTTTAGTCTTTTCATCTTTTTACACATTTCTTTCTCTCTTATTTCTCCTCAACCAAACAACTATCGTAATTAATTTCTCTTCTATCTCTCTCCTATTTCTCTAATACCAAACAACCTCTATTTCTACTTAATTTCTCTACTATTTCTCTCTTCCTTATCTCTCTCTTTTCTATTTCTCTCTTCCATATTTTTTTCTTTAAACCAAACAAAAGGTAAAATATTGTTTTTAATTTTCTCAAGTGAGCAAGTTGTAGGCAACACCAGTCATTCGATCCAGCTAATCCTGACAGACGTTACTATCCCTACTGCACAGATAATTATTAATTTTTTAAAAAAATCATTCTAAAGTCTAAACTAACCAGATTTGCTTTATATTTGCACGCAAACAATTGAGGTGAAACAAATTATAAAATCAAATCAATCTGTATGCTATGTGTGTAATTGTTTAGGCGTTACACACATATCTTAATGTGATTTCACACGTCAGAGATAAAAACAAGTGATAAAATATGTTTTTTTTTATCCTTATGAAATTAGAGTGAACAACTTGTATCCTAAGAACTTGTCTGAGTTGCCACAATCAACAACAAGAATAGGATGGTTACGAGGAACATACAGGATGATGATGGGAGCCAAAATGAGGTACTTCTCATACCAATCAAAAGGACCAAGTTCATCGTAGGCTTGGTACGTTACTTATCGTGACTCTTCAATCTTCAATATAATGTGTCCTTAGAACAAAAGGAGCAGATGTTGCAATCCCGGCTCCATAGCGGCGTGGTAGAGATGACTGGTGAGGGGAGAAAGAAGGCGGTTGTTCATGTTGGGGGGAGAAAAAATGTTGATTAGGACAGATTATAATAGTGATTAGGAAAGGTGATTAGGCAAAAATTGTGACGCATCATCATTAGACACACACTCATTAAGAGTAAGGACTATTAACAAAAATTTGGGAAATAAATTATGAGAGCTAAAATCTTTTGCATTGGTATTTGGATTGATTCAATGTTTATCTAAATTTCAAGCACACTCTATTACAAGAAATTATTTTTATTTATTAATTTTATGTGATATGTCAAAATTTAAATCTATAATTACAAAAAGTGTCAACATTAACAAATACTCTCTCCGGACTCAAATATAAGTAAAAAAAAATTAACTCACACTAATTAAGAATGTTAGTTAAGCTCATTTATTTTGTTTGAATGTCATCTAAAAAAAGGTTCATTCCCTAAACTACCCTTATTTATTACAAATATTATTCAATTAATTAATTATGAGTTAATATTTTCAACAGTAAATGCCATTACTCCATGACGTTGGAATTCCCACTAAATGGTAATGATAGAGAAAAAAATGTTTCTTTCTTTCTTTCCAATTCCCACTAAACGGCAACGGTGGAGTGAAAAAAAAACAGAGATCATGTTGTTGAAATGGGAAAAAATCGTTTAGTTTCAGACTTTAATTTTTCTTGGAAGTTGTTGAAATGGGAAAGAGGTCATGTTTATAAAAGGGTCATTGGAATCTGCTAAATAAAGGGCATTTTTGGTATAATATCATTAATTAGGGTAAAATTAGTTGAAATTTGCTTATATTCTGGACCAACAAAGTGCATATTTTTGTTGTTATATTTGAGTCTGGAGGGAGTAAAAATTTACACGAAGAGAAATTAAAGCGAGTATGTTATAATAGATTCCTTTGGCTATGATATTAAAATCATAAGTAGTAAGTTATATCTAACAACACATCATTGCTCCTTTGTCCCAACCAATTTTAACCTTGGATGATTTAATTTTCTTGATTTTTGAATAGACTTATTTATAACAAATATACATTAATATCACTCAATCAACACGAACAAGATATAATTCTCATTGTGTGGGAGGATAAATCTTATCTAAGTCACTCTTAACCAACCACATGATATAATTTGACATGTCTAATTACTATCTTTACTATCATCTTGTTAGGTGTGAGCATTAAAACACATAACTCATTGTAACCATGGGGATATTAAGTTAAAGTACCATATTATGACTATGAGAATCGCTTATATATGAGTCATGATCTTGTTAGGTGTGAGCATTAAAACACATAACTCATTGTATTGGGAACCATGGTGATATTAAGTTAAAGTACCATATTATGACTATGAGAATCGCTTATATATGAGTCATGATCGGCCCTCATAAAATAATTAATGTTACGTTCTCATGGCAATTCAATCCAATACATCATCGATCCCCTCAATGTGACACATTTAAAAAACTCCATATCATAAATTGGTTATAGTTGGCAATTCGGGCTACCTGGCTCGACCTGATTCGACTCAATGTGGTAACGAATTTTTGTGGGGCAAGGGGTAAAATATCTTGGAGTTATTTAAACTTTTAAAATAAATGCTCGAGCCCTATTTTTTTACAGACAACTCGGGGTTGTTTGCGGGTTTTATCGAGTCAGATTAAAAAACCCGAAAGTTATTCAGACTTCTAAAAACTCAGACCCTATATTTTTGCAAAGCTTTTACGGGTTAACCCGACCAAACTAGCTCATTTTGTCAGCTCTATTTATGACCAATGAAATGTGGTCATCAATCAACCAATATATTATTCTTGATGCATTATTATTCTCCTAACTCATTATAATATCTGACTAAGGATGTTTATCGAGAATGTTATCAAGTCATACTTGATGTTTTCTGGCGACAAACAAGTCATTCTATAAATTTTACCGGCGGCTGGCCCAAAAGGTTTTTTTTTTATAAAATGGAGGGCCAAGCCCAGAAACTACACAGAAACGGACCTATGGAAAGAAACTCCTATAAGATCCTGCCAAAGTAAACTAGCTAACGAAGAAGGAGGGTCTTGAAACAGATGGACCCCAAAGGACAAATGAAGACCAAGACTAGATAGACTATCAACTACTTGGTTAGCCTCCCTATAAGTATGAGTAATGATGACAGAAGAATGACCCTGCAAGGCACTCATAATGAAGCTAACCAGTCGGTAACAAGGGTGGTCCGGATCACATCCTCTCCTAATCAAATGCACAGCCACTTTGGAGTCAGACTCGATCCATAGCTGGGATATATCATTATCAGAAGCAATACATATAGCAGTAAAAATCCCCCAGAGTTCTGCCATGTTAATTGGCATGCTCCCAAGTCTTCTAGAAAATCCGGAAAGTCATCTACCCTGAGCATTCCTGAAGCAACCCCCACACGCAACAAGACTGACACCTTCCCTAAGAGCAGCATCCACATTACATTTTGTCCAATCCGGGGGTGGGAGGGTCCCAATCAACTAGAATGGCTCTATACAGCCCCTGGTGGGAATTTAAAACTTGGTCAGAAGAAGCAATTTGATGGTAGGAAGAACACAGATAATTGATTCTCTGAAGGGTGGAGAAATGATCACACTCCACATGAGCTAAACACTCCTCATTTCGATCTTGCCAAATAGCCCACACAGTAGAAGCAAAAGTGATCATCCAAGGTATATGGTAATTGGCCAAAGAAGCATTACAAAGGTTGGAAATAAGCCACTGTTCAATATCCTGACTAAAGAAATCTGAGTCAAAATTAGCAGCTAACAAGAGGTTCCAGACATGCTTAGCCTTTGGACAGTCTCTCAGAACATGGATCTTAGTCTCAGAGCTGACATTACATCTAGAGCAAATGTCAGAATCAACAAAATGTCTTTTGAATCGAAAGTTGTTGGTGGCTAGGCCTCCCTTGACAACCATCTAGAGAAAGCAACAGATTCTCTGAGGAACCTGAAGCTTCCAAATGACCTTCCAAAGCTTGTTGTTGTTAGGGAAATCATCCATAATCAACTTATAAGCTGACTTAGTGGAAAATTTCCCATCCTGAGATAATCCCCAAACTAATATATCTGGTGCTGATCCATGTCTAGCACTGACCATCCCCAGAATTAGATCAATGGTCTCTTGAGGAATAATATGTTGGAATTTATGAGTCAACCAACCTCCACAACCATCAGATACATCCCTAATGGTCCAATCCAGAACAGCAGGGTCTAACTGGTATAAAACAAGATCAGATAGGTGAAAACCAGGGTGGATCCAAGGGTCAGACTAAAATTTGATGGATGAACCATTGCCAATATTCCATTTAACTGCACTTGGAATAAATTTCCAAGCAGCTCTAATTCCCTTCCACACAGGAGATTCAAGTCTGCACTTATTAATCATAGGAATTGTAGAATTTCCAGCACCATATTTGCTCCTTAGGACACTAACCCAAAGGGAATCACTGTTGTGAATAAGGCCCCAGCACAACTTCAACATAAGGGCAAGATTGAATTCATGTAACCTTCTAAATCCCATGCCACCAGACTCCTTAGCACAGCAAAATTTCTCCCAGGAAACAGTATGCAATTTCTTCTGAGTTCCAGAGCTCCCCCAAACAAAATCACGAGCAGCTTCTCAAGCTTTAAACAAAGCTTCTTGGGAAGCAATGATGTCTGCATTGTGTAAGTTGGTAAGGCTGAAAGCACTGATTGAGCAAGGGTTATTCTCCTTGCCACGGACAGAGAACCGGCTTTCCAATTCGAAAGTTTCTGATGAGTTTTCTCCAAAAGGTGGTCATATTTCACTGAAGTTCTTCTACCCTGTATAATAGGAACCCCAAGATAGAATCCTATATCTTTAGAGAGCTTAAATCCTAATTGTGTAGTAAGGGAATTGGCTTGGAAATCCGAGACATTTTTAGAAACCATCAGCATAGATTTCCCCGCATTGATAGACTGACCAGAAGCTGAGCAAAATTTATCAAGGCAATCCAAAATGACTGACATCTGAGAGGAGGAGGCTTCAGCAAAGAACAAGAGATCATCTGCAAAGAAAAGATGCGAGAGAGAGGGGAACCCTTGCTGAGAGAGATGGGCTTCCACGTTCAGAGAGAAACCAAATTGGAGATAAGGTGGCCCAACCATTCCAAACACAAAACAAAGATATAGATGGATATCGGATCCCCCTGTCTTATACCACGAGAAAGAGTAAAAGAGTCAGACATGTCACCATTTATCAGAATTTTCATAGAGGGGGAAGAAATGCAGTGCATAATGAGGTTACAAAAATGGTCTTCAAACCCAACGTCTTTCAACGTATCATGAATAAAACTCCAGGAAAGCCTATCATAGGCTTTTTGCAGATCAATTTTAATAGCCATAAGACCTTTTTTTCCCTCTCTTGATTCCCATGGAATGGAAAATCTCCCGAGCTATAATAATGTTATCAAGTGTATGTTTCCCAGGGATGAAGCTAGCCTGGTTTTTATGGACAAGGTGGTCCATATATCTCTTAAGTCTGGAAGTTATAACCTTCATAATGATTTTGTAAGCGACATTACAAAGGCTAATGGGCCTAAATTGACTCATATCTTGGGGATTTTTTATCTTTGGATTAAGAACAATAGAGGTTTGATTGATCTCTTTTATCCTCTCTGGATGCTCATAAATATCCTGAATCAAGGCCATAAAAGAGAACTTTAGAGTTTCCCAATTCTTTTGGAAGAAAATTGGGTGCAGACCATCAAGGCCAGGAGACTTGAGGGCCCCCATAGAGGAGATAGCATCTTTAACTTCCACCAATTGGAAAGGGCTTTGTATGTCTCTGAAGTTGTGCTGGGAAAGCTTCGAAAACTTGCCACATAACTACCAATGGTTATAAGTACCATCTGAAGAGAAAAGATTTTTAAAATAGTTGCAGGCAATAATCTTAATTTGCCCAGGATCCTTAAGGGAGATCAAGGAACCCCCAGGGCCCAAAAGGTATTTGTAGACCTAAAACTTAAACTTAAAAACATGCCTTTTTTAATTAATAAAAAAATTATTGAAATTATCATAATTTTATTTAAATTTTAATTTCAAACTTTTTAAGACATAAAAGTACTTATTGACAAGCTAATATTTTTTAGGTTTAATTACTAACTTAACTGATATGATGAGAAGTCTATTTTTATAAGAAAATTATTTATATTTATTGATAAAATTATTATCATTTTTTAGAAAAATATTTTTAAATTACTTATAATTAAAATTTACATGGAGAGGTAGAATGAGAGATTTATTTATAAAAGAAACATATTTAATTATTATGAATAGATTAATATTAACAAACCAAGATTATTTATTTTTTATTTTTTAAAATAATATTTTTAGTAAAAAATATTAAGGGTGTTTTAGCCCTAAAGCGGGTAGGGGGTAGTCCTAACCTTTATCATGTTAAATAAATAAATAATGATATAAAATAATAAAGCAATCCTTCCTATGAGTATCATGATACATTAAATTTATAAAAAAGGATGTTTGTGAGGAAAAAATAATTCATTTGTTCAACTGTGTCGAAATTCACACGTTTACACTTTCGTAGTAAAACTATGGTTGTGGGAAGAAATTAGAAGAAAAGAGAAAATAAGTAGATTTAAGTTGTTTGGATCAAGAGGGGAAAAAGAGAAATAGAGTAGAAAGAAAAGTACTTGAGTTCTCACATTTGATTTGATAGAAAAGTAAAAAAAAATAAAATAAAAAAATGATATAGTATCTTTTTCACCTTAACAAAATAAAAAGAATAAAGTAAATCTTACTTTAGTGGGAAAAAAAATAAAGTGGAGAAAAATAGGGAAGAGAAATGAGTGAGAAATGGTGAAGAAATTTGGGTGGTTTGGTAGGAGAGAAAAATATGAGTGAAATAGAGTGGAAATAAGACTTTATGTTTTTTTTTCATCTTGTTTGGTAGAAGAAAAATAGAAGTAAATATAGCGTAAGAATGAAAAAGAAATTAAGAAAACTGAAAGCAACTAAAAGATAGTCTTGTTCGAGTCGGGAACATCCACATCATGGTGGGGCTAGCTCTCCCAGCAGGGATTTTTTCCATCCACAAGACTCGAACCCGAGACCTTGCTTAAGAGGAAACAAGCATCTATCACTTGAACCAACCCCCATTAGTAAAAGATAGAGTAAATGATATAATAAAAAAAAAGAGTGAGAAAGGAAAAATAAATGAGGTGTACGTGGAAGGAGATAAAAGAGAGTGCACTATGAAAAGAAACAAGATGGTTTGGAATTAAAATTATTATGACCATGAAAATATTGAAATTTACTGATGATAATTAATAATGTACAAAATTAAAGTTTTATTTAAAAATACCCTTAATATTAAATGATTAAATAAACTACTACATCGTTCACTATTCATACTAGATTAAGAGTATATAAGATATTTAACAATACAACTAATATATTTCTTATATAGAGAACATTCTACTCTTTATAAAAATGAGTGGAGGTAGTATGATTTATAGCATGTTTGGATAATATTAAAATTATGTTACATAGGTGGATCTAGCCCAACGCTAGTAAGAGAAGCTAGCGTTGGAGTGGATACATATTTACAACATTACTTTCAAGAAAACTAAACATGATATTATGAGAAATAAAGATAACAAAAATTATGAAAGTGAAATATAAGAAAATTGAGTATGAAAAAATTGAGATTTTTTTTTGGTCTAGGGGAATTAGGGGTTGGGTGGCAATTGAGCCCAAATCCTATAGATACCCATAAAAATTACCCGCAATGGGCAAGGTAAAAACCCGCAAAGCAGGTATGGGCGCTGGTACGAGTAATAGCCCGTATTTTTTTTTCATAGCGACAAGCGTGGGTACGGGCACTATGATGCTGATCCGCCCCATACCCACACATATATATAATTATTTAATAAATAATACCATATATATAATTATATATAGAGATATATTATTTTTTAAAAATATCTAATATACTTATACATATTTTTAAAATTGATATATGTAATATAAAAAGTGAAAAAAATATTTTTAAAAACTCTATTTGTCTTTTTTTTATTTTATATATAACAAATGATTAATTAGTGTTAGTAATCATTTTTTTACCGATTTTGGAGAATGCTAACACGTGATATCCAAATTTATAAAATAATGTAATGTGAAAATATATTGCAATATTTAATAAAAAATTTGAACATTAGATCATGTGTTATGTTTTAGAACTCTAACTTATTGTATTTCAATTTAATTAAATTGTTATGTCGCTAATATTTAATAATTATGTTTGGATGATTTTGGAGTAATTTTTCAATTGAGTTATAATATTTTATAATGAATTATTAATTTTTTATTTAACTGAATTGCGGCTAACGGACACGGGTATGGGCATATAAATACCCAGCAGATACGGTGACAGATATATTGGGCCAGCACTGAAACCACTTTGGTGATGACTTCTTTTACAATATACATGCGTTTCTTTTTATATAATGTAGCTATGGAGCAATTCTTGGGTGTTGGTTAGGATTTTACATATCACACCCTTTAATTTTTTTAATGAGATCACTTATGCAATTAAATATTTTAAATATTTTACTTAATATAAAATACGTGTTTATTTTTGTAATATATATTATTATGTAAATATTTTTTATATTATTTCATTATTTGAATATAAATATACAGAATTTGTAAATATATTTAATTATAAGTTTATTTGATATACATTAATAGTGTAAAAAAGTTTTACAATATAATTCAACGATATGTTTTCACATTATTTTAAATTTAATAATATATATGGGGTGTCATACTTATTAAATGATGTGGCAATACATCATTCGACAACAGTGTAAAATTTTTTTTATCAAAAGTGTTTAACCATTAAATCCTTTAATTATTAATAAATCATAAATGAGTGTTTTTATTAATTCAAATGTTAATTTAAGTTTAAAAACATTCATTTTTGTCTTTAAATGTTTTTATATATCTCAAAATTTTAATATATACCGGTTCAAACCGTTCAACCAGTGACTCACTGGTTCGACCAGTGACCCATCAACCCAGCACATTGACCAAGTCGATCACTGGTCCGAGTTTAATAACATTACTTCCAAGTACTATCAAGGAGAATGTTTAAGTTGCTTATTCATTTTCAGGGTAAAATACGTTTTTTGTCCTTGTAAAATTAGCGAGTTTTGTTTTTAGTCCCTATAATTGTTTTTATTAAAACGTCCTCTCAAAATTTTTTAGTCTCTTTGTTCAAATGGCGTGTGTCAGGTGCTGATGTGGCAAAATTTCTCTCTCCTAGGTGTATGTTAGTATACTTCTGGCGGTCTAAAATCGCCAGAAAAACCTTCTCATTTCTCCCTCTTCTCCCTCTCCCCCGTCCCCGTCCCCCTGTAACCATTTCAATTAACCTCGAGTTTAACACATAATTTCCATTAAACGAGAGACAACTTCATCTCCCTGTAACCATTTCATCATGATGGAGCTCTTTCATTTCCAAAACCATTTTTAAATCATTTTGAGGATATCTACAGCCCACGTGCTTCTCTCCCTTTTCCTTTCCTTCCCATCTCTCATTCTTACACCAAACCCCTGTTTTTGTGATTTTCTCTGTTCACAACCCAGAAATCTAGAGACAACAAGCAACAAAAAAAATCACAAAAAGGGGGGTTTGGTGTAAGAATGAGAGATGGGAAGGAAAGGAAAAGGGAGAGAAGCACGGTGTGGTGTGGATAGCCTCAAAATGATTTAAAAATGGATTTGGAAATGGAAGAGCTCCAGCATAACGAAATGGTTACAGGGAGAGGAAGTTGTCTCGCTTAATGGAAATTATGTGTTAAACTCGATGTTGAAATGGTTACAGGGGGACAGGGATGGGGGAGAAGGAGAAGAGGGAGAACTGAGAAGGGTTTTCTGGCGGTTTTAGACCGCAAAAAATATACTAACATACATCTAGGAGAGAGAAAATTTACCACATTCGCACCCAGCACACGCCATTTGAAGAGAGGCACTAATTGCAAAATAAAATTTTTAAGGACGCTTTAATAAAAAAAATTATGAAAGTTAAAAATAAAACTCGCTAATTTTACAGATCTCGAATTTAGAAAGTATTTACACTTTAAAAAGCAAAGGTAATGTCTTTTTTTTTACATGGAAATGTCATATTCATGTGCCATACATATATTTATATTCGATACTTGCCTATTCATTTTCGTGTACCTCGAATTTAGGAAGTATTTACACTTTAAAAGCAAGAGTAATGTCTTTTTTTTTATATGGCAATGTCATATTCATGTGCCGTACATGTATTTTTATTCGACACATATAGTTATATTTTGTCATTTTTTAAACTTTTAAATTTTTTATACCAATATAAAAAATGTCATAATAATTAATTAAATAAAAATATTTCATTAATTATAAAATAACTCATGTTAATATTTTAAATATTGATTTTCTATTTTAATTTAAATTATATTTTGATATGAATTATATGTTTTATAATGTTGCGCTGTATTTTGTAATTTTTGAATTTTATCATATTCCCATATTAATATTATATCATATTCATGTTATGTTATATATAGAGAGAAGGGAGAGGGAGAGGGAGAGGGAGAGGGAGAGAGGCAAGGGCGCCAGGGCGGATGCACGTTATGGGCTTTGGGGATAATTTCCCCCACAAAAAAAATAATTTTTAAGATTACATCTAGTTTATTGCAATCCTATTTTTTTCGTGGTATAGTAAAATCAAAAATATATATATATAGAGAACGGATCAAATTACACCGGTGTAAGTTACACCAAGTGTTATACCGCTGAATAATTTTTTAATGGATCATTGTATTAAATAATCCCAAAAAGATTAATTGTCCCAAAAAGATTGATAATTTTTTAGTATGAGATATTAAGTTCATGCAATAAAAAATATAACAACTCATCTAATATACATTTTCTTTCTATCTCTCTTCATTACATTACTCATCATATCTCATAATTTTCTTTTTATCTTTTTATATTATATCTCTTTTAGTATGATAAATTCATATAAGTATATATATGAGTATTGCCCCCACAATCTAAATTCTTTAGGTCCGTCACTCTATATATATATATATATATATATAGTGTTTAATAAATAGATCAGAATGAAACATGTAGATTTCTTTCTATGTTTGAAAGAGTGACACACTTTGATTCATGAAACCATATAAAACATAATATAATATCTTAATATTAATTTTTTATTAATAAAATTAACACTTTTTTTGACCTTCTTGTCAAAATTATAATTTCCTCCATTAACAAAATTAACACTTTTTTAACCTTCATCAATTATTCATGCTTATTAATATATGAGAAAAAAGAGTTAAACAATAATGAAAATTAAATATGGAGAAAATGATTAATTCATCTAAAATTTAATTTTTTTAAAAGATGTTGGCTTAAATAATTTTTTGGTCCTCGTAAAATATTCGATTTTTGTTTTTGATCCTTATAAAATTATTTTTATACTTTTGGTCCTCATAACATTTGAAAATTTTGAAAATGGTTCTTATTATCATTTTTTGATGATATGTCATGCATCTAGACATGCCACATCATATGTCACCTCAACATGGTTGGATGCATGACAAGTGACAATAAGAACCTTTTTCAAAGTTTTTGAATTTTATCAGGACCAAAAGAATAAAAATAATTTTATAAGGATCAAAAGCAAAAATCATATATTTTACGGGGTCTAAAAAGTTATTTAAGCAAAAGATGATTTATAATCAGACGGAGGGGATATAAAATAATGGCCACGTTTTGCTCGCGCAAGAAAACGACATCATCATTGGTGAAGGGTACAATAATGTTGGAAGAAGACAGACCTTGCATTGCAATCACGGGGAAACGACATCGCAAAGAGACCAATATTAATGTTAGTAGGTAGTAGAAAGAAGAAATCACTCTAAGAAAATTCAAAATACTGATGCTGACCGGTAAAATAAAAGTTCCAAAGTGAGTTTATTTTAAAAATGATAAAATGAAAGTGTATTTTTTAAATATAACTTTATTTAATTTATAAATCTTAGAAAGTGACCACAAGGCATTAGCTAAACAATTTTTATTTTTTTACACTAATTTCAATTACACTCCTTTTCACATCTATTTCTTTTTTATATATCTCTTTTTTTCTTTATTATATTAATTATCACCATCTCTTACTTTTTCTTTCTTCATTTCATTTTTTTTATCTCTTTCATACAACATTTTTACATCTATTTTTTTTAGTGTAAAACATGTCTTTTTCCTTATCTAAAAGAAACCTACCCAAACACGGGATGTGTCATGTAACCAAAGAAAAATGTAACAAAAAAAATGCATGGGGTGTGCCTTTTCCATGTACCGATCCACTTGTAGCATTGTAGCTTTGTGGGGACAATTATCCGCAATATTTTATGATGATCACTTCATTTTTTTAACTTTTTAATCATGGAAATAGTAAAAATTATGGGGTAATATTTTCAATTAAAATATTAATTAGAGAACAATTATAATGTATATATATTCTTACTTTTAATGGTACCAGATTATATTATTAATATTACAAATTGATATCTATGTTACCCTCACAATTTAAAATTTCTAGGTTTGTCATTGATCATCCGCTTGTTTTTTTAACTTTTTTTAACATAATAAATACAATGTATTAATCATTTCAAATTAAAAATACAATTTTAATGGAAGTGATCGATGTTTTCAAATCACTTCCATTTTTTGGTTTAACCGCAGGTATCCTCCACGGGAGGAGGATTCGAGCCGGGAACATCCATATCATGGTGGGGCTAGCTTTTCTAACGGGGATTTTTTTCCATCCACTTAAGTAAAATTGATTTTAAAATTAATAGTTAAAAATAAATTATCCATAAGTTATAATACCCATTTAATGGAAGTAATTTGATTTTTAATTCTTTTTATAAAATCCATCTTTTACTGTGCTTATGTTATTTTTTATTATTATTAAAATTTAAGGTGAGTGGATGGTACCTCAGTCCAAGACATGAAAAGTCTCCAAAGTCAAAGAGCATTTATAGAGATACTTATATTTACCTCTTCGTAAGGAGACAAGTGGGGGTTCAAACATGTGACCCGTCATATCGAGATTCTGTCTTTTGCTCTACTCAACCAACTCCTTGGCTTTTTGTTCATGTTATTTCAAACAAGCACATAGTTGTGGGAATAATATTATGTGGTTTAAAAAGGCACCTTTATTAAAAAATAAAAAATTAATGAAAACGATGTCAATAATAGTTGGGAGATTTGTAAAAATAAAATATAATTAGAAACACAATGGATACAGTTTAGATAATGGATAAAGTTTAATTTAGATAAGGTACAACTGTACCTGTATTTATATTTATATTTAAGAAAATATTTGTAGTTGAACGAAAATTTTGACTAACTATCTGTGATTTAATTAAATAAAATATATTCCCTCTTTAATCAGTTTTAATAAATTGGTAAAACAAATATTATTTTACTATCAAAATTGACTATTAAAAATAATAAAATTAAATAACAGTGATATATGTGCAACATCTAATTGGATTTGTAATGGTAGCAAGGTAAGGGTGTTTTTTACATTATGTTGGTTCTTACACTATATTCTTGACTTCTCTCCTAGAAAGTTAAGTGGTTTTTTTTGTAACGGGTTGAAGTGTGCATGTACTCCTTTTAATTTAATTCTTTTGCTTATAAAAAAAAATATGTGCAACATCTAATTTAATTTAAACACTTTTGAACTTTTCTTTTTAAGTATAAATTAAAATATAATAAATATAATATATAATAAAATATGTTGAGTATTACTCATACTCACTCAGAATTTTTTATAGATAAATAGAAGTGAAATAAAGTAAAAATATGATATTAATTCTGTTGGCAATTAAAATAAATTGCCTTAATAAATTGTATATGCCAAAAAAAAATATGAACGCTCAAGAACTAATTTCGCACACACACCTTTTTATTTTGTTGATGAATAATACACTCACAAACTTGGCATCTGTTAATAGTCAACTTACACACTCAAGGTGCATGACATAAAAAAACTAGTTGAGGTTTTTCTCTCAATTTCTTACACTCGCCTTGATTCATAAACCAATTAATACTACACCTATTTATACTAAAACATAAACTCTAAAGCCAACAAAACAAGCCACCTTTTATGACTTTTAAAACCAAGCATGCATGGTTGTTAAATCAATACAAAGACAAGTTGTAAATATTGACTTTCAATAGCATGATAATCTAGCTTTCATGCCATATAGAACCAAAAGATAGATTATGACATGTTAGTTGAAAATCTTGACTTTTAAAAAGCATGATAATCTAGCTTTCATGTCATATAGAAACAAAAGATAGAGCATCTTTATCATGTTGCCAAGTTTTAATTTCCATCATCCTCCCTAAAACTTGGCTTGATCATCCCAAACATATTCTTCAACTTCAAGAATGAATTACTTTGAGTGGTTTTGTAAAGATATTTGTTATTTGATCTTCCAACGAACAATATTTCACCACAATTTCTTTATAGGGTTAAATATGTTTTTAGTCCCTGAAATATAGTTGATATTCGATTTTAGTCCCTGTAATTTAAAACCAGTGGTTTTGGTCCTTCAAAAATTGAAAATACACCAATTTAGTTCTTAATTATTTTTTAAATGGTACTACTACTGTATGTCAGTATATATACGAGATAACATTTTCATATATACAACAAAAAACATACAATAATTAATTATACAACACATTTTTTTCACCCTCTCCATCACATCATCCATCACATTCCAAATTTCTCACTTTTTTCCCTCTTTTATCTTTATATCTCTCTTTGTACAACATGCATGTTGTTGTACAAACAACATTTCTCTATATATACACACTAGTAAGAAAACTTTGTAGGACCACATATATATGCTTTCCAATTTTAAACCATCCAGAAAAGTAATTAGTAAACTTGTGAAAACCAAGTAAAAAATGGTGCCAGAAAACGGGTCAAACCGATTCAAAAAACAATTTTTTATTTATTTTATTTTATTTAATCTTAATTAGTTTTTAGATAGAAAAGATAAATATATGTTATTTAATCCATTATTATTAATTTTTATTTTATAAAATATATAATAAAGTTATTTATATTAGCGTATAATTTTATGGAATAAGATTTTTTTGTATTATTTACAATTACTTAAAAATATTAATATAATATTAAAAATATTTATTTATTTATAATTAATTCGACCATTTGAAGGCCTGAAGCATGAATCATTGTATTTACTATTTACCGATTCAATTATTGGGTTGGTTTTAAAAACGTTGATTTGATTTATACTATTGATATATATAAAAAGGATAAAGGGAAATATATTATTTTTTTATCAGAGAGGGAAATAATTCTTTGATCCCATAAAATAATAATGTGATTTTCTTTGCTTATTGGACCCATGCCAATAAGAGATAAAGTGACAGATAAATAGTGTGGGCTGTGGGCCCATATTATACAACACACGTTTTTCTTTTCTTTGTTATCTCAGACAGCTGAGAGATAGCCACATATTATAATGAGAATTATTTTTGTCCTCTAAGTAGAGATCAGATATTGTTCTATTTAAAGGAGGAAACACTCCACTAGTAAGTTGCAAGAGTAGCTGCAATGATGGGAATGAAGTTACTTGTTTTGTTTGTTGCTACCATGTTAGCAACATGCCATGGCTCAGACCATGGTGCAAACTTCCAAATTTTCCCTCTCCGAATGAAAACTGGCTTAGGTGGCCACTACATTCCTGATGTATCTTGTGCAAGTTGGAGGCTTGCTGTGGAAGCACACAACATCATTAACTTCAAAACCGTTCCAGAAGAATGCTCAGGATATATTGGCAACTATATCTTGGGCGATCAATATAGATCTGACTCCAAAACTGTTTGTAAGCAAGCTTACTTTTATGCCAGGGAACTCGATATCACTAGCAAAGACGTTTTTGTTTTGACGTTGATGAGACTTCACTCTCTAATCTCCCATATTATGCTGAGAACGGCTTTGGGTATGCTACTAGTACCTACCTCCCTCTCTTTTTAATTTCTATTTATATGATTTTTTATTATCTAATTATATCCGATATTAATTTCATTAATTTTTTAGATTTAATGTATATAATTAATTTTTTAGATTTAATTAATATACATTGTCAGTATAAAGAAATTTTACACAAATATCTGATAGTGTGTCGCCACCTCATTTAACGAGTGTGACACCTCAGGTGTTATTAAATTCAATAAATGATATGATAACACATCATTGAATGTCACTGACAGTGTATATATATTAAACTCTAATTTTTTTATACACAAAAGAATAAATATGTTCCGTAAATAGCATTATTCTCAACCACTCCTAGATCTAGTCTAATAAAAGGACAAAATCAAATCATATCCAGATTAGCGTTACTGCAGATAATATTTTTGGCTATATATACATTAATTTATTATATATGCACCTTTCACTATTATAGTCTTTTTTTTCACGTGATATAATATTTAATTTAATTCACTGATGATGATAGGGTGGAACCATATAATTCGACGAAGTTTAATGCATGGGTTGAGCTTGGAACCGCACCAGCACTGCCTGAGTCTTTGAAACTGTACAACAAACTTTTGGGTCTTGGCATCAAGGTTGTATTCTTGACAGGAAGAACCGAGGATCAAAAGAAAATAACAGCTAAGAACTTAAAGAATGCTGGCTTCTACACATGGACAAAGTTAATCACTAAGTAAGTCATGAAGTCTTATCTTAATTATATATATATGCTATATTTATAAATGTGTGTGAGTAAAAACTAAAAATTAATTAATTATTTTTATTTTTGGTTGCGCGCGCGGTGCAGGAATTCAACGGAATATTCTGGTCAAACGGCAGTTACATACAAATCAGCTGAGAGGAAGAAGCTGGTGGAAGCAGGATACAGAATCATTGGAAACATTGGAGACCAATGGAGCGATATCCTCGGAACCAACACAGGCGATAGGACTTTTAAGCTCCCTGATCCATTGTATTACATTAGTTGAGCTCAGACCCACCCTCTTATTAGCTACGGAATGAGGCTTTTTCCTGTGAAAATCTTATCTTATCTTATGTAACCCATTCCAATGAGGTAGCTAGCTACTATTTTCTGAAATAAAATATGGAGACGGTTAACCATGACCAGCGGCAC
Source organism: Sesbania bispinosa (assembly GCA_026901365.1). Classification (NCBI taxonomy): domain Eukaryota; kingdom Viridiplantae; phylum Streptophyta; class Magnoliopsida; order Fabales; family Fabaceae; genus Sesbania; species Sesbania bispinosa. Next base: position 260,206 of record QLOH01000470.1, on the reverse strand, counting down.
TGCTTATGTTATACAGTGGTGTACGTGTATATGAGAATTCCAGCCAAGTTACAAAAAGAGATCTTTTCTCTTTTGTGGTTTTTAATAAATTATGTGTCTTTACTCCTTATTCTGTTTAGAAATTGAATTACTTAAGATTTTGTTAATTTGTTTGAATTATTTAAATTAAAAATAAATAAAAAAATAATTTTTAAAGGATTTAAACTAATTAAATCATTTTAAAAAACCAATTAATTCTCATAAAATATAAGTAAATAATAAAAAAATAGATGATATTGTAAAAGTATTTTTTTTAAATGTACCCTAAATTTCAATGGTCAATTAATTATAGATTATCTTGTGATTCAGAGCATAGATTAGAAGTGAGTGTATGTTTGGAATCTATTGTTGAGAAAGGCTCCAACCTACATTTAAGTGAAAGCAACAAATATTTATTGTGAGAATAAACACGTACACCTCTAGAGCCATTCTAACATTATTCTGAATATACTATGATTAAGAAAAAAAGGTTTATTCACATTTAATTTTTAGTGTAGGAAGTGCAGCTAAGAGAAATAAAAAGAAAAATGAAATGAAAAGAGAAAAAACGAAAGATGTGATGAGAAAAAAAAGTCAAGATGGGAGCGTATAAAAATTAGTGTGAAATTAACGGAGGTTGGTTCAAGTGGTATATGTTTGATTCCACTTAAGCAAGGTCTCGGGTTCGAGTCTTGTGGATGGAAAAAATCTCGGCTGGGAGAATTAGCCCCACTATGATGTAGATGTTCCCGGCTCAAGCGGGATTGCCTCAGGATATATGTGGTTAAACAAAAAAAATAGTGTGGAAAAATTAAAGTTGTATAATTAATAAGCGGTTTAGTAAAATTGATATTTGATTTAGGAACCGTTTGATATACAATTGGGTAAAATTGATTTTGATGGATTCATAGAATCAATGACAAAAATGAATGGTGCACGATTTATGAAGCATGTTGGATAAAAGTAATTTAAAATAAATTCCACATAATTAATTCAAATCGTTTCAACTAGGAACCAAACAAGCACCTAGCTTTTGCTTCTTTTTTTAGTTGAAAAATCGATTTTAGTTGCAACAAAACAAAAATCGCAACCACATAACCACCATTGGAATTTGTAATAATTGAGTTATCAGACACACGCTAACGCGGACATAAGGTGTGTTTGGTTAAGTGTTAGTTTGATAACAAACTCACATTTTCAACGTTACAAATAATTGCGTTGAAAGGTCTAAATATGGGTTTGGTCACTTCTCAACACTAAATCAAACACACACATAAATGGATGATTAATCAGGTTAGACTATTAATCAAGTTGGATTTGATATTTTTTAAGGAGATTTAGATTTGATTATTTAAAAAAATTAGAAAAAAAACAATATTATAACTACTAACTAATGGTCTGATTGTTACGCATGAGATTGGACAGAGAGAGATGCGAGAGAGAGATCCGAGAGAGTATGCAAAGGCACCGCATTTAGTACGCAGGGGAGATAGAGATCCGAAAGAATTTTGAGGTGGGGCCCACATAAAATTTATTCTCCCCAATGTGGGAGAGAGATTCGGGTGAGAATGGGTTTTTTGTATAAAAAGTCTGTTTTACCCCTACTTTAATAGATATTTTTTATTTCAATGGTAGTTTCGTCTTTTTACCTTCTTACACATCTCTCTCTTTCATTTCTCCACAACCAAACAATTGTCATAATTAATTTCTCTTCTATCTCTTTTCTATTTCTCTAATACCAAACGACCTCTATTTCTACTTTATTTCTCTACTATTTCTCTCATCCCTATCTCTCTCTGTCCTATTTCTTTCTTCCCTATTTCTCTCTTTGCAACAAACATAGTCTAAAAGATCAATAGCCATGTTTGTGATTTTTTATATTTCACTTTTTTATCACATCACTTATTAAAATTAAAATCTTCAATTTTTTTTTTCTATCCTATGTTACAGCTGTTTTACACTCTAAAAAATTACACGCTTAAAATTCGGGTGTAAAAAAGGTACTTTCCTAAAATAAAACGTACAAGCACATATATATATATATAATAAGAGATAAGTTTTTTATGCAACAAAAAACATACAACAACTCATACAACACATTTTTTCTCTCTATCTCTCTCCATCATATCATCCATCACATCTCACATTTCTCTCTATTTTCCCTCTATTCTCTCTTTCTCTCTCAATGTTATACATGTACATCATGTAAAAAAATCATTTCTCATATAATAATGAATGTAGATGCAGCATGAGCTCAGAGATTTACAAAACATAATTTATATTTAATTTACTCCAAAATCACATTTATATCATAAATATAATCCAACACACCATATTAATAGTTGAATTTGTGATCAAATGATTGAGGGAAGGGGCCAACAGAATTCTCATCTTGTGCTAAGAATAGTGAGCAGGAGCAGACACGTCAACAGGTGGTCACGCGGGTCTAGACTTTTACTTTAGAGGGACCAGATCCTCAGGAGTTCAGAAAACAACTGCACACGGTACAATTATAATCCAATGGTTTAACATGTGTCATCATAATTTTAGTGGCCGAGATCCCTGCAGTTACTTTTGTATCGCGTCATCCACTTTAAAGCGAGTTATTGCTAAACCTGATCAGAAGGACGATTGGGTAAGGTCACGTGAATCTCACGTGCAGATGTAAATTAACGTAGTGGTGACTAGGGATGGCACCCGCGCGGGCGAGGGCGAGGGATACCTCCCCGCTCCCTGTCCCCGCCTCCCAATTTTATCCCCGTCCCTGTACCCGATCCCACCTCAGGGTAATTTTCTTCCATCCGCATTCCCCACATCCCCACGAGTCTCCATGGGGATCCCATAATTATAAAAATAAGTAAAAAAATATAACATAAAGAATAAAATTAGTAAAAATAATATAAAATAATTAAAAATTTAATTTTTAAATTTAAAATTAGGATAATATAAAATAGAAATTTTATATATTATATTATATGAGGAGGGGTTATAATTACACCGGTGTAAGTTACACCAAGTATTACACCGCTAATAACTACAAATCGAATATGTTTTTTAGTAATCCAACCGTTGAATTATGTTTGTTCATCATCATGATTATATGTGCCAAATTTCGTAAAATTTTGACACTAATAACTTGGTAATCAAATGGTTGGATTTTTCATATATTTCAAATGTATATATAACGTTAATCTTGAAACATCTCAATGACATATCAAATAATTTCGGATTAATGTAAAATTTTATATGTATGATCTATATGATAGTAACTTTCAATCCAACGGTGGATTATTTAATACAATGATCCGTTAAAAAATTATTCAGCGGTGTAACACTTGGTGTAACTTACACTGGTGTAATTATAACCCTCCTCATATTATATATATCATATAAATAAAAAATGACTTAAATACATTTTTGGTCCCCATACTTTTGTAGATGGGTGATTTTAGTCCCCCTAGTTTTAATTGCTCAATTTTAGTCCCTATATTTTTGTAAATGGGTGATTTTGGTCCCCCTAGTTTTAATTGCTCAATTTTGGTCCATCTTGTTTAAAAATTGAACAAATCTAATCCTACTGTTAGCCTCCCATTAAATATTTAGCAGAGTTTGCTGACATGGATTTAATTTTGTGACATGTAAACTATCACAGACAAAGATTATTATTTAATTTTATCTCTTAATTTTTTTAAACGAAAAATCAGAGATTGCAAATTTCAATTTGCTTTCGATTTCATTTTAAATTTCATTTCATGCCCGAATGAGATTTCAGTTCGCTTGGTTGATGACTTGAAGCGGACCTGCAATTGTTTTAGTTTTAGGACTTGTATTTGCTTTATTGTTTTTGAGAAAATTGGAGTATAGTAGTGGGATTTGGTTTTTTGATTTTGTTTTCTCATTGTATTAAATTATGCAGAATCTGATTTTATTTTTTGATTTTCCATTTAAAAAAATTAAGAGATAAAATTAAATAATAATCTTTGTCATAGTTTACACGTCACAAAATTAAATCTGTGTCCGCAAACTCTACTAAATATTTAATGGGACGCTAACGGTAAGATTAGATCTGTTCAATTTTTAAAGAACAGGGACCAAAATTGAGCAATTAAAATTAGGGGGACCAAAATCACCCATTTACAAAAGTATAGAGACCAAAATTGAGCAATTAAAACTAGGGGGACCAAAATCACCCATCTACAAATGTATAGGGACCAAAAATGTATTTAAGCCTAAAAAAATTATATATGTGTGTGGTGGGGCGGGGACCCCGCGGGGCGGGGAGCATGATCCCCGTCCCCATCCCCATATCTGTCTCGGGAGAATTTTAGTCCTCGTCCCCATCCTCACGGGGGAAAATTCCCCATCCTCGGGACCCCATATGGCCGTGGATATCCCCACTTATAGTATAAAATTGCCATCCCTAGTGGTGACTGGTGTCGTCAAGCAATGAGGTGAGGGAAGAGACGAAAGGAATACAGTGAGCTACCAATGGAGACATGGGAATAAGAATTTCTACATATCTTGACAAAGACAATGGGACAAACAAACAGGGGATGGTGATATATTTTAAGTTGGAATGAAGAAAAATCTCATTCCATTATCTGAAATAGCGACCAATATCTACCAAAATAAAATAGGGACCCAGCTTATTATAGCTATATCATTCACACGTTACCTTTACTTTAAAAGTACTAATATTTTATTTATTTTATATCGTTCTATTAAAATAATATTTTCACATTCTTCATTTTAATTTTTTCCATAAAATCACTGTCTATCAACAACACGCCATGTAAATCACACATCAAAATTAAAATAAAAAAGGACCAAATTTAAGGCTAAATTACATATTTCATCTACACTTTTGTTTAATTGAGAGAAGAAAAATGAAAAAATAAATAAAATAAAGAGAAGAGAAAATGAGTATATAATTACGATGTTTGAATTAAGAGAAAAAGAAAAGAAAATAGATGGAAGACCAAAAGTAAATAAAATGTGTTTAATGTATATTAATTTTTTTATCCTTTAAATAAAATAAATGTAATTTAATATAATTTAATAATTATATGAGTACTTAAAGCCGATAAGATGCACTAGTCCAGTCGGGCCGGCCTGTAAAAATCTCTAAAAATGTAAGGTTCAAATAACTCTCGAACTTTTTATGTCCATACCAATAAAGTTCATTACGCGTGAAAAAGACCATATATCCCACAAAACCCATAAAAAATCGGGTTTCTTAAATAAATGTAAGGCCCAGGCCTATATTTCAGAAGCTAAAATAACATGAAGGCTTTTAAACGCATGCAAAAAAAAACGACGCCATCCACATTAGGTCTAGTCTAGTCGGATAACCTGAATTATCAACTATATTAGTAATTTGCACATCATTTCGCTGTCATATTTTACCCTTTGTTTGTTTCCAGGTAAATAGGGAAGAGAGGGAGAGAGATACAAGAGAGTGATTAACTCACCCTTATTTGGTATGAGGAAGCTAAGGGAGAGAGTGATTAACTTTTGGTGGGACCCACCACCAAAAGTTTCTCCTCAAAATTGGGAAGAGATAGAGAAGAGATTGAGGGTGAGTTAAATGAAAAGGGTAAAATACTAAAATACCCTTGCTACTTTACTTTTTCAAAAAAAACAAGCTTACTAATAAACAAACTTACTTTTTGAGGGCATTTGGGCATTTGGGTCTTTTAAAAAACTAATACATCGCTCCCTCTTATTTCTCCACATCCAAATAACTATTAAAATTAATTTCTCTTCTATCTCTCTCATATTTCTCTAATACCAAACAACCTTTATTTCTACTCTATTTCTTACCTATTTCTCTCTTCACTATCTCTCTCTTTTCCACTTCTCTCTTCCCTACCAAACATAAAAGTTACCATTTAGATGGCGTGCACCATAACTTAGGTAAGGCTAAGTAGTAATACAATAGTATTATTATTTATTTATTATGAATTATGAATTGATAATTATTAATTTTAAATGTGATGAATTCTCTCGGACTCTTTTCCACTCTCCCTCTTTCTTGTGAAAAGCCATTTGTCTAAACTAGGTTATTTCTATTTGTGGGGTGGATGGAATGAAGTTCCATCTCTCTCTCTAGAACAGCATGAAAGACTATAACAAGGTGAGTGTTTTGCATTTTTCTATGAACAGAAGAATTTTAGCAAGGGTGGTCTTTCCACCATGAAGTTGAGCATGTGGTATACTGGTGGGGAAGTCAGGCGCCGGCAGTAGCATCACTTTGTGGGCAGAGGAAAGTGAAAAAGTAGAAAGAAGATTAGACGAGGACAATATTGAAAGAGCCATTGAAAATTTAAGATTAAATCATTAATTTGGTCCCTAAAAGTGTTGTTCGCTCTTAAGTTAGTCATTGAATTGGCAGAAACTAAAAATTAGTCCCTGAAATTTTATTTTATCTGTCAAAGTAGTCCCTCTATTACTAGAAGTATAATTTAGTCCCTGTAAATTGATACTTAGTATCATTTTAATCCTTCAAATTTTAGTTCGTAAATTCAAATAAGTCCCTAAAACTAACAAACCACTATCAAAGTAGTCCCGGGAAGATTTGTTTTTATTAACAAAGGGACTGATTTGACGGACGAAATACAGTTTCAGGAACTAATTTTTAGTTTCTGCCAATTCAGGGACTAACTTGACAATGAAAAACACTTTCAGGGACCAAATTGATTATTTACTCAAAAATTTGTATGCTTACCATTTTATCGACAGTTAGTGGAGGCGAGAAAAACTTTATGTGTGCAGTACACCGTCAGTTTTATATATACCTTCTAAATTTTTTACTTTAAAATAAATGAGAGAAAAGTCTATTTTCTTGCCAATCAAATGGAGTGCTAATCTCATTGGCACGAGGGATAGGAATAGGCCGAGCCGAGCTAGGCTTTCCAATGCCTGAGCCTGACCTGCACCTTAAATCTATGGTCTGACCTGTTTATCTGACATAGGCTTTATTTTATGGTCTGAGTCTAACCTATTTAAAGCTTCACATGGCCGGAAAGTCTGTTTTGTAGTAAGGTACTTGGATATATCATAAGCATATATATGAATAGATTTATAGGCTCAAATTTTTAACATACTTAAATGTTTATACAAGCTAATAAGTATATAATTATAAGGAAAAATAATAAAAAATCTTTATAATAATAACAATAGCGATATAAAAACTATTAGTATTTTATTTATATTTAGTTAAATAGATCGACCTGATAGGCTCAAAAGGCTTTTTTGATGGTCTGAAGCCTGGCCTGTTTTGCTATATAGGCTTTTGAAAAAGCATTGACCTACTCTATTTAATAAATTGGCCTGGTCTGGCCTGGGTCTGATGTAGGCCAGGTAGTAGGCCCCTGACGAGCGGCTTGACCTGTTCCCACCCCTAATTGGCACCCAACATTTGATGGGCACAAGACATTTTTCTTCCTCAAGAGATGCCCCCAAATGACCTCCATTGGCCAAGGAATTATTAACTAGAGTCGGCAAAATGGGCTAGCTTGACCGGGCAGCCCGCTAAAGTCCGCAAAAATGTAGGGCTCGGGCACTTATTTTAGAAGCCCGAATAACTTCCGGGGTTTTTAGCCCGGCCTGATAAAAGCCCGCTACACGCAAAAAAGGCCGGGTAGCCCACAAAAACCGCCAAAAACCGGGCTACCTGCAAAAGGGTATGGCTCGGGCACCTATTTTAGAAGCCCGAATAACTTTTGGGCTTTTTAGCTCAGCCCGACAAAGCGTGTTGCCCGCATCAGGTGGGTCGGGTCGGGTAGCCCGAATTGCCACCTCTATTATTAACACTTGACCACCATCCCAAGTGGACCGTGAAATGATTTTTCTGGAATTTTTGGGAACTAACAGCTATATTTTGTGATTTTTCTATATTTTTTCACCAAATAATTCACAATAAATACATTATAAGTTGAAAAATCACCAAAATTGGGTACATGGTGCCTCACCCACTTTAGGATATCCCAAATGAAAGGTTGGCTTTCTTGTGGTGATTTGGTGGATTTTGTTCTTAAATTGTAATTATTATAAACTTTTTCATATGAAAAATCAATTAAAAAAGTATGAAAAAATTTATACAAATTCATTTCAAGGAGAGATTAAAAAAATGACACCAAATTAAAGAAATCAGTGTATAATATGACACGTTAAATGTTAATTAAAATATAAAAAATTATAATAAAAAAAATAATCTATTATATAATTATAATAGTTAAAGGACTTATTTACAAAATATAAAAATTTGTGAAAACTTGCTACATCAAGTCACCCTAACTTGTGTACCTTAAACCTCACCACTTTAATTTAGTAAAGTTTTAATTACTATTGACTTTTGGTAATAGATTTATATTATCTTGGTGATAAGTTCCAATTTAGTTTTTTTTTTCCTTTTACTTTCACCACAAAGGCACAAACCAAACCAAGACAGATTCCAATCAATAAAATACAAATTTAAAATTAATTATTAAGAAACTAAATTAAAAATAATACAAGATTAAAAGAGAGTTTTTGGTCTTTCTCTTTAATTTTAGTTTTGTTGAATGATCAATTTATCACAGCTATCTATTTTACATCAGTCTAACTCTCTATTTATAAGAACTTTTAAATAAAAACTCTCTATTTTTCCAAAATAGGAGTAGACAAATAGTTAAAATTAAATGATTGTGTGTTTTTATTTGTTCAAGAGTTAAAAACTAAAATAATGATATTCAAGATGGACCATTTGATTTTTTTTTGGTCAAGGACATTTTTTTTTACCCCCCAAAACCCTAAAGGACATATTATTTGATTTGAACTACTTCAGTGTATAGAGAAAGGACCATGGAGATGAACTATTTAGGCCCACAATTAAGATATATGTATGTGATATCTCTTAGCACTACGAGTCTGTAACATCCCGCTAATTAAGACTTTAATTCATAGGAATATCATAACTGAAAGTAGAATGAAGAAAAGAATAGGTACAAGAAAGCTTAAGAGGCAAAAACTAAGGTTGTAGCTTGATTTTGGTTTTAAGCCTAATGACCTTGGTGCACTAAATTAAAAATATCTAGAGTTGTAGATCTCCGATTGAGGTGATTCAACTCTCATTAGAAAGCTTATTTCCGGGGCTTCAGTTTGATAGGTTATATGATACGGTTCTGATGAAAATCGCACCTTCAAACAGACTCATTTTCGCTTAAGCGAATTTAATTCGCTTAAGCGAAAAACAGAGCCTTTTTGGGGTTCTCTCTGGAAAGAATTCGCTTAAGAGAATGGAATTCGCTTAAGCGAATTTATCGGGGACGAAACCAAATTTTAGAGACTCGCTTAAGCGAATTTTTTAGCTTAAGCGAGTGGCACGTTACTGCACCACTTAAAACACGCTCCTGGACGATTTTCAGTCAGTTTCCTCCCGTTTCTTCACATTTTTCAGAGAGAGATAGAGTGGTTCTAGTGAGAGAAAGTCCCAGCGAAGGCCAAGAACGATTTCTACTCATCAAGAACGAGACTTGCATCAATCTTTCCCTATCAAGGCACTCCTTTCCTCGTTCTTTCTCCGTTTTTCTTACTCACAGGTGGGTGTGACTCTCACTTGTTTGTCCTGATTGTTCTCACAGCATGTTCCCCATTCTTTTTCCCCTTTTCTCTCATGGAATGATGATATATGTATGGTATGAATATAGGAAATATGAATGCATTGATAATTATTTGTATCGAATTGCCAAAACCATAGGATAGATGACTTGGATGATTATGTATGATGACTTGGATGATTATGTATGATGAACTTTGATTGGGTTATTCTAAGATCATGGGCCTTTGGCCGTCACAGCCATGGAATTATGAATTTAAGAAATCACAGTCATGGATTATGAGTTGAGATAATGATGATGTATTATGAACCTTGAATATTTTATTATGGAATCATGGGCCTTTGGCCATCACAGTCATGAATGATGAATTAAGTTATCACAGGGCTTATAGCCATCACAGTGCCTTCGGGCTATCACAAGGTCATTGACCGTCACAGTCACAGGCCTTCGGGCAAATTATTTAAGAAAGACGGGATAACCACATCGAACTCATGGCCAAGAGGGAGATGGGGTCCCCAACCACAGAATGAAAATTAAACATTATTTAAGACTTAATCATAGGTAGCCCTGGACGACGGTCCTTGGTTACATGGCCGAGCGCTCATCACAGTCACGTTACAGAGAAAAGACCCTGGGTGTCGAGTAATAACACCTCGCAGTCATGCATTGCATCATAATCATTGATTTCCAATACGTTCAATTATGTGTAATTGTCTCCATTATGTTTCTTGAAATTAATATGAATGCTATGGTGGTTCTTGGTTGTTTTCCCCCACACTGCACACACTGGTTACGCTCACTGGGACCTAATCTCATCCCACGATACGGGAACTATATTTCAGTTGCGCAGGATGAGTTTCCGGATCAGGACGAGTAGTAGAGGATACATGAAGTACCACAGATTGGACTTTGATTTCTTATTATCGTTATTAATGTTGCTTTGGACTACTGTAGTCTTTTGTTTCGTCGTTCCCTAGGAATTACTATGTTAATTTTAATGCATTGTATTGGAGCCTTGATGGCAACTATGTTGTATTTTTCTATGTTTTATTCATGTAATGTGGAGCTTGGGTAATGGTTGGATTACACAAGCGATTATGTTTTATTTTGATACGTGAAATTGACGAATTAATTTTATAAGTTTGGAAATAGTGCTCCCAACAGACATTATTTCTGAATTTAGAAATTAGGACGTTACATTTTGGTATCAGAGCAGTTCAATCCAATTGGACTGTGGTTAAGTTAGTTGTCCGTGACTCACTATGATCCCACTGTACCTCGCAGCCAGTATAGGGACTGATCACCCCTCTATTGGATGCGTTGTACACGGGATTATGGTTAGTGACGTAAATAGGATACCTTGTTAAAGGAGTTGGGACACTTCTCTAACAGGGTTAGAGCCACCTACATGATAGTCAGAGGGAGAGGAACATAGATTTATTTTTCCAAGAGTAGGATCTCCACTTCAAGAGCTTTATGAGATGTCATTTAGTTTCCAAAGAAATGAAGGTACCCTTAGAAGGAAATGTAAAGTAGAAGTTTTTGGAGAGAGGTTTAGAGGGAACATGAGGAGTAGGCTCCCTAGTAAGGGAGGATAGTGATGGTTGCTTGTAGTTACACCTTGAGTGTGTGACTTGTTTGATTAATCATGATGCTTGTTTTTGCTTGAATAATCATGATGCTTGTTTTGCTTGAATAATTGACTGATATGTCTGTTTGTTTGTGTTGTTGGAATGTCTTGCATGTGGAGATGATGGTAAATTTCTAGGATTGGAGTTTTTCCATGACAGGTAGAGGTTAGAAGAGAAGTGTGGGACTCATGGGAGGTTAGAGGAACCTAACACCATTAGTGAAGGGGGAGTAACACTAGTTCTTGGTTAAGTGTTTACCCTCGGGTAGGTGTATCTTAAAGATAATTCGAGGAATTGAATTAGGGCCTTTAATCTCATATTCTTGCCTTCTTTCCTTATTTCCCTACTGGTGTGTGTTGATATTGAGTTGCTATTTCGATTCTAATCTCATTCTTAGTTGCCTAGTCATTATATGGATCAAATTATATATCTAATTAGGCGGTCAGTGATTTTAATTTGATGATGATTAGATTATTTAAGCATTATGATCAGTAATTTGGTTTTAATATGCAAGAAGCAAGTGTAATCCTTTGTTCCCTAAAGTATTAGACTAGTACTCCTAGAATCCCTAATGGATCATTAGATGCAATTATAGTACATTTATATCACATTCTAGTTCCCTTTCTTTAAATCCCTGTTAGTGTAGGTTGATGTTGATATTGATGGTTATCGGTAGTTGCACCTCGGTGACGTAATTTACTTAGGTAGGATGGATTGTTTGATTTACTTGACTGAATTTAAGTTTCTTGGATTTAGAAATTATCTAAATTAGGATTTGAATTATCTACATAATTTGAATTTGAAACTGAGGATTAGAATTTCATTAGGTTATGTAATATGGAAAGTATGTATCTTCTTGATGTTGAGTTTTAGGATTAGGATTTGATTTTGAAAAAAAAAAACTTGTTAGGATTTAGTTAGATTTGGATTAAATGATCAACTTAATTTGGATTTATATCGGTTTAGATTTTACTTGTAGTTATAGGATGGATTGAAAGAATGAGGAGGTTTCGGTTGATGATGAATTTAGAATTTTGAAAATTGGGACTAGTCTTTGTTGGAATCAAAATAGGATAATTTAGATTCCCAGATAAGGTCTTACTTCGATTTGAAATAAAAGGTTTTCAAGGATAGGATTTGATATATATATATATATATAGGTATAGATATAGATAGATATAAAAAAAAATTGTTAGGATCAAATTAGATTTAAATTGGAGGATTTTGAGAGTAGATTATCTTATGAGTTTAATTTTTAGAGGTAGCTAGAAATTTATGAAGTATAACTAAGATTTCAATAAAGGTAGTGATAATAGCAACTAATAAGCTACTTTATAACACTAGAGGATTTAGATGAAATAGATGTTGTAAGATAAATAAAAATGTTTGAAAAATACGATAAGGTTTATTGGAAGTAGATAAAGTCGGGAAGGAAATAGTATCTATTATTTCATATATAATTTTAGGAATTGTTAGCAGAAAATAGGAATTTCAGAATAACACAGGGTAGATAATTATCAGAGAGATATCATAGCATTTTAAAATATATCTTACCCCATCAAATATTGTAAAGATAAATAAATATTGTTAAAAAGTAAGAATAATGAAAATATGAAACAAAAAAAATATTAAGGATAAATTTTATAAAGTCATATAATTAAATAATAGGAATTTACTATCATAATCCCTTTATTAATTAAACTTATTTGAAATGATAACATTATCTAAATTTAGATTAAAAACTATATATATTTGGTTAAGATTAGTTTTCTGAAAGTATTAGAATGAGTATATAAATATATATATATATATATATAGATTTTTATTAGTGAATAAACATAGTATAAGTACTATCGAAAAATATAGAATTTTGAATAAGAATTATATTAGTTAAAATAATAATAATAATAATAAAATAAAAGAAAGAAACCCTTAGAAATAAAAACAGTTTAAGTGTACAAATCTTCACATCTAATTAAAAACTGGGAAATAGGTGAAAGGAGAACTGTAAATGGATCTTTAGATCTTAGGATAAGATTATAATGGTTTGGAGTTGTTTTCAATTGATGAAGGATATGAGGAAAATATTATATAAGAGATAAAATTACTTTCGAGTATAAAAATCTTTCTAGGGCGATGATAAATTATTAGAACCTATGAAGATGGATAACGTTTTGCACAAAGTTTAAGTGATCGTTTATTTGAGGAAAACTGTGAAGCTTGTTTTTGTAGGTTAGATACGGAGATTTGACTAATAATTAATAGTTTTAAGAATAAAGATTTGGTATTGTATGATTTAAGAGGTAGAGATTTAATCTTCTTAGAGATAGAGGTTTCTTTATTTTGATGGTTTTGGGTGATAGGGATATGATAATTTTATGTTTATAGTTAAAAGGTTTAGAGATAAAGATCTAATCTTGAGCTTGTTTATGGTTAAGAGTTATTGATTTCATCATTGGATCTAGGAGGATCACGATAAGGATATTTTATAGTTTAGATAGTTTTATAATTAGGATATGATCATGAGTCAATGACTCACACAATTATCGTTATTTAGGCCATGATCTTTGAAAGTGTCGAAATTAATTATTTAATAGTTACATAGGTTTCTGATCATAAGAAAAATATTCAGAAATTATAGTTGAAGACATAGAGCTTAAGTTTAGGAAGGAAACTTGAATTTTTAGGTTATGTTAAATGTGGAGAATGATTCAATGGATTTAGTTTAGGAACATAATTTATTCTAGACTTCAAATAGTTAGTCACAATTATTATCAATGGAGACATGATATCCAACGCGAAGCTATAGGTTACCAATATGCAGTGTTATAGACTTAAGTTTAAGAGAATAATAAGACAAATTTTGAGGACAAAACTTATTTAAGGGGGGTAGAATTGTAACATCCCGCTAATTAAGACTTTAATTCATAGGAATATCATAACTGAAAGTAGAATGAAGAAAAGAATAGGTACAGGAAAGCTTAAGAGGCAAAAACTAAGGTTGTAGCTTGATTTTGGTTTTAAGCCTAATGACCTTGGTGCACTAAATTGCAAATATCTAGAGTTATAGATGTCCGATTGAGGTGATTCAACTCTCATTAGAAAGCTTATTTCCGGGGCTTCAGTTTGATAGGTTATATGATAGGGTTCTGATGAAAATCGCACCTTCAAACAGACTCATTTTCGCTTAAGCGATTTTAATTCGCTTAAGCGAAAAACAGAGCCTTTTTGGGGTTCTCTCTGGAAAGAATTCGCTTAAGCGAATTTATCGGGGACGAAACCAAATTTTAGAGACTCGCTTAAGCGAATTTTTTAGCTTAAGCGAGTGGCACGTTACTGCACCACTTAAAACACGCCCCTGGACGATTTTCAGTCAGTTTCCTCCCGTTTCTTCACATTTTTCAGAGAGAGATAGAGTGGTTCTAGTGAGAGAAAGTCCCAGCGAAGGCCAAGAACGATTTCTACTCATCAAGAACGAGTCTTGCATCAATCTTTCCCTATCAAGGCACTCCTTTCCTCGTTCTTTCTCCGTTTTTCCGACTCACAGGTGGGTGTGACTCTCACTTGTTTGTCCTGATTGTTCTCACAGCATGTTCCCCATTCTTTTTCCCCTTTTCTCTCATGGAATGATGATATATGTATGGTATGAATATAGGAAATATGAATGCATTGATAATTATTTGTATCGAATTGCCAAAACCATAGGATGGATGACTTGGATGATTATGTATGATGAACTTTGATTGGGTTATTCTAAGATCATGGGCCTTTGGCCGTCACAGCCATGGAATTATGAATTTAAGAAATCATAGTCACGGATTATGAGTTGAGATAATGATGATGTATTATGAACCTTGAATATTTTATTATGGAATCATGGGCCTTTGGCCATCACAGTCATGAATGATGAATTAAGTTATCACAGGGCTTATAGCCATCACAGTGCCTTCGGGCTATCACAAGGTCATTGACCGTCACAGTCACAGGCCTTCGGGCAAATTATTTAAGAAAGACGGGGTAACCACATCGAACTCATGGCCAAGAGGGAGATGGGGTCCCCAACCACAGAATGAAAATTAAACATTATTTAAGACTTAATCATAGGTAGCCCTGGACGACGGTCCTTGGTTACATGGCCGAGCGCTCATCACAGTCACGTTACAGAGAAAAGACCCCGGGTGTCGAGTAATAACACCTCACAGTCATGCATTGCATCATAATCATTGATTTCCAATACGTTCAATTATGTGTAATTGTCTCCATTATGTTTCTTGAAATTAATATGAATGCTATGGTGGTTCTTGGTTGTTTTCCCCCACACTGCACACACTGGTTACGCTCACTGGGACCTAGTCTCATCCCACGATACGGGAACTATATTTCAGTTGCGCAGGATGAGTTTCCGGATCAGGACGAGTAGTAGAGGATACATGAAGTACCACAGATTAGACTTTGATTTCTTATTATCGTTATTAATGTTGCTTAGGACTACCGTAGTCTTTTGTTTCGTCGTTCCCTAGGAATTACTATGTTAATTTTAATGCATTGTATTGGAGCCTTGATGGCAACTATGTTGTATTTTTCTGTTTTATTCATGTAATGTGGAGCTTGGGTAATGGTTGGATTACACAAGCGATTATGTTTTATTTTGATACGCGAAATTGACGAATTAATTTTATAAGTTTGGAAATAGTGCTCTCAACAGGCATTATTTCTGAATTTAGAAATTAGGACGTTACAGATTACACGACGAATGGAATATCATCAGTATGCATAAAGTATGCATACTTCTGTTTTCTTTCTTTTTTTTTGGTGAATACATACTTCACTTTTCTTAAAATATACTAGAAGTCGATTTTCTAGAAGTGATTAAAAACAGGCTATTCTTACTTTTATGTATATTTTTTTAGTTAGCTTACATACAGTTTCAAAATCTATAAAATAGAACACTTTTCTGCGCGGCAATTTATCTTCACAAGATTATGACCCATGTTACCATGACACCTTGGTGTTATACTATGAGCAGAACATTCAAAGCTTTTTTTAGTTTCTTCTTCCTTGGTTCCTTCATCTCTCCGGAGCTGTCAAATAGGCCTTGAGCTCATAGATTAATCCAACTAACTCTATATAATAACCCCCAATTTAAAATGGGGCTTTTTAAACCCCCAACCCACACGAACACGAACTATTTTTATATTGGGCTGGGCGGAGGGGGGATTCCCCCTCTTTTTTCTTTTTCCACCCCTTCTTTCTTTTTTTTTTTTCAAAAATACCTATTTCTTTTACTCTATCTTTTCCCTTAATTAAAAGAAGATCTTTTCTCCATGTTTGACTTTTTTCCAAAACTAAAACAAGAAATAAAAAAGCAAAACAGCTCTAAGTCGTTCTAGCTTTTTTAGTACTATAAACAATAAAAGGGAAATTGGCTTTTAAAAATAATTAGTATAAAAATAGTTATCAAACACGTTTTTAATTTTTTTAATTCCAAAAAACTAAAGATTATTTTTAAAAACTGCAAGATCTTCTTTTAAAATGAAGATCATTACAACTATTGGTTATTACAAATGTGTTAGAATTCGATATTGACAAGATAATATATATTATTTCCCTTAATTAAGAGAAGATCTTTTAGTTTTAATTGAACTCTAATACATTTGTAATGACTAACCCTAACCCAAATAAGTGTATATGAACTTTCACCAACACACTTGTATCTGGTCAATATGGAACTCTAATACATTTGTAATAACCAATAGTTGTGTGTTGGTGAAATAAGCTGAATTATATATGCCTAAGAAAAAGAGTTTAATTGAATTATAAGAAGAAAAGGCGGGATATGTTTTCAAAAAAAGAACAGAAAATGGCAACATTGATGGATTTGAATAATTATCTGAGGAATCAATATCTTGTTCCCGGCTGCCAAACATTGATTAACAAGACAACTAGTGGCTGTAAATGGCATGGAATCTTTTCTTCACGCATTACTAACATGCTGTTTGTTTCAAAAAGACAAATGACACTATCGAATTGTTTTCGAAACTTACAAGCAGAAAATGCAGTAGGGTACGTTTACATAGAGGTACAAATAGATAGCAAATCTTGAGCCTCATTTCTGAGCCCACTAGTTTCATGCCCAAAACATTGGTACAAGTAATTTCTAATTTTTCGACAAAAAAAAAAGTAATTTCGTATTTCACTCAACTCCCATTCTTTATCGTTGTGTTTAAATATTGAGTGGGGTAGTTTCATAGTGATAAAGAATATTTGAGTGAGGAATTGGAGAGTTGAAAAATTTTATAGGAACTAAACATAAAATTCATTAATTTTTTTGGGACTGAAAACATATTTAAGCCTAAAAAGGTTCTCCAGCACTAGGGGCATAGCTAGGGGGCTGGTAGGGGCCACAGCCCCCTAAAAAATTTCAATTTTTTATTAACTATATAGATCTCGTATAATATATCTAATGAACTATTACTTCGCCCCCCTAAAAATTTCGTAGATTCTGTAGTATTAAGTACTTCTTTATGACTCTCGCTATTTATCTTTATTTTTTCAAAAAAAAGTTTTAAACTTTATTATTTCATTTTTTATATTGATTATTTTTTTCTTATTTAGAGAAGATAAGATAATATTCAAAATTATAGATAAGATTTTATTAGGAATATTAGTTTATAAAAAGTAAATAGATCAAAAGGGTAAGCATACAGGCATTACAAAGAATAGGAAAGAAGGGAAAAAATATCATTAGATAACATAATATAACATTAAAAAAGATTGTGGTTGATTTAAATCTGTTTTTTAGAATTATGTGATAAGAAAAACTAAAATATTTAATTTGTAATTATTTGAATTAAATAAAAGATTTAATGAAAAGGCAGTTGAACTTCTTACACTCAGTTCAACTTTAGATCCCAAAGGCTTTTTGAAATCCTTTGATATTCAACAAATTTGTCAACTTGTTGAGAAATTTGATGCAGATGAAGGAACAGATAGTTTTATTTAAACAAAATTTATTATTTTTAACTAAAATTATTTAATATTTTTATTATAAATTTTAATATTTTATTCCGCCTCTCCAAAGTTTTTTTTTGGCTACGCCATGTCCAGCACCTATCCACTCCAATATAAAAGTTGAATTCTCAATCTTGAGAATATGATAACATATATTGATACTGAACTGGTGAAGTTCT
The DNA here is from genome assembly GCA_026901365.1 of Sesbania bispinosa. NCBI lineage: Eukaryota > Viridiplantae > Streptophyta > Magnoliopsida > Fabales > Fabaceae > Sesbania > Sesbania bispinosa. Next base: position 241,768 of record QLOH01000470.1, on the reverse strand, counting down.
CCGATGGAGGATTCCGGTCGCAAGATTGGTTGTCCACGGTGGTTTCCGCCAGAAACAGAGGAAGGGGTTTACTTGCAGACACTCCGACGCTCAAGTCAGTTTGTGTAGCAAGTATCAGAATAGGTTGAGAATGATACCTGATTATTCAAAATCGTGAGTATTTATATGGAGGAAATAGTGGTGAACTGTTACTGTCGTGAACATCTGAGTACGCAAGATATTCCTCCATGTTGGCATGTTCCGCCATCCGGTGTCCATGCCGGTATAGCGCCCGTATCTTATTCCGTCGCTTCAGGTAACTGTCATGTGGTTATTGGCTCTGCATGACGTCCACGTGCCCGAGCGATGCCGGATGCCGGTCACCAGTCCAGAACAGTTGCCCCCGAAGTCGTAACTTTCATATTTGAATGTACGGCTTGAGTGTATTTCTTACCCCGGATGACAGTATACACCGGATGGCGGTGCCGTTTAATCTGCCCCCAGCTGCAACGGTTCAAATCTCGAGACGCGACGTGTCCCGTTTTTAAGGGCACGTCGCTTGGCGTTCCGCCAGGTGTCACGATCTCTCCTGTTGCATAAACGATCCAAGGGAGGAGAATGATTGGCCCCTTTTTCAAAATTTGAGGATTCCGCTTCGCTGCTGTCTTCTTCTTCTTCCTCTCCGCGACTCCCTTTCCGGTGCGGCGAAGCTTAGTGCTCTTTCCCTGCTCAGGTGGCTGCGGTGGTGTATGCCATTCGAACCGTCGGGTCTCGCTCAGTTCCTTTCTGCCTTTTGCTTGGAGTTCCTCCAAGGTATTCCCTGACCTCTCGCCCTTTATTCTTTGCGGTGGTTTTGCATTTTTGTTGGCTGTGTTTGGGACAGTGTGTCATCAAAAAATGGATCCCGAGGGTGGTTTTCGGGTTGTAGTAGATGAAAAAGTGGAAGGAAGTAGGGTTGCGCCGCTAGTTCGCCGGACCCGTAGTGGTTTTAGCTCCATATCTGAGAGTTTAAACAATTCAGTTTCTGGGAAGCTACCCCGGGGAGCCTTGCCCTTGAACTCCCTGACTCCTAGTGAGTTTTGGGCCCTTTATGCCGAGCTATCTGCTCGCCTGGGGAGGAGTGTCGGGATGGATGAAGTAAGGGAATATGCCGGCTCCGTCCGGCTGGGTTCGGGCATTCCGTCGTCTTCGGATTCAGATTCTGACGAGGACTTACAGGGTCTTTCTTACAGGTCCCAGGAGTTATTCTTCCCTGAGATGGGAAAAAGGAAGATTCACACTTCCCCGGAGGCAGACTTCCCAGAACCGCCTAACAGTGAGAGCCTCAGATGGGTAGATGTGGAGGCGTTGGGTACTCCATGTTGGTACAGCTCAGAGCCGGAGTTAGAACTGGCCTTCCGGCATGTGACCTACGCGACTCCCGGCCACGAAGACGACTGGTCAGTGGAGCTCCCCGGGGAAGACGATAGGGTTTGTAGTCAAGGGACCTTAGAAGAGCCATTTCTACCCATGTACAAGTGTCTGTTTACGGATTTAGGGGTCCGGCTTCCGTTCTCAAATTTCGAAGTTAGCCTTCTTCGTTATTTGGGCGTCTCCCCCTCGCAACTGCACCCGAATGCCTGGGGTTTCATCCGCAGCTTCATGGAGGTATGCGATGCCTTGGGGTTAATGTACAACTTCGATATTTTTTTCACATGTTTAAACCGTACCCCGTGGTGGATGCGAACGGGCGGAAGGTGTGGCTAGCCTTCAGGGCCGGTCCTGGCGGCAAACTTTTTGAAGTTTATCAGGCTTCATACAAGAACTTCAAGGAGCGCTTCGTCTTTCTTCGCCCAAAGGAGAGCGGGAAGCAATGGTTGCTTAAGGAAGACGGCAAGCCCAAATTCCCGCTGTACTGGACCCAAGATCATTTTAACAGGGCGTCCAGGGATTATGTTTTTAGTATTGAAGAGCTATCTGACCCTGAGGTTGCCGTGGTGAAGGCATTGCAAGCTTTTAGAGAGGAACACGGGATTTTGGGTTGCCATCGAATCCTCAGTGGCGGTGGCCGGAGCTTAAAAGATCGTTTAGGTATTCCCCAGATTACCTTGTGTTGCTTCTTTGGAGCATTTTTCTCATATCTCTTGTCCTTCTTTTGCAGGTGACATGGCGAGAAACAACATGCTGGCTTTGGCGGAGAAAAGGGCCAAGCGTGAGGCCGCTAAGAGAGCAGTCGTTGATGCGGAAAGAGCGGTGGCCACTGGGGCCGGTTCATCCGCTCTGACATCCTCCAAAGCGGTAACCCAGGTCTCGGGTGAACGTCCTCTGAAGAAGGTTTGGACCGAGGCGCTGAAGGGTCCCCTTAGTTCTGGGAAGGGTGTAGGTTCCAGTGCAAGTCATTCCGCACTTCAAACACCTTCCGGTGTCCCTTCTTCCCAAAGGATATCATGGGCCACGCCGGACCCCGAGGAGGACGCCGCCATGAAACTACTGGGCCAACAAGGTCAGCGCGTTTTCACGGGTTCTTCTGCTGCTGAGATGAAAGATTTCCTCGGTCAGGTGGGCACCTGGTGTTTGCGGGGTGCCATGATGGCGAAATTTTTCCACAGTACCATAGATGAGGTGGCCGCCCTCCCTCAGATCAAAAGGGACTTCAAAGCCGTTTCGAAGAAGCTGAAGGACGATGAAGTCGTGATGCAAGATGCCCTCAAGAAGGTGAAGGGGCTTTCTGATGACAATATCCGACTTACTGATAAGAACAAGGAGCTGGAGGAAGAAATCAAAAAACTAAAGTCAAATCTAGACACCAAGAGGTCCGAAGCCATCCAAGCCGTCCTGGAAAAACAAAAGATGGCGGAGGATCTCGAGGGGGCTAGGGAGGAGTGGAGGGTTAAGGCGGCGGAGTACGAGAAGGAGATCCAGCGGGTGGAGGATCTCTGGGACGAATCGGCTGAGGTATTCTTTCACAATGCCATAGATCAGATCAAATTCTTGAACCCCGGAGTTGACCTGCGGACCAGAGGCATGAGCACACTCTGCGTGGTTCGGGATGGCAAGTGGTACCGGGGTACCGGGAAAATTTTTGTGGAGGAAGATCCCAGCGAAGTAGAGATCGCTCCTCCTCCCATGCACCCCCTGATTTTGGAGGCCGACATCGCTTCCGGGGACATGAAAGGCCCATCTGAATCCGAGATGGTGGATGCCCAGATCCTTGGTTTGGAAGACAACAAGTCTGATGGTGATGCGACTGTGCTTCCCGATGTTCAACGATGAAGGGCCGGAATGCCGGCTTAATTTGTAATTATTTCATTTTCTTTTTTGGCGGTGAGACGCCCTTTTGTAAGCGATCAAACGCTTGTTATAACCTATTTTTGTGACTCCGGATTTCTACTCTTTGTTTCCTTGGTTGATTTTATATACGCACATCAGGACCCCGGACATTGCCGGTGTCGGGATCCTTTCTTTCCCTTTGCACTGAAATCAAGTTTCAGTTAGGGGGCGCTTTGGATGTATCCCTGCTATGAAGGTGGCAAGCCATCATAGGGGGACACCATCTTTGATGCCTTTGCTCAATGTTGAATTCGGGAGTGAGCGTACGGCGCGAAGCCATTTTATCATGAAATGTAATGAATGTAATGAATATGCTTCTTATTTGGCTCTAGGCCACGGCGTTAAGCCTTGTAGATTTTACATTTCAAATTGGCATTCGAGCCACGGCGCTAGGCCTTGTAGATTTTGAGGTATCCCATTTGTTGGGTTTTTACAACATTCAGATTTCCCATTCTAGTGGGTCATTATCTAACTGAAATATTTCCTGAGTTTGGCGGCGTTCCACGTTCTTGGGATGGGAATCCCTTGTAAAGTCTCAAGGGCATATGCTCCAGTATCAGTCGTCGCCGTTACCCGGTATGGTCCTTCCCAGTTGCACGCCAGTTTTCCTTGGGTGGCGTTTTTACCGCCAATATCGGCGCGGCGGAGGACCAGATCCCCTACCTCGAAGGCTCTAGGGACCACCTTGAAGTTGTACTGAGCCGCTGATTGAGCTTTAATGGCGGCTTCGCGGATAGCCGCTTTATTACGAATTTCCTCGATTAAGTCCAGGTCTTCTCGTAAGCGGTATTCGTTGATTCCAGGCTTAAAATCAAGGGTTCTAAGAGACGGGTTCCCGATTTCCACCGGGATGACGGCATCAGTGCTATACGTGAGCCTAAATGGGGATTCCCCAGTTGTGGAATGAGGGGTGGTGCGATATGCCCACAATACATGCCATAATTGTTCAGCCCACAACCCCTTTGTGTCTTCCAGTCTCCTCTTCAAACCACGCAGAATTACCTTGTTAGCTGCTTCAGCCTGCCCATTTGTTTGTGGGTGCTCTACTGACGTAAAGTGTTGCTTGATGTGAAGCCCCTGAAGCAGGTCCCTGAACCCTTTATCAGTGAACTGGGTTCCATTGTCCGTAACGATGGTATCCGGGATCCCGAACTGGCATATTATCCTCCGAAAAATGAACCTTTCCAGGTTTTTGGCCGTGATCTTGGCTAATGGCTCTGCCTCAATCCACTTAGTAAAGTAATCAACTGCTACGGCCAAATATTTTACCTGTCCTGGAGCTAGAGGGAAAGGTCCCAGGATATCTATTCCCCACCATGCAAAAGGCCATGGCGCCGTGAGAGAGGATAGCTTCTGGGGAGGGGCCCGGTGGATGTCGGCATGCCGCTGGCAAGAATCACATTTTTGGACATGTGTGGCGGCGTCGGCTTCTAGAGTTGGCCAATAATAACCAGCCCGGAGAATCTTCTTCGCTAATGCCCTTGCTCCAAGGTGTTGGCCACAACATCCCTCGTGCACCTCAGCCAGAATATATGAGATATCAGATGGAGGGATACACTTTAATAGTGGTTGTGAGATTCCTCTTCTGTATAATTTCCCTTGGTGCATACAGTAACGCGCTGCCTGGCGCTGTACCTTCCTTGCTTCTCTGGCTTCAGCGGGTAGGATTCCGGATTCCAGGTATCTTTGTATGGCGGTATACCAGTGAGTCTCATTGTCGACGGAGAGCACTACAGTAGGAGAGTTTATGCTTTCCTGAATGACGGATCGATGGCTTCCAGAAGATCGGGTGCTGGCCAGCTTGGATAAAATGTCAGCGCGTCCATTCCTTTCCCTGGGTACATGTCGGATGTCCACTTGCCGGAAGGATGACATTAATTCTTTGACTCGAGCTAAGTACTTCATTAGGAGCGGCTCTTTCACCTGGTAATCGCCTTTGATCTGGGATACCACCAGCTGAGAATCACTGTTTATTCTGATATCCTGTGCGCCGATTTCAGACGCCATACGAAGGCCGGCGATGCATGCCTCATATTCCGCCTGATTGTTGGATGTAGGAAAAGAAAAGCTAAGGGAATGCTCCAGGATGATTCCCTGATTATTCTCAAGCAGGATGTCGGCGCCAGATCCTTTAGGGTTGGCTGACCCATCCACAAATATCTCCCAATGGATCGGCTCTGAAGGGGTAGCCGGTGTGAGTTCGGCAATGAAATCCGCGAGAGCCTGTGCCTTGAGGGCTTGCCGAGGTTCATAAATGATCCCAAACTCTGATAGTTCCACTGCCCACGAAACCATTCTTCCTGCCAAGTCCGGCCTGTGTAATATTTGACGGATAGGCTGATCCGTGCGTACTATTATTTGATGGCTTTGGAAGTACTGTCTCAGACGCCTTGCTGCCGTTAGAAGTGCGAATGCCACCTTCTCTACCTTTGGGTACCTCAACTCTGGGCCCTGCAGTGCCTTGCTCACGAAGAAGACTGGCCATTGGGTGCCGTCTTGCTCACGGACAAGGGCGGCGTTGACCGCTTCCTCTGTGATTGATAGATAAAGAAAAAGTGGCTCTCCAGGCCTTGGCTTTGTTAGGATAGGGGGAGTTGCCAAAATCTCTTTGACCCGTTGGAAGGCTTCCTCACACTCGGGGGTCCACTGAAACTGGGACCCCTTCTTTAGAAGCCGGAAGAAAGGTAACGCCGTTGCCGCGGATTTGGATATAAAACGAGTCAAGGCGGCAAGGCGGCCTGTGAGCTGCTGAACCTCTTTGACGCACACGGGACTCTTCATTTCCAAGACTGCATTGCATTTTTCTGGGTTGGCCTCAACCCCTCTTTCGGTAAGCATGAACCCCAGAAATTTTCCAGCCCGGACTCCAAAGGTGCATTTCTTTGGGTTCAGGCGCATGTTATACCGGCGTAAACGATCAAACACTACTGAAAGGTCTTGAGCATGAAGTCCTTCCTCTATGCTTTTGACAATCATATCGTCTATGTAAACCTCCACAACCTTACCACTTAGACCCTCAAAAACCTTATTCATCATCCTCTGGTATGTTGCCCCGGCATTTTTTAGGCCGAACGGCATCATTCGGTAACAGTAGTTAGCTTGGTCTGTCATGAACGCAGTTTTTTCTTGATCAGGAGGATACATTGGAATTTGATTGTAGCCGGAGTAGGCATCCATGAAGGATAGCAGACGATAACCAGCAGATTGGTCCACTAATCGATCGATGCTGGGAAGTGGGTAGCAGTCCTTTGGGCAGGCCTTGTTGAGATCTGTGTAATCAATGCACATTCTCCACTTTCCTGACGCCTTCTTTACTAACACCGGGTTGGAGAGCCAGGTGGTATACTTAACCTCTCGTATGAATCCGGCTTCAGACAGTTCCGTCACCTGTTGAGCAATGGCCCCCAAGCGTTCTGAACCCATCCTCCTCCTCTTCTGGGATACCGGCTTCTGTTTGGGGTCTACTGATAAGCGATGACTCATGAACTCAGGGTCTATGCCGGGCATGTCAGCTGAAGTCCATGCGAACAAATCTCCATTCTGCTGGAGCAGGTTGCATAAGGCTCTTCTAACTTCTGGCTCCATTCCCGTTCCTACCTGTATGGTTTGGTCTGGATGTTTTCCAACTTGAAGAGGCTGGGAGTCTCCTGCTGGCAATAAACGTTCAGCGGCGAAGTCATCCCGGACATCAAGATCTGTTAGCATAATCTCCTTCCCCGGCTTCCTGGCTTCCGTTGATACTGGCTTCTCTTCTTTTACTATGCGGAGGGATTCCTTGTAACAGGATCTCGCCGTCACTTGGTTTCCTCTCAAAGATACGACATCTCCTGCATCTCCCCAGAACTTCATAATGAGATGGCTGGTGGAAATGATAGCTCCTATGGCGTTCAAGGCCGGCCTACCCAGAATGGCGTTATATGTGGAGGGGCAGTCTACTACCAGAAAACGAGCTTTCACCGTTTTCGAAGCCGGAGGCACTCCCAGAGTCAACAGTAGCTCTACGTAGCCTAAAGGCCTGGTCTTGTCTCCCGTGAATCCAATAAGGTCTCCCCCTGTATAAGGCAGCAAATCTGTCTCCGGAATGTGCAGATTTCTGAAAGTTTTTTCAAAAAGTATATCCGCTGAGCTGCCCTGGTCCATGAATATTCTCCTCACTTCGTGATTGGCAAGAAAAGCCGTGATAAGGAGTGGATCATCATGTCCTGGGATCACCGGTCCGAAATCATCACTGGTGAAAGCCATAGGAGGGTACCTCTGACGATGCCGACGGGCCGGAGGTTCAGATGCTGTGCTCATAATTTCTTTCAAATGTCTTTTCCTAGAGTTGTTGCTTTCTCCACCCCCTGCAAACCCTCCAGCTATAACATAAATGATGGGGCGGTCCGCGTCAGGCTGTTGCTCCCTAGCCGGGGTTTCCCTGCGCTGGGATGCCCGGGGTTCGTCTTCCTGATGTTGGCGAGACTGTGGTCGGGATCTGTGAGATGTTTCTCTCTGACTCCTAGAACGATGCCGGCGGGGGCTTCTACTTCTTGACCGGCTTCTTCCGCTTCGTTGATTAGAATCTCTCCTAAAACCTCTGTCTACTCTATCTTTCTTCACAAATCGATTAAGCTTCCCCAAACGAATAAGGTCCTCAATAGCATCCTTCAACTGGATGCATTTATCTGTGTCGTGCCCCTGACATCTGTGAAAACGGCAATATTTGCTTTTATCAGTCTCAGGCCTCGTCTTCAATGGTTTGGGGCGGGGTATCCCGGCTTCAAACATTTCGACGTGCATTACTTCATTCAATATCCTGCCTGGCGAAGTGGTCAACGGCGTGTAGAGACTATATCGCCCCTGAGGTCTGTTCTGTCTGTTACCGTTTTCACCGGCAGGCTTGTCCGGCTTAACGGCTTGCTCTGAGACGCCCTTCAACTTCAATGCCAGCTCCTCATCTTCCAAGCTGATATACTGCTCCGCTCTTGTTAAAAATTCCTCCATAGTAGGCGGCTTCTTCTTGGATAAATCAATCCAAAAAGGTGAATGTGGAATCAAGCCATCTTTGGCCAGCATCAATTGTACTCCGGGCTGAATTCCTTGCACTAATAGCGCTTCCCTGGTAAACCTGCTGATATAATCCCTAAGTGATTCTGTGGGGTTCTGACGTATCTGTTTCAAGCTGGCTTCTGTTTTTGGCTGAACTTTGCTAGTGGTAAAACTAGTAACGAACTTGCTCCGAAGTTCCGCCCATGTGTTGACGGATCTGGGAGGAAGAGACTGGAACCAACGCAGAGCAGTCTTTCTCAAAGAAAGGGGAAAAACCCGACACATGATGGGGCCGGTTGCCCCCCCTGATGGACATGGCGGATTCATACACATCCAGGTGCTCCAAAGGGTCTCCTGTTCCGTCGTACTGCTCCGTCACTGGCAGCTTTTCAAACCTGCGATTTACTGGAAATAGCATGATTCTCTCGGAAAATGGGACAACGGCTTGAATAACCTCATCGTCAGCGTTGACGTCTGGCGGGGATTCCTCAGGGCGGTCATGCCGAGAGAATACTGGAGGCCGTCTACGCTGTGAGCGGGCCGGCGATACTGAGTGCTGGAAAGATGCTTCAGGCGAGGGCTGGCGCTCCCTGGAGGGCACAGGCTGGCCATGAGGGGGTTGGTCTCTTCTTGGAGACATTCTTGGTTCCGCTGTATGATGGGAAGGAGGTCGCTGTTGATTCAGCGGTTGCTGACGCTCTTGATCTTCCTGATTCGGTGTTTCTTGGGTGATGATCTGTGCAGACAAGCGTATATGTTCTTCCTCGAGCCTAGAGAGGCGTCTGGCGTATTCTTGTAGCATACTGTATTGTCTACTGATAAAAGAAAGCAGTTCTTGCCGCGACGGCTGTCCTGGTGGCGTAGAGCCAGTAGGAGGCGGAGTAGGTGGACGATTGTTTTGAGGTGGCGCTTTACGGTTGGCCGCGGCGACGACGGCTGAAGTAGCGGCTGAGGAGCCTGGGTCAGGCGCCGGTGGGCGCTGAAGCGTAACAGAGGCAGGAAGTGTAGTGGCAAGAACGCCAATGGCTGCAGTTGGTGGCGCGGCGGCAAGATTGCCAACTGGGGACTCTTGGATGCGGCCACGGCCCGTACCTGTGGCGGAGTTTGCCCTTGTGTCAACCATTCTTGCGTGAGTTACTGGAAATGAAAGTCGTTCCCCACAGACGGCGCCAATGAACTGGTGAAGTTCTCCGATGGAGGATTCCGGTCGCAAGATTGGTTGTCCACGGTGGTTTCCGCCAGAAACAGAGGAGGGGGGTGTACCTGCAGACACTCCGACGCTCAAGTCAGTTTGTGTAGCAAGTATCAGAATAGGTTGAGAATGATACCTGATTATTCAAAATCGTGAGTATTTATATGGAGGAAATAGTGGTGAACTGTTACTGTCGTGAACATCTGAGTACGCAAGATATTCCTCCATGTTGGCATGTTCCGCCATCCGGTGTCCATGCCGGTATAGCGCCCGTATCTTATTCCGTCGCTTCAGGTAACTGACATGTGGTTATTGGCTCTGCATGACGTCCACGTGCCCGAGCGATGCCGGATGCCGGTCACCAGTCCAGAACAGATACTATTCTTTTCCTTAATTATAGGTTATAATGTTATGATGCGTTTTCATTTTACAAAATTATGTGTGCCTTTTTAGGTATATAATGGTGGTAATTAATGAGATTTAAAACTATGATTTTATGCAAATTACTAATTAAACCTCTCACTGTTGGCTCAATTTTAGAGCAACTCCGATGGCAGTTGTTTAAGTTGCTTTTCTTTTTAAGTAAATTAAAGATGTGGTTGCTTAACAAACCCCAAACACTTTTATAACCGTCCTAAAACCTTGGTGCTTGTACACCCTTATGGACTCTCACCCTATTATCTTGGGGTTAAAAAATGTAGGTTAATGATATATAAATATATAGAGACGCAGACACTTTTTTAGAGGTGTATCATTAGAAAGAAAAATTGTTTAAGTTGTAAAAAGTAAAAAATCATAATAATAATAAAAAAAGAAAGTTAAAGATGCATCATCATATATGCTCTTAATAGTTTACAAAATCATGTATGTATCAAATTTTATATTAAATCAACTCAAATTAATATTTTTTTCCTTTTGATTTATTACTTAATCAAATGAGATTGTTACTCTCCTTTCCAAACAAAATGAGACATTTGTAAATTATTATTAAAATATTTTTTTTAACTGGATCAAATTTATAGATTTTTCAAAAATCAAATTATGGATCAAAACATCTATAATTTTTTATTATAATTATTTTAAATGAATATTTTTTATTTTTCATTTCACAAAAGTACCCATATAATACAAGAGATACTTGCTAATTTTTTCTATTCACGATATTTAAATGTACAACCTTACTTAGTAGCTCTATAAATAATTTTGTAATATAATTTAAAAATAAATATTATTCAAACTTTTGAGAAATAGCAATTTTTTTATGGAACTTTTACTTTTATTTAGAAAAATTTACAATTATTATATTTTTTCTAAACACACTTTTTAATTAAAAGATTTTTTTCCTTCAATAAACATAAACAAAAAGTCCTAAACTTTTTTCCCGGCGTCATGGAAGTCCAATCCATTGACAGACAAAAGGCCCATTTTGTATATAACAAATAAATAGCGAAAATTCCATTTGAGTGATTGAGCAAACTGATGTTCTTAACTCATATCTTTACCACTATTATCAACATTCCCAAACACTAGTTGATCAAAGTTTATGTTTTGTGGGGACCAGAAAACCAACAATAAAATTTAATCCAATGTTCAAAAACAAGTTTCGAATTTGTATATTAAGCAATTTATGAGCAATTTTTATACGCTTACATTCAATACATAAATAAAACTTACTGTTTCTAGTGAGAAAAACAAGAAGATCAAAAGAATAGAAGAACTGTAAACTAATTTGTAAGGTAAAAAATAGTCCATGTTTTAGATATTATATAAGGATATATTACACTAGTAACTTCTGATATATATACAAAACCAATTTAAAAATTGAAAGTTGAAAGTGGTGATTGGTGAAGGAAAAATAAATTATTTTAAAATAATTCAACATCTTTTTCAAAATCCAATGGGATTAAGTTAATCTAATCTTAGATTTGGATTTAAGTGTGTGCGTATAAACAAATGAATAAATGGAGCAACAATCTGAATAGCTGCACCAAGTGACGAAAGCAGCAGCACAATTAAGCTCCTCGGCCAAACTAATTGGACCTCCATTTTCTTGAAATAAGTGTTGCTGCAGACTACTCAATAAAATAACCCTCTTTTTTAATGTTTGAATCGCAAGTGCAGAACGAATATATATAATGCTTGATTAAGGAAGCACTTAATTGATTAATCCATTTTGGCCTTTTCTCAACGTCTCTTTCCGTATGTTCAAACAATGGGACTTGTAAAATTTTATATAAAGAGTAACAAGCTATATTAAATTAATGAATAAAAGTTCATGGAAATTTTGTCTTATGAGTTTTTTCTTTTCAATTTTGATTAAGATACCTTATCGTCAATATCAATGATTTTTGTTAGTGTTTAGCGAGTATTTAATCTTAAAAGGTGGAGCAAATATACGGTACATGCACAATCTCTTTTTATTTATAATTAAGTAATTGTGCATATATTTTACTATGATTTGCATAATTATATGGATTTAATTAATATACACTGTCAGTGTAAAAAAGTTTTACCCTGACATCCAATGGTGTGCCGCCAAATCATTTAGGGTGTGTTTGTGAGTTTAGAGAGAATGGAAAGGAAAGGATTGGAAGGAGAAGGGAGGGGGAGAAGAGGGGGAAATACTTTGTAAAATATTCAAACTCACAAACATAAAGGGGGGAAGAGCTTCCAATAAACCCTTCCCTTCCCTCCCTTCCCCTCCAAAATTCAACTCACAAACATACCCTTAATAATATGACACCTCACATGTTATTAAATTCAATAAATGATATGGCAACATATCATTGGATGTCTATGTAAAACTTCTCTACACTGAAAGCGTACATTTGACCTCTTTGATTCATGCTATTTTTTTCACCTAAAAGTACTTCTGGAGAAGTTGCACCTAAACAGGCTCTATGGGCCTGTTTGGGTGGAACTTATGGAGAAGTTAAATGCATTTGACCTATTTGATTCATGCTATTTTTTCCACCTAGAAGTACTTCTACAAAAGTTCCACCCAAACAGACTCTATATGTACGCTGTCAGTGTAGAGAAGTTTAAAAAATTAAACAGAAATTAAAAAAAATTAAATGGAGAAGTTAAATCCATTTGACCTCTTCATGCTATTTAATATTTTTTTTAATTTTTTAACAGAAATTAAAAAAAGACTATTACAACATATTGTAAATATTAAATAGTCTTTTTTTAATTTATGTTAAAAAATTAATTTTCTTTGTGTATAAATTGCAAATTATACTACTTATAAAAAAAATTATAAGTCGTTTAATAGGATAATATACTTATGAAGAAATATAATAGCCATTTAATTGGTATATACTGTCAGTGTAAAGAAGTTTTACATAAACATATAATGGTGTGCCGCTATATTATTTAATAAATATGACACCTCATGTGTCATTAAACTCAGTAAATGATGTGGTAACACGTCATTGGATGTATGTGTAAAACTATTTTTACACTGACAATGTACATATATTAAACTGATCATATAAGAATAACTTAAATATAAAACATCACAGTTAAATTTTTTTTATAAAAAAAAAGAACATTGTAAGGATTTTTTTATCATCTTGCTAACTAACGAATATTCTCACGGTATTTCTTAAGGATCCATGTATAGAATAATTTTATTAAAAATTACATCAATAATTGCATTTATAACCTTAAACGTTACACACTCCAATAAAAATAATTTTTCTATATTTGATTCTTTAATAAGTATTCTTGTGACCCTAGTTAGTATTTTTCTTATTATTATTATTTGGTATAAATGTTAGTTTATTATTTTCTTTTCCTTAAAAAAAATGATGTTAGCAATTTTATTTGAGCAAGATATTATTATTAAGGAAAAATAAGTTTTTCGTCCCTATAGTTTTGGTCAACTTGGATTTTCGTCCATATATTTTAAATCCTTGATTTTTTGTCTTTGTACTTTCTAAACCCCTAAACATTAGTCCCTGCCGTTAGTTTGGACCGTTAAACCTGTAACGTGACATGCTAGACAATTAACACGTGACATGCTAGGTACATGTGGTATGTTAGATAATTGACACGTCACAGGTTTAACGGACCAAAATAACGATAGGAACTAATGTTTAGGGGTTGAGAAAGTACATGAACAAAAAATCAAGGATTTAAAGTATATGGACGAAAAACCAAGTTGATCGAAGCTACTGAGACGAAAAAACATATTTTTTTCATTATTATTATTATTATTATTATTATTATTATTATTATTATTACTAGTGTAGAACCCGTGCGTTGCACGAAATCATTGAAAAGAGCAATTATAATAACTGAAAATACTAAACAAATGATAATATGTTTCTAAATAAACAATTTAATAAAGCTAATCTTCAAAATTCAATAATAGGAGACTTATGACAGAAATCCTGCAAAAAAAATAAAGGGAGTTGGTTAATTTAAAAATAGATAAAATGTTGTATAAATGTAAATAAAAAAATTAATAATGGAATGAAATATAGAAAAAAGTGTTGAATAAATACCTGCTCAGAATACTTTGAAATGATCAGATGTATTGAAATAAATACATGTTCATGAAAGTTTCTGGAATACTTCTCTATAGACAACGTTAATTGTGCAATTCTCAGAAACATTATCATGATTTTTCAATAAAATCTTTAATCCATGGATAGATTTCACTCTTGACAAAGCAACATATAACTGACCATGTGTAAATACTGGTCTTGGAAGAAATAATCCAACACATGACAATGTTTGTCCCTGAGATTTAATGATTGTAATTGCAAACGAGACAACAATAGGAAACTGTCTTCTTTGAAATTTCACTGGAAGAGTTTGATTATTTAGAATCATGTTCATCCGGGGAATAAGTGCAATTCCACCAGCTCGATTTCCAGTAAGAATTTCACATTCTATAACATGATTACCCAACCTTCTTATCTGCATTCTAGTGCCATTGCACAACCCATTAGATTGGTCTATATTTCTCAACAACATGATGGGAACACCAACTTTCAAAACCAATTTATGTGGTGGCAGACCTGAACAGTTTCCAATCCCACTAAATATTTCAAAATTCAAATTTAAAATTTAAACTCATAAAGTATAACATTGATTGCATTAGAAATCTTAATGGCATCAGAAAACTAAATAAACCATTAAAATAAATCAATATTTAAATGAAATACGATTTCAATTTAACCATCTATTAGTCTTATATTTAAATATTTAAACTAAATAAATCATTTCAATTTACTGATCAGATTTTTATTTTTATTAATAATCAACGTGAATTTTTATTTAATAAAGTGATTTATTATTAAGATATTTTAGGCAATATCCTGATTATTTAAAACATTAATACAAAATATTTAAAAAATAAAATTTTTATAATAATAAAATGGGATTGTACACGTTACAAAATTATAAAATCTGATTCTTAAATCTTTACAGATCATTCTTCATGCATTAATAAAACGTGAATTATGAGATTCTTAATATTATTATAGGCTACAATTTCCAATCCCACTAAATATTTCAAAATTCAAATTTAAAATTTAACAACATAAAGTATAACATTGATTGCATTAGAAATCTTAATGGCATCAGAAAACTAAATAAACCATTAAAATAAATTAATATTTAAATATTTAAACTAAATAAACCATTTCAATTTACTGACCAGATTTTTATTTTTATTAATAATCAACGTGAATCTTTATTTAATAAAGTGATTTATTATTAAAATATTTTAGGCAATATCATGATTATTTAAAACATGAATACAAAATATTTAAAAAATAAAATTTTTATAATAATAAAATGGGATTGTACACGTTCCAAAATTATAAAATCTTATTCTTAAATCTTTACATATCATCCTTCAATCATTAATAAAACGTGAATTATGGGATTCTTAATATTATCATAGGCTACAGTTTCCAATCCCACTAAATATTTCAAAATTCAAATTTAAAATTTAACCTCATAAAGTATAACATTGATTGCATTAGAAATCTTAATGGTATCAGAAAACTAAATAAACCATTAAAATAAATCAATATTTAAATAAAAAAATAGAACATGGGTTAATTACTTACTAAAGTAACTAAACCCAGGCTTACTCTCTAAATTATTTATGCACCTACAAAAAAGGTTTTTGGAACAGGTAAGAAATGTATTAAAATTTTATTTTAGCTTTAAATTTTTGTTAAAAATCAAATAAAAAATTGGAATTAATGGCACTTCTATTCAATGCCTTTCCAAATCATTTTCACATGATGATTATAACACCGGATAATAGAAACAAAAAAGCGATGAATAATCGGAAATAATAAAGTGCAAATTGTTGAAAACCAACAAATAATGTTTAACAACTGTTCTTTCCAAAAAAAAAAGCCAGGACTAACTCGTAAAAAAGACATGTAACAATAGTCTTAACAAAACTGTGATGAACATAATTAACAATAAAAAAGAAATGAGACTAATTCTTCTCTTCCTTGATAACCTTCCTCAGCTTCTTAGCAGATTGTTCATCACCATGAACAACAACGCGAACTATGGTCTGTTCAGAATGCATCTCACCCTTGCATTTTGAGGGAGTATCAAAACTTGCATTTCCACAATACTCAGCAAGATCCACATCAAGAACCTTTATAACACTTGAATCCATATTCAATGCCGTTTTTCCAGTCGGTAAAAGGGGACTTGGAGTATCTACTCCATTATCACATGACACAGATAAATTGTCCTGAAACCAAAATTGAAATTTAAATAAGAAAGCAATCTGAAATACTTAAATAATAAACTACCTAATTTCCATAACAAATGAGATTAGAAAAATACCTTCAACAGATCTGAGGACTCAGTAAACTGACTCAAAAGTTCAGAGTTGTCTTGAATTAATGCTACCTATGTCAAATAAACAAAACAACATCATATTATAGATAATATGTAAGACAATGAAAACATGTTGTACTGAGAATGCTAATTACATACCTCTTCAATTTGGTATTTCTTTTCAAAGGAAGCTATAATGTTATCTTCAAAACAAAGCCTTGAAATACTAATGACATAAGGAACAATTGACTCCATATCTTGAATCTTAACTTGCACTTTAAAAAGGAATTTCTTATCTTTAAAGGAATCAATCTCTCCGGGATGCCTATTCTTATCTCCACCCTATAATAGAAAAATTGCATACGATTGGATTGAAGAGCAAACGTGTGATTGTTTAAAATGTTTATTAGTCAAGAGTTTAAGTGAATACCTTGGCAATATATGAAGTGCGAAGTTCATATGCAGGAAATTTCAGGAAATTTGAGGCTTCTTTATCAAATAAGATAAAAGATGCAGAATCTGTCTCATCCACTACACGAAGCTGAATAGAATATCTACATAATGAAAGTCTTATTTTAGTAATGTACACTCCTATCATTTCACTTTAATATTAACAAATGAAACTATTAAGAACATACCTTGTCACAAAAGTTGAATAATGAGTGACACATTATTTACAATAGAACATAGACCCATCCAACTTCAAACCAAGAGAACATTTCTTACAGGCACGATAGCACCAGTTATATTCAGACTCAATGTCCTTAACAGTCCCAATTGTTACAAAAACAGAATTCTGATGCAAAACAAAATTCACAAAAAAAATCAATCAATCATAAAAATGCAAATTTGAAATTGAAAAAATTCAAGTATACTTAATATACCTGTGTTACTTCTTTCAAATCAGCAATTGATTTGTACACTCCTCTTTCAAGAAATTCTTCCTCAAGGGTCAAAGAAGCATGATCACTTAACTGACTAAACTGAATACCTTGTTGAGAATCAGAAGATTTCAACCTTGCATGATTTAAGATGTAATTTCAATTTGTCACAATTCATACTAAGTAAAAATTAAACATTAAAACCCTACAAAAAAACAAAGTTTAAACCCAAAAACCTCATTTGAAAGTCTTCAATTTCAGGAATATTGACATTGATAAACAACTTAGAGTTGTAAGTTGTGTTTGAAACACCTACTGACCCTGTTGCAAATAATGAAATGCTCAGTCTTCCAAAATGATAAATATATTGTTTAAAATAACCTTTTGGTAATAAGTTTGTATTAATACCTTTAAAATTTTTCATTTTTGCAAATTGAAGAACAACAACATAGGACTCAGATGGATGGTCTTCCAAATGTTTCAAAAACATAAAAGCATAGTCCTCCCATAAAGTACACCTAAGTTTAAGACCTCCCCTGAAATAAAAATAATAAAAAAAAGGTTTCAAGTTTATCATTTAATAATGTGTGATTTGAAGAGATAATGCATTGTATTAATAGATAAAGATTACTCAATATTTTCCAACTCTATGACAACATAGTTGCATGGCTTTCCCTCTTTCTTGAACTCAATCAGATTACCTTTCCCAGTAACAACACCTAGTACATCTACAAAGTAGGATATTTAAAATAAAAATTGTGTTAGAATTTTAATAACTATGAAATCATTATGAAATAAAAAAAATCATTAAACATAGTGTAAATAAAACTTACCAACCAAACGTCTGTCGTCCTTAGTTTCATTCAATATTTCAACGAATGGGACAAATGAAAAACCATAGAGGGGAATGGAAGAATCTTCTACCAGAGTAACTCGTGTCTCTCTCTTGAAGAACATTCTAAATTCATGTATTGTAGGTTTGTACTTTCCACTGTTAAGTGCAACGCTGAGGTTTTCTAGCATGTACACATTACCTTCGTTGATACTATTCTCAAACAGATACACATGAATGCTCTTCACCGTGCATTGGATACGACCTCCCTAAAACATGTAAAGCAATAAACTATCAAAAAAATTTATAACAAAAAAATAAAGAAAAATTGTTGAACCTGTTCGTCCAAAACAACCAATTCAATCATTGGTTTATTATTGTTATCCTTAAAATATGAAGACCTCCATAGCCTAATGACTCTGACTTTAATTCTCCATATCTTATGCTCAGAGCCTCCATTCACATTACAGATTAAATCATAACGGGAAGCCATACTAAACAGGATACTTATAACTCAAAAAGCATAAGCACAGCGTGAATATTTAACCATCTATTAGTCTTATATTTAAATATTTAAACTAAATAAACCATTTCAATTTACTGATCAGATTTTTATTTTTATTAATAATCAACGTGAATCTTTATTTAATAAAGTGATTTATTATTAAAATATTTTAGGCAATATCCTGATTATTTAAAACATCAATACAAAATATTTAAAAAATAAAATTTTTATAATAATAAAATGGGATTGTACACGTTCCAAAATTATAAAATCTGATTCTTAAATCTTTATAGATCATCCTTCAATCATTAATAAAACGTGAATTATGGGATTCTTAATATTATCATAGGCTACAGTTTCCAATCCCACTAAATATTTCAAAATTCAAATTTAAAATTTAACCTCATAAAGTATAACATTGATTGCATTAGAAATCTTAATGGCATCAGAAAACTAAATAAACCATTAAAATAAATCAATATTTAAATATTTAAACTAAATAAACCATTTCAATTTACTATACAGATTTTTATTTTTATTAATAATCAACGTGAATCTTTATTTAATAAAGTGATTTATTATTAAAATATTTTAGGCAATATCCTGATTATTTAAAACATTAATACAACATATTTAAAAAATAAAATTTTTATAATAATAAAATGGGATTGTACACGTTCCAAAATTATAAAATCTGATTCTTAAATCTTTACAGATCATTATTCATTCATTAATAAAACGTGAATTATGGATTCTTAATATTATTATAGGCTACGGTTTCCAATCCCACTAAATATTTCAAAATTCAAATTTAAAATTTAAACTCATAAAGTATAACATTGATTGCATTAGAAATCTTAATGGCATCAGAAAACTAAATAAACCATTAAAATAAATTAATACTTAAATATTTAAAAAAAACAAACCATTTCAATTTACTGATCGGATTTTTATTTTTATTAATAACCAACGTGAATCTTTATTTAATAAAGTGATTTATTATGAAAATATTTTAGGCAATATCCTGATTATTTAAAACATTAATACAAAATATTTAAAAATAAAATTTTTATAATAATAAAATGGGATTGTACACGTTCCAAATGGGATTTTATTCATTGTTTATTTTCATATAATAGTTTTGGAGGGAAACTGACATCACGAGAGGGTGACACGTCACATAATAGGAACTGTCAGCAACTGTGTTTTATATAATATATTGATTGGAGCGTGGAAGACAGTGATAAGAGAGGACCGTATGGACACACTGCACGAAAATATTGACGATGATGTATGGATGAGGGCATAATTATTCTGTCAAAGATATGTGCATTTCCCACATTACCCTTTTCTCCATAACCACAAGCACGTGAGCCATCATAAGATGAGATGTGAATCAGCATGAAAATGAAATGCTGACCCGAAATTCAACAACAATATTGTTCTCAAAATCCATCAGTCAAATGAAACCCTAATCATTGCTGATATGAAATTTAAGATTCAAACTGTTCCTTCCCATTGCCCATTCAACACCCACGCACTCCCTCGACGCGTGGACTCAAACATTTTATTTTTCATTTCTTCTTGCTAAAGACATATGAACTCATGACATCCAACAATGAAGGCCTCACTTGGGTTTTGTTCCTTTTTAATTGGTAAATGAGTTTGCGTAAAGAGTAATTTTAGTAGTACACATATATTCATAAACGTTGTTCAAAGCTTGATATGATTGTATTTGAGTTTAAAAATAATTTATGGTTACTAGAACCCAAATACAATCATATCTACTATATGATTATGTATCATGGAAAGGGTTCAAAAGGTGAAATATAACAGCATAAACAAAATAAGCATGATACGTTAAGGGTTGGAATATAAAAATGATTCTTGCATTAAAAATATTTGCCCACAGATCCGTTCAAAAAATAAAACAACAATTGATGTTGATAAAAAAAAAGATAGAGAACGAGTAAAATAAAAGGAAAACGGGGTTAATTTAGTAATGCAATATTTATGAAATTTGTGAGATATCTATAAAAATTTCTCTTGAAATAATTGCTTTCTATCATGAGAGAAGACAATAGAAGGGAACATATGCGGTAGTGTCACTGTCATTGCCACTTGATAGTGTGCCATTTCACGCAATTTATAGAGATTCTTCCAACTTGAAGGGCACACTACTTCAATTCTAGCAGATGGATTATTACCAATCCTTCACACAATTAGCTGGCAATATCAGAGCATGGGAGCTTCATGAGTAAATTACCTGCAACCATTGGGTTCCAAAGTTTTTGGCCAAATTATAATTATTTTTAAGTTTTCATTTGATTTAAAATTGAGTAATTTTAAAATTAATAGTTAAACATTAGTGATTCACACTTTATAAAATACATAAACAAAAATAATTTAAAATCAATTATGTTAAACTAATTTTGTAGTGTTTAAAATTTAAACCAAATATGCTCTATAAGTTCTTCCACTAGATTGCCAAACTCATGAAGAACAATCAATAGCAAACTGTTTTTCTCCAGTGACAGAGACACTTCAACAACCATTAGAAGTGATTGGAACTATTTCAAGTTGGCAATTTGATGTCCCCACAGGGACCCCATATTGTTCAAACTTTATAAACTATCATGGAATTACTAAACAAGTTTTCCTTTTATGGTGTACTAAACACAAAAGACAGTTTTTTAAGTTTTTGTTTATTGGCTTATACTGCATTCCAAAAGCAATAATAAATACAAACTTTTTGTTGTTAAGAAAACCAAGCCAAATTCTTTACTAGATGTAAATCACTTGGTACAAGAGAAAGGGCGTGATTCAAAAGAAAAAAAGAACTCTTTCAAAGAATGTACACCAGCACAAGTGGAAAAAAAAAACAAATTTCAAAACACTAACATCATTTTGACTTCATTTTCCTTTCAAATTTTCCAACTGTGACAGGGCATGGCTGTAACTATTAACCAACAATGTCAAAAATTCCAGGAATCTTGAGTCTGGAAATTGGATGGCCTTTGCATTCTAACACCACTTATGCTATTTCTTGCTGCCATCATGTCATTGAGTGAAAGCCTTTTCTTAGGTTCAGGTCTTTGCTTTGGAGCACTGTGAGACCTTAGTTTTGCCTTAAATGACTGAGTATTTGCCATGTAGCTTGGGAAATTGGAGTAAGGTCTGAAGAAAGTTTCTCCACAAACACTCTTAGCTGGTGTAGCTGGAGCATTAGGAGGACGCATAAAATTTGTGAAACGAGGGGTGCTATGTGCTGTGGAGAACCTACACTCATCAACATTGAAGTACCAATCAAAGTCTTGATTATGTCTGCAATCAGGAACTGAGATTCTGCCAGGGACTTGACAAGGAAGAGGGGATGACATTCCATGACAGGGCAAGTCATCTCCACATTCAGACATTGTAGAAGTAAAGCGCCTAGATCTTGATCGAGTCTTGAAAGTGTCAATTTCAACAATTTTGGGGCTTTCATCAAATCCATTCAATGATGCTTCATAAGATGTAGGTAGTCTTTTGCTGTGGAATTCACTCCTTGTTTCATCAAATCGTTCCTAGCAGTTAAAACAAAAAGACACATGAGCATATAAATAAGACATAAAAATGATTATTGATGTTGGTATACTATGCAAAACTAAAACAGAAAAAAACTTTTTTTTACCACAGATTTTCTTGCAAGAACTTCAGGTAGAAATCTATTTTCTTTGCTCATGGAACGACGAGCTCTCTGTGTTCTAACAGCAGCTTGAGCTCTTATTAGAGCTTGCATACTGTGAAGAGTTGCAGCAGCTCTTTTTCTAACTAGAAAGCCTCTAACAAGAGCTTGTATCTTAACCAATCCTTTCAGTGCTCTAAGAGCCTTCCGTGCCTGAAATAAACATAAAAAGTTTGAAATTGATCAATGTCCTAAGGCCTAATCCATAACAAGTTAGGCATTAGAAAGCATGAAATTGATTGAGTTAGGTAATGAAATTAAGTATTTGATTAATTGATCCTAACTAAAATGCTTGGCAAAGTCAAATTGTCAAATATTCAAGATGGTTTTAATGGATTCAACAGAAAATAAGGATTTGAAATAACAAGACAAGTCAACGAGAGTGAAAAAAGGGAAAGTGCAGATGCTAGTTGTTTCAATGACCCAAACAGAAATGGAGAGACACTGTTTCATTAAGAATCTAAAATAACTTTCCCACCTTTTGAGAGCAGACAAAGGAGTAGGAATCAAGCAAAGCCACTTTAACTATTACCAAACTAAACACATTTGTCCAGACAGAAGCACCACCACAATAACCATAAAGCAATGCAATTTATCAAATACTAACATTTTACAAAAACAGAGAAAACAGACATACCCACATGAGAAAACCAGCATTAAAAACACCAAAGTTGATTTGAAATTTTGAACCATTACAAAAGACAAGTCACATAGTCACATACCAAATAGCCTCTGAAAAAAGTTTGGATCTTTACTGCAGCCCACTTCTCTCTGCTCCCACTGAACAATGTGCCTCTACCCTGACTTGTGAGCCTCACAACAGCCACAGCTGCTTGAGCCGCCGCCACAGCAGCATCAGCGGCGGCGGCGGTGGCAGCTGCCACAGCAATTGCATGCTTGTTCTGCTGGTTCTCTGTTTCAGCCATATAGGATCTGAACCAAGCATTATCAGAGGATGGAACAACAGTGGGAGAGGGAGTAGCAATGTGAGAAGGAGGTGGGAACATCCTTCCCTTGCTTAGCAAAACTCCACCTTTTCTTCTCCTTCTTGTCAGGGGTCAATGAGCCAGAATTGTCAGTATGGTCCTTCTCCTTCTTCATGCCCAACAAGCCCTTGAACCACCTGCTAGCTTTGCCCATAACTTCACTAGAAAGAACTAGACGATCTGGAGTGAGAAAAGGTGTCACAAGATAAGTAAATCTCAAATGTCAAGTGGGGTTTGGGTCTTGTAAGCATGAAAGTGAACAAGTGTAGCAACCAAGTGAAACCAAATGTTGCCTTAACGGAATACGAGGGAATTGGGGTAAAAATTTATGGGTTTAAAAAGTGGAGAGACAGAACAGGTGGAGTTTAGTGCAAGCCTCTGAAGAATCTACTACTAGTCTAGCACAAGCAGAGAAGTGATGAGAGCAGGACGTGGAGTGGAGGAAAAGATTAATAAATATAAACAATAATTAAATGAAAATGCTGAGTAAAAGCATCAAAATCAAATCAAACCTTAAAATTAAAATAAAGTAGGGAAAATTTGGATAAAGATCAAACTTTTTTTGAAAATAAACTTCTGACAGCACCTCGTGAAGAACTGCATTAGAGGACAAAAAGATGTCACAGAAAGTTAGCAGAGGGGCTCAAATGAAATACAAATCAAAACCCATTAAAATAATTACAAAAAACTTCAAAATCTCACCCTCTAGAGTAAACAGACAAGAATTACAGACAAAGCAAAAAGGTAAAATCCTATGAAAAAAGTGACAATAATCATAGGGAAAAAAAAAAAATCACCCCACACACACACACAAGGCCCAAACCAAAACAGCTTCTTATCTGATCTTGAATTCAAAAAAGAGAAAGAGCGCCGAATTCCCTCCCCACTCACCCAATAACAGTCTTCCCTAACCTACAAAAAGCACTGCCAAATGCCAATTCTCTCTCTCTCTCTCTCTTTCTTGTATTTTCCTACAACTGCAAAATTTCCTCTCTCTCTCTCTCTCTAACTTTCTGGAGCAACGTGTACTACATATGAAAGATACCCACTGACAATCCCGTGAGCTTGTTTGGGTTTCTGGTTCAAATCCTCCAATGCATTGAGTTTCTCTATCTATTCGAAAGTCTCTTCCTTTATACGAAAGGAAAAAAATGAGACTGTGAGTTAAGTTCTGCAACCGAATACCATCACTTTTAAAGGCTATCTATCCTATCTAAAAATAAAAACTTGATGGAATCGTACTCTGTATTTTTGCTGTTCATTAAAGCCTCATACACCAAACTAAAAAGGGGTTCCTTTATATCATCTTTTTTGTCTCAGCTAATAAGCCAAATTTAGGTCTGCAATGCCAATATTTGCTTTGGTTAGGAAAAGATCGTTTTCTGTTTCCGTATCTCATAACAACAGTGATTTCAGAAAATATCAAACCTTTTTTTTCTTTTCTCTTCCCTGAACCTGAAACCTGAAACCTGAGCATCATGATTCCATTGCTTACTAACCTTACCTTCTCTGCAAACTGCAACAGTTTCTTCTGATAGGAAACCTGAAACAATACCTTCGTGAAAAGTGCCTTTCCGAATGCCCCTCACTTGAGAATTGGTCAATGGGAAACGCAAACGATTTGCATACATAAGCAATTAATTCAATTCACTTCTAGTACTACTACTACCAATTTTCAAGTACCTCTCTCTCTTTTGGGATACTCGAAATTAATAGCATGTGATACTCATATTGTTGTGATAATATCATCATAATAACATTATCTTAATCGGATTTGAAAAATTAATTAGTGGGTTGTGATTCAAATTTTGAATTGAAATGTTATTTTTTTAAGTCCATTTTGAATCAATATGTTTGCATGAAGGGGATTCGGTATTTCGGTGCTTTAAACAGATTTTATAATGGAAATATTAGTAAGTAAGCTTAACCTTAACCTTAAAAGGAATAAAAAGACAAACTAAAACTCTACCGGAAGGACCCATTAAGTATAGGTTTTATCATAAAGTGACAAAATACTCTTATGAGAAACATTTTTCTCCGAATATTTTGGCAGACAGTTGGAATCGTAATAAATTGAATTTAATATGCTCTTCTGTGGTTAAAAATGATAGAAGAAAAAGAAATTGAAATGTTTCTAAATTCTAATAATGAAAGGATCATTATTGATACACTATTTTGTATCCACTCCCTCCCCACATTTGAATTCTCACTAGTAGGGAAAAAATAAAATAGAAATAATTATAATAGAAAAATAAAAATAAAAATTTAATTTATATGCATTATTACTATAGAAAAGTTTTATACCGTTATGTAATAATGTTTTACTACATCCTCTATTAAATTTAAAAATACTTTAGATGTTATATTTATTAATAATGTCCACCTTATTAAAAAATAAAATATTTGTTTGTATTATAAAACAATATAAATATGAAAATGTTGAAATTATAAAACTATATAATATGTATATAAGCGTATATATTTAACATTAGTCATTAAGATACCAAAAACAAATTAAAAGGAAAATGCAATCAGTAAATTATTTTAAAAGACAAATATATATATATATATATATATATATATAATAATGATCAGTTAAGGTGAAAATGAATTGTGACATTAAGCGAATTTTACCTAACTGACACCCTTTATCTGTGAGAATTAAAATCACAATTATGTTTGTGAAAAATTCTTGATCAATAATAAAAAGAATATAATAACAGGAGGCTTTTAAATAATCATATACCGTTTATACAGTACCTATAATATAATCACCTACAAATAAACTCACCTTCATTATGATAAGAAAAATAAAAGGGTAAAATAAAATTAATTTGCGCGGGGGAATACCACTTTGGAGTTTTTTTCAATTTGTTGTTACTTGTTACCTCATCCAAAATAAAACACCACCTTGAAATGAGTTTTTTTAAAAAAAATTAATGAGAGTTTTTAAAAAAGCTTATTTTCAAAGACTAATTTTAATTTATTAAAGAAGATTATTTTTCATTTATTCTATTTTTTAAACAAATTTCCAAACTGGCCATCGTAATAATTTTCAGAAAAAAAAACCCTCATTATATAACTGCAGTAGTACTATGTTTTTTACATCATAATTAACCAAACAAGTGCAACATTATTATAGTAGCTAAGGGTTGGTTCGGGGTGGTTGCGAGTTTTCGATTTTTTATTTTTAAAAATTTTGAATTAAGATTTTACAACTCAAAACCAAAAATTAAAAATCATTTTTTGTGGTTTTCAAAATATTTGTTTTGAAAACCACAAAATCAAGTTTTCAGTTTTTGATTGAGTTATAAAAACTTGATTAAAAATCTTTAAAAACAAAAAACTGAAAACTCGCAACCACCCCGAACGGCCCCTAAACTTTTCATCATGATACAAGATTTTCACAATTTTTTTTTTGTGTAAACCATAGGTATTTCCTATTACCAGGGCAATCCTATTCGGGGTTTAGTCACATTTAACCCCCGGGAGTTCTTCCCACAATCTCAGCCTGCGTTACCAACTGGGCCACAACTCTTTTAGTATTTTTTTAAATCCTTAATTCAATGAAAATATCATTTTTTTATAGGCTCAATGAAAATATCAGTGATAAAACCAAAACTGATTTGTAATCATATTATTATTAGTTCTATTTGCACACAAGAGATAAATTGTTGGAATATGTGTCCATAACCCAACCTCCCTTTGACCCTCCCCACAGGCCACAGGCCACAGGCCACACTGCACACACCATACATACACACACAGTGAGATAGATACCAAAATAAAATGAAAAGGTTTGAAATATGGTTTGACTATACCTATCCATCTATCCACTACTGTACGATATGGTCCCGAATCATTGCAATGAGCAGTCCACTAGTCCAGTTCCAGTCTAGCTGGTACTTGTACGCCTTACTGGGATTCTGCTTCTTTGAATTAATGGAGTCACCAAATCATATTATTGAAAATTTAATAAAAAAAGGTTAAAAAAAAATGAAAGAATAAATTCATATATATTGTTTAGATTTAGGGGGAAATACAAAATGTGTGAAATTTTTCTTTATTTATTTTAGTTATATAAAAAATAAAGAAAAAAAACGTTTATATATATTCTTATAATGCATTTTTCTCTATATTAATTAACTGGCCAACGATAATAAATTGTTTTGTCATAATAATCTCATTTTATCACAAGGCATTTCAAATTTTTTCTATTTTTTAAAACTGTGATCAATTATATTATTAAAAAAATCTATTACTATTAGAGCATCTCTCAAAGTCCTTAGTCTGATTCGCACCTTAAATATATGGTTTGGGTCTGATCTGTTTACCTTATATGAGCTTTATTTTATGGTTTGAGCATGACCTATTTAAAGTCTGGCATGACCTAAAGCCTGTTTTATATATAGTAAGGTACTTGAATATATCATAAACATGTATTTGAATAGACTTATAAGCCCAAATTTTTTAAGTAAGACATCATACTTATATATATTTACATAGACTAAAAAGTATATACAATTATAAGGCAATATAATAAAAATCTTTATAATAATAGCAATATAAAAAATACTAGTATTTTATTTATACTTAGTTAAATAGGTCGGTTTGGTAGGCTCAAAAGGCTTTTTCGATGGCTTGGAGTCTGACCTGTTTTGCTATATAGGTTTTTGAAAAATCTTTCACCAGATCTATTTAATAAATTGGCTTGGCTTGGTTTGGGCCTAATGTAGGCCAGATTATAGACCCATGATGAGCGACCTGATCTGTTCCACCCCTACATGTGAAGATCTCTTGTCAATGTGATGGTTGCTTAGTTCTTTACCACCGATATTCAGTGTGTTTTTGGTAAAATTAGCTTATAAGTTAATCACTAGCTGATAAGTTCCGAGCTTATAAGTTAATTTATTGAATTAAAAATATTCAGTAAAACCAGTTGATGAGCTATATAATAAGTGTAAAAAGATTTAAAAAGAAGACAAATAGAAATTCTATTAAAATATGAAGGATAAAATGGAAGAGAAATAAATAAGTTATAAGCTAGCTAAAGTAGTTTGTAAAATAACTTATAAGCTAGAAGCTCCTAAAATAAGCTAAAAGTTTGTGTCTTACCAAACACTTTTATGTTGGTCAAATTAATTTATAAGGTAGTCAAATAAGTTAGTAACTAGCATATTGCCAACACACTATTAGCTATGTAACGCTGATGGATAGAGTCATGGGGTGTTTTGTGGTTCTTGATGGGTGTTACTTACAGCACATGCAAAAGCATGATCCTTTTGTTATTTTTATTTAATTTTTCATATTAATTTACGTAAATAGTAAAATATACATGTTATGTACTAGTCAATTTATACTCGAATCTTAGGGCAAGGTACAACTCCACCCGACGAGTATCTCCATATGACTAGATTCGTTGAATGTCCAGAAAGGGAAATTATATTAAGAAATCAAACATATGAATCAATATACTAATCAACCCATAATAAAAGAAGACATACTTGGCCAAAAGAGGAAAGCATTCAAACAGACAGACGTGATTTAAGGGACGAGAGAATCAGGATTGATCGGCATTGATTGATAGGTCAAGTTAAGGAGGCCTAAAAATATTACACTATCATTTTACGAAAGACACACACTCTTATACCGGGCATTTCGTTACTATGCTTCATTGAATCCTTGTTGGCTCTTTAGAGTACGGTACAAGTTTTAGCCTTTATAAGAACAATACAAGTGTGACTGAGGTCGTGGGATCCATTTAAATTTTTTGAAAATTTGTTGGATTAAAGGTAAAAAGCAAATGAATTACTTAAAATAATAAAAATAGTATAATAATATGAAAAAAAATATGTAAAATTATAAAATATTAATTTAATAAACTTTCAAATGCTGCTTAGCAAAAGCTATATTTAAAACTTCATTTTCTCTCCCTCACTATTAAGCATGTTTGGTTTAGCATTGAAACATGGTAAAATCATGTTTCCAATACTAGAAATAGTTGTGTCGGAGAATTTAAACTTGAGTTTGACCAGTTTCAACATCAAATCAAACACACACTTCATTTTTTTTGTCATAGCTAAAATTTTCGCTCCTTTGCTCTCATGTCTCATACCGGAGCAAATTCCTCTTCTTTTTTTTTGTCTCAAAATTCCTGTATTTTTATTTATTTTGTTTTCTCCCATTTAACATTTTTTTCTTTATCATGTTTTCAACAAAATAAACAAATCGTCTTGGTGAACAAGAAGGGACCAGATGTTTAGATATCCAACGAAACAGTAGGTAGTATTGGACCACCATTCCTTTATAGTTTTTGCTTTAGGTAGCACTTTTGAGCCCCAAAACTCCTTCTTACGGCCCAATCTGCTCCATTGTCCACATACAATCAAACTACCCATTAAATTGATACCCCATCATAATAACATATCAACCTGAAAAGCTTTTGGACCAAAAAAAAAACTGAAAAACAAGGGGTAGTAGCACTCAGTTTCTACTTTTTTATTCATTTTATATTTCGACCGAATAAAAAATAAAAATCATTTTATGTTTTGCCAAAAAAAAAAAAGAAATCATTTTATGTACTTTATTCTATAACAAAATTTGTGAACTAGACGTGCACCAAGTGGCTTTTATTTTATATAGAAAAAAAAAACCAGTTGTGATACAGAAATAGTTAATATTGAACATAAATTCGAAAAAAAATGGTCCTGAAATACAGTAACAATAGAAGTCACTGAACAACCACAGAAAATGTATTATCTCATGCCTTCTCATCTGTCTGGCTTAAAATGTAGTGAACTGCTTGTGATATTATTGCACTGAAAAGTCATTAATGAAAGATAAATGCCACAAAAAAAGGCCTGCGTTGCATTAAAGGTTGAGAAAGGACAGAACTCCTACAGCAAATATGTCTAATAAGAACACGTGATCATTGACTAAATTGAATTAATTAGTTAGATGTAGCAACAATGGCAGTGTGAATGGGTAGCCTAGCCTTTTTGATAGAAACTGCATGGTTGGACTCGTCGGGTGCCAAATCAATTCATCATGTGCATACAAACAAATTGGCCAGGGACAGGGTCACTCAATATTGCTCTTGTGATAAAACATTAATCAAACACGCGCGCGCACTACAATTGCTGATGTGCCAATCAACATGGCCAGAGTCCTTATTATTATTACCCCTGGCTAATGCTTTTAATTAATTGACATGGATGAAAAAATTAGTTAAATTAGTAGGTGGGATTAATTTTGACAATCATTTGTTTTAATTAAAAAAAATTATATTGTCTTTGATTCAGTTTTTTTTTAGTTTTCAAAAATTGTTCTATAAAACAATTTTTAAGAACTATGTTTTTACAAATTAAATTATTTATTTACAATATTTTTCATCACAAAAATAGAAAAAAAAATCGAAAACATCTCAAATTAGTTTCAGAAATTAAGTTTTAAAAAACAAAAAACAATCACACTTTTTAAAGTGTTTTAAAAGTTATTTGAAACAAAGTTTTCAATTTTCTATTATTTAAAAACAGAAAATAATTTTTAAAAATTATAAACAAACAAACACTTAGTAAGTCATCTTCTCCAATCCTCGTGAAAGAGAGAGAAAAACTTCAACAAAAAAAACATATTAAGTGTCTGTTTGATTACAAGTTAGAAACATTGAGAATCAATTCTATTATAATTGAATTCAAATCATTTTCGTCCAACATGTTTCGTAAATCGTACATCATTCATTTCCTAAGTCTAGCAGGCCTGTAAGCCTATTTAAAAGTATGTTTTCATAATAAGACCTACAAAAGCCTATGCAAGCCAACATGCTTGTAAACAGGTTTTTTTTATATAGCTAATATAATATATTTTATTTTTTATCATAATCTAGATTTTTAATTATATATATAGTTATTTTATATAATTAATGTAATATATTATATATTATTATATTAAATAGGTCGGTCTGTCAGGCATAGTAGGTTTTTTCAAAGGCCCGAAGTCTGACCTCTTTAGCTAAACATGCCTTTTAAAAAGCCTTACCCCGGCCTTTTTAAAAACGAGTCAGGTCAGACCATAAACAAGTCATATCGGCGGACCTATTCCCACCACTACCTACCATTGATTATCTAAAAATCTATCAAATTCAATTATGTCACACTCTAAACCAAACGGACCCTAAGTAGTTAGGGATATTTTTGTAAAAAGGTAATAATGCAACACACAATTTGTAGAGGGTCTTAAAAAATAAAATAAACTTCTCAAAAGGTTTCTATAAAAAAAAACTAGATGAAATACTTTGTTCCTAAGCAATCCATAAATTTGAGAAAAAAAATATTTCCCCTTTCCATATTTTCATGAACGTGTCAATCATATTGTTAGAGATAAAGATGTTAGTTAGAAATTAGTTGGTTGGTTATGGAATTAGTTATGAATTAGTTGATAACATTGGCTATATAAGCCTATTCTCTTATTGTAAATATACACCTTATATTCTATTATCAATATAGAATTTCACTCTTTCATCTTTAATCTATTTCATTTCCTCTCTATACCATGAATTTCAACATGGTATTAGAGCCATGGCTCCCACCTTGCGCATTATTTCCGCTACACTTTTTCTTTTTTTTTCTCACACTTTTTTTTCTTTTTTTCCTTATAAAAATAAAAACAGAATTGGCTTCTTCCTTCTTCCATTTTCACCAACTATATCTTGTTACCTTTCCTTTCTCATTCACTCTTTTTGCAACGCCTTTGAAGGTTCGTTGGCTGCGCTCCAAACCTAAAGTTTATGGCTCTTCTCCTCTTCGTGATTCTGAAAAGTGCTTTGCTGTAAAATAGGACAGTTTTGTGGTGTGTGCTAGCGACTCTTATTCGACAGGGGTGTGATTGTGATCTTGAGAAGATAAATTGAGAACGAGGATAGCTTGCCAGCCTATGTTATGATATAAGGAAGAAAATGAAAGGAAGTGAGACAGATGCATCTCCGGATCTGCATGAGATTTTAGCCTCCAATCATGGCTTTGCAGTGTCTTGAATACTTCTTGGTAGTTGTTGGATAAATTCTTCTTGCAAGCACATTTATACTTTGTGGTGCATTTCTTTTTCTTCATAATGCAATTGACGATACATGTGTTGTCATGGATGAGTGGATTCTGAACCCCACTACTCAAACTGCCTTGGATTTTTTTTTTTTACTATTAGATGGATATTTTTTTATGCTAATGACCTGTGTGCCTTTTCTTTTGGCCGACGTATTTCCGACACTTCTCATTGTGAGCTTTGATATAGATTGATAATTGCTTCTATCCGTGGTGGATGGTTAAGCATTGGAATTCTGTTTTGCTTCTTTCTTGAGTGGTTAAGCATTATGGTTAACTTATGCTCTTGATTGTTAAGCTTGTAGCGTCTGTCTTATTATGGTGATTGAGCATTGGAGATTTGAGCTTCTGCCTTACGGTGGTTAAGTATTGAAGATTTAATATTTGTAGCTTCTGCAATGTGGTTAAGCTTTTGCCTAAATTTGACATTGATTTTAGAGGCCTACAGAGCCCATTTCATGGTACTTGTTGTACCATTTACATTGTAATTGTTCTTTTGAATATTTTTGTAATGTGTTGTCCATCCCAAGCTTGAAGTGCTAGCACTTCTAGCTTGTGGGGGGCTGTTAGAGATACAAATGTTAGTTAGGGATTAGTTGGTTGGTTAGGAAATTAGTTAGGAATTAGTTGATAACATTGGCTATATAACTATAAGCCCATTTTCCTATCGTACGTAAATATGCATCTTCCATTATATATATTATCAATATAGAATCTCACTCTTTTATCTTTAATTTATTTATTTCTCTCTTTATACCATGAATTCCAACCACTACCTACCATTGATCATCTAAATATTTATCAAAATCAATTATGCCAAACTTTAAATCAAATGGACACAAAGTAGTTAGTGATATTTTTGTAAAAAGGTAATAATGCAACACACAACTTGTAGAGGGTCTTAAAAAAAACTTTTCAAAGGGGTTCTATAAAAAACTAGATGAAATACTCTTTTCATAAGCAATCTAGAAATTTGAAAAAAAAAATTATCTTTCCCTATTTTCATGAAGGTGTCAATCATACTTTTCATTTAAATTGTTGGTTTCTCATGTGATTTTCAAAAGTGACTCAGTAAATGTTGCATTATCTTGGAAGATGGTTTTAATTTTCATTATCATTGAGAACATGGAAAGCCAAACACCGGGAAGTGAAAGAAAAAATGTTATTATGGTTATTATTTTCAAGATAAACATGTTCTAAATGCTTCGAAGAGATTCAGATCATTTGATTATGTAATTATATAAAATATTTATAATTTTATATTACTTAACGATGTAGCCTAGTATAGTTTTAACTATTTTTTTTTCTAATTCAATCTTTCTCCATCTAATTCTGAAAACACATTTAATAAGTGAAACAATGCATTAATATTTTGTCATTTTTCTTTTAGTATTGTCGTAAAATTAAAGGATAATAGGAAAAAAAATATTGCATATGATATGTTTATGAATTATGTAAACCATTTTATTTTGAACATTACTATGGGCTTTTATGATTTTATTTAATTTATATTTCAGGTCAACTTTTTGTCGGGTGTAATTTTTTTTAATTAAATTTATACATCATCAAATTTATTTAAGTCTATGATTGAGTTTGAGTTTCAACATCGTAATTAAAGTGGATCGAGTGAGAGATAAAAAAAACTTGTCTTAACTTGTCTCAGAAACATCCTAGTTTTTAGGGCTTGAGCCTGGAGTAAATTTTATAAAATTAAATTTGCATAAATTTGATTTTATAAATAAATGCTAGTGAATTGTGTTTAAGCTAGGGAATAGTGATATAATCACATTATGACATATTTAGCGGAAATGAATCCAAATCAATTGGGAACCTATAGTTTGAATAAGTTTAAGTTACCTGTAATTTGAATAAGAACTTGACAAATTTGGATTCGATAAGTCTTTGTACCAACTTAGTTATTTACGAGTCGGATCATGCCAATTTTATCGGGCATTATTGAGCATTTGCTTGGAAAAATCGCTAGAGTTCTGACAACAAGGGGTGCTTCATGGTGCTTAGTTGAGCACCGGTGCTTTAAATTTCATATCTAATGCTAACATAATCACCAAACCAACATATTTAGATGGATATTTGGAGCACCCATAATTAAATTTAAAGATACAAACATATTTTAAAATTCATGTAAATTTCTTTTACCACTTAACTCATGTAATAACTTATAATTTTTGCAATGAGTTTAAAATTTATATTGAATTTTATTATATATTTTAAAAAATTAAACTTAAATCACATTATTTTAAATTCACTTTAAAAAAATCAATTTTATAAAATTCAATTCATTTAAATTGAAATTTGCAAAAGTTTAACACAACTATCCTTTCCAAATATGAGAAGTTGATTAATCGTGGAGCATCCTCCTACTTGATCTCACCGACTTTTGGCTCAAAAGCCTACCTACCCCATTTGATTTTTCTTACCAAAAAGATATTTGGTCCTTAGAAATAAAAATAGATATTAGATAGTCATAAGTGTGGCCGGACGTAAAAAAAAACATTTTTTAGGCAATGGAATCTGGGGGCTGCTATAAAAAGAAAATTAAATAAATATCTGGATCCTGGGTTGGGCTAGCCTTGGCCCCATTAACCATATCCATCGATCGGTAAACGGACCATTACCAGATCGCCACGTGCTATTGAGCTCCCAGAGAGTCAACCATGCGGTTCATGCCATTAGGGATGGAAGTAAGCCGAGCCGAGCTAGGTTTTACAGGGCTCTGACATGCATTATATTTTTGTGGCTTAAGTCTGGCCTGTTACCTGTCATGAGCCATTTTTTAGGTCTAACCTGACCTGTTTCAAAGCCTGGTTTGACCTATTAGTCTGTTTAAAAACTCATTTCATATTATGACTTGTAAACGGGTCAATAAATCTATCTCTAAATAGGTCAATGCACTTACAAACTAATACTTACTTTTTATAATGTAAATATGTCACTAACATATACATTTATATAGGAAAATAAGCTTATCTCTTAATAGACCAAAGAAGAATTTAAAAAAATTATATATTATTATACTATTTATTATCTATAAAATATTTATATGTTTATTAAAAATAATATTATTTATAATATGTCAGTCTGTCAAGCTAAATAGGCTTTTTAAAAAGCCTGAGCCTGACCTATTTAATTAAAAAGACCTTTTCAAAAGCCTAAACCTGACCTTTTTATTAAACGAACCGAGCCAAATTAGGTCTTAAGTAGACAGGGCCGTAGGCCCCTGTTGAGCGGCCTAGCCTATTTCCACCCCTACATGTCATGGTGCTTGAAAAAGTCTAAAAGTATTTCACCCTACGAAAATATTTTTTGAGTAACCCTAGCAACACACTCTTTTTAACACGCTTCATTTAATTGATTAAAATTCACATGGGTTCCACCAAATTATGTGGGTTTCACTCGCAATATGTTGGGATCCATGTGACTTTCAACTATTCAC
Source organism: Sesbania bispinosa (assembly GCA_026901365.1). Taxonomy (NCBI): domain Eukaryota; kingdom Viridiplantae; phylum Streptophyta; class Magnoliopsida; order Fabales; family Fabaceae; genus Sesbania; species Sesbania bispinosa. The sequence continues at coordinate 205,952 of QLOH01000470.1, read as the reverse complement.
AAAGAAAATGTTAAAAAGAGTGTGTTATAGCACTTTTCTTATTTTTTTTCTCATAGTTTATTTCTGCCTTTTAATTAAACGCTAATAGACTGGTAGATTTTTTAAATACTAAAACTTTTTAATTAATAATTTTATTAAGTTATTATGTTTTAATTGAAAAAAAAATCTTTTGTTTAACTAGTAACTTTAAAATATAAAGACAAATTCTTGTTTCATTGAAATAACTTTTTTTATTAAAGCTTCGTTTTTAAATGAAAAATAAAAAATAAATAGGTAATTTGATTTCTCTTACACGTACTCTCTTTTTTAACATTTTTTTGGTGTAACCGTTATTCAATGATTCATTTCCCAAAATTTAAAATTATTCTTTTCTTATTTTATTTATGCTTAAATGTGTTTTTAGTCCTCATAAATATAAGTTCTTTTATTTTTAGTTCTTATTTTTTTTTATTTTTCAACTTTACTTAATTTTCTGATAATCTCTTCCATCCCTGTCATTGACTTCATGTTGATGTCGTTAATAAATTGCAACGTCATCTTACTCTCATATGTGTAAAATAATACCAACTACCAAGTGGCACTTGTTGAAAATAATAGGGTTATGGCCTGTTTGGTTTGCATTTTCATTTCCTGTTTCAATTTTTTATTTCCTGTTTTCTAAAATTTTACAAAGGAAAAACTGGAAATGCTGGAAACAAAAATTTGTTGTTTTCAGCATTTCCAGTTTTTCCTTTGTAAAATTTCAGAAAACAGGAAACAAAATGAAAACAGAAAATGAAAACATAAAACGTTTCCTTAAACCAAACGGGCCCTCAGTGATCTACAAAAGGGAAAAATGGGTCCTTGCCCAGCAACCACCTCTCCCCTGCCATCATCCTCGTCGCACCATCAACCCTTTCCCTTCTCATCCAGCCATTACCACAACCTCGTCATGACACTATCGTCAAAGCCTCTATATCTTCCATTTCAACCATCATATAGATCATTGTTTGAACCCTGACACATCCCTGTCAAATGCAAAAGAGCCCCGTAAAATTAAAAACCAGGGGAAAAGAAGAAAAAAAGGAAACAAAGGAGGTGGAATTAGAGAAATGGAAATCAAATGATTAACAGAGAAGTTGGGAGCGAGAAAAACATTTCATGGAGTTCTTGTAAAAAAAAACTAGAAACGGAGATGAGAAAAAAATCATAGAAACAAAATTCAAAGGATAAAAAAAGAAGTCGTGAGCGAAATGGAGATCACATGGAGTCCTTGTAAAAATAAAAACAAAAAATCAGAGAAGAAAATATGAAAGAGGGGAGGAAAAATCGGAGAAACAAAAATCAAAGGATCACAAGAGAAGTTGGGAGCGAAAGAGAGATGCCATGTGGTTGATGTCGCCTCTGTCCGCACATAGGGGTGTCATTGTCACCCCTATTTTAGTATGTAGAGCTCATTTATAATAGGTAACAATTTTAAAATTGTTGACTAGATATAGCGATGAATTTCAAGTTGTAGCTGTATTTTAGACAACACTTTTCTTTTTCTTTATAATGGTCGAATAACCAAGTCAAAACATGAAATAGGCAACTATTTTTTTTTTGAGATCTTTCTTAGTCAACGATTTTAAAACCATTATCAACACATATAATGAGCAACGTTTTTAAATTGTGGCGATTTTACTTAATCAATGATTATAAAACTATAGCCAAAACATAGATAGACAACAATTTTTTAAATTTTTTGGGATTTTTTTGTCAACGATTATAAAATTGTTTCCAAAACATAAAATAAGCAATGTTATTTCAATCGTGGGGATTTTTCCTAGTCAACGATAATAAATTGTTGTCAAAGCGTAAAATGTGCACCGACTTTTTAGCAATCAACAAGAAAAAAAAGGTTGTTTAAACTCCTAAATAATATTGAGTTGGTGTTTGAGTTTTCAAGTTCAGATTTTCCTTTTTTTTTTTCAAAACGAATGATCTCAACATAAAAGATCATATCTTTGATTTCAAATTAGGGGGTTTTATAAGTTCATTCTTAAATTTGTGGTTCATATTTTATAAATATTAGAATTGACAATGTACATAATAAATAAAAGTGTTGACTTAGCGAATAGAACTTAGTGTTTGAACACGGGAAACTTTGTTTAAATCCTACCTTGGCCATATTAGGAATTCATATTTTACATTCTGAAAATCATGACCTATTCTCGTATTCCAGGCAACGATTAAAAAATGTGGCCTATTCTCTTATTTTAAGCAATGGTAATAAGCAGTTGTCGCAAAAATTACACCCATAAAACCATTGTCAAATTGTGGCGTAAAGTTTAAGCCACAATTTTATCAGATTTGATAAAAAATATATGCTATTGTCTAAAATAAAAAATGTTGTAGTGAGTATCAAAACCCTTTAATTTCTAAGGGTGCAATAGAAGTTCCCGAAAAAAATCATAGCACCTTCATTATTATGTATACCAAACTTTAAACAATATAAATAATTGTAAATATGTATTCTAATAGTATACGTTCACTTATATTTTAAAAAAATAAGTCGTATATTAAAATAAAGCGATGCAATGAAATATCAATTGAATTTGGATTTGTATAAAGTTATCCAAGTTTGATGTAGTTTATATGAATTTTCAATTTAATAATTGGATAAATAAAATTTATCTCATATAAAAAAGAAAAATGGATTGGGTAAGTATGCTAAGTGTTACATAGTGCCCGACTCTTGTGTGCATGGGGAAATTATTAAACATAGAAAAATAATAAATTAGTTTAATGCTTAATTGTTCATTTGGTTTACAGTCGAGTTAAATTGATTCTAATATCAATGGTTAAAAATGAGTAATACAAGATTTACGAAGCACATTGAACAAAAATTAATTAAAATTAATTATATATATAAAATTGATTATGCATTATGTATAACTATAAATCAAACAAGCACTGAAACTCTTGCTAATTAATTGTAAGAACAAGGACCAAACGTTGCTTTTAGTACTTTTTATGAACATGAAATTGTTAAATAATTTTTTTTACATACCCCGGTGCAGAGACAGACTCAGAATTTTGTCATTCGCCGTCAACATAAAATATGACCTTCAATCCCTTTTATAAAACCTTTGAAAATTTTGTTTGGTTATTTTCATAAATCTATTTATGAAAATTGAAAAAAATATTTTGTTTCATATTTTTCTTTCATTATTATTGAATATTTATAGTTTACAGGTTCTGGATAATTTGAAAAATTTAATATAGTTTGGCTTATATAGAGTAAATTTGAAAGTTATAGGAGTCTTTTAAAAATAATTACATTAAATATCTTTCCTTAATACGAGTGTTTGGATTTAAGCGGTCTTATAAATAGGACAAAATTTCATTATAAATTACAATAAAAATATTAGATATTTTAATTATTAAAAATAAATTCAATTCAAATAAAAGTCGAAGTATCGACTAAATGGTTTTAGTCCTTGAAAGATTGTAGGTCGGTCAAATAGGTCCCTGAAAGAAAGAAATTAACAAATTAGTCACTGAAAGATACTTTTGTCGGCCATTTTGGTCCCTCTGTGGGTATCCGTTTGATAACTTTAACGGAAGTGATGATTTGACATGTTAAGTGCCACATGGACTCTTGTGTGGCAGTCCCATGTGGCTATAACACATATGGGGGACTAAAATGACATTAAATGGTAACTTTGAGGGATTAAAATGACCATAACAAAACTTCCATGACTTAACACAAAAATTATAATTAGGTCTTCTTCCCCAAATTTTTTCACAATTCATGTAAACATTTAAATCCTAATACCATTTTGAAAATAAATAGACAAGATTAGAGACATGATTGATAGGGATCATAACATTCTCATTTGCACTGCCATGTTTATGCCAATGTTGTGTTTTGTATAAATGACTTCACTTTTAAGTTCTTATGGTTTGTCATCATACTGATTCATTTACTTTTTTTTTGTAGAAATTAAATATATAGAACATTTATAAAAAAATATCTTTATTCCCATGAAAGTAGACATTCCAAATGTTAAAATTAAAAATTGCAATTATGGATTGGAGTAACTACTTTTAGTACTCCACTTATTTTCACCATCCCTTGAACCCTAAAATACATTACTTACTTCACCAACAAAAATAAAACTAATAACTTGAACAACAACATCATGACACACCTCATTCCAATTATAAAATGCTTCAGGCTCCTAACTTCAATGCACAAACTTTCAATATTTAATTTGTATTCTTTATTCCTCCATAATTCATCCCAATTCCTGTTGTTGGTTGAAGAATTTCACTGGCCCAATCATCAACCCAAGCTACTTGTAATTGAATTCACCATCATGCAAAAACACAGAGCAATTTGAGCCCACATTATAGTAACTACACAAGTTTCAAACAACCAAATACTTATTTCTATAACATATCCTTTGAGAGGGTACATGCATGAAAAATAACCTCCCAATATTTGTTTTGTGTCTTTTTAGGGTTTGTATAATCTCCCTTCTTTTCCATGCAACCTCCATAAAAGCTCGTTGAACCACTCCATAAATCCTATAATTTTTGCATTAGATTAACAAAGTTTCCTTTTAGTCATTTTAGTCCCTCAAAGATATCATTTAGTGTCATTTTAGTCCCTCGTACGTGTTATTGCCACGTAAGAGTCCATGTGGCACTTAATGTGCCAAATCATCACTTTTGTCAATGTTACCAAACAAACATTGACGGAGGGACCAAAATGATCGACAGAAGTATCTTTCAAGGACTAATTTGTTAATTTATTTATTTCATGAACCAATTTGACCGACCCTCTATCTTTTAGGGATCAATTTCAATATTTACTCCAAAGTATATTTGTAGTATTAAAATTTTCTATTAATATATTAACATTGATCTTTTCAGCAATATATATCAAATGGACGATATCATTTTTGGACCAGTTAAACCAATATCTCAATCAAATAGTGGAACCACTAGAAAATAAAATACATATTAAAAAGTCTTTAATGTAATTGATAGAGAATTAATTTTTACCGTTTATCACCTAATTCTATAGAAAATAATTTCAAATTGAAAAAAATTGTATTATTTTCTTTTTATCTCTTATTACATGATTCTTAAAATAAAATTGAAATTAATATAAAGATTTTTTTTAATATCTTTAAGACTAAAGAAAATTATTATTTTTTAAATATTTTATTTTTCTTATCATAAAATTCTTACAAATCCAATTTAAATTAAAAAATAGTTTTTGACCTTATATTTTGTTTACTTGTCTCATGCTTCTTCTCTTTTTTTTTTGTTACAGAGGAAGCTAAAAGAAACAGAAAAGAAACAAACAAACAAATAAACTATCTCAGGAAGTTGGTCCCAATGGCATCAGCCACTAAAGCAACAAGAATAGAAGCAGGGGGCTGGTTCCAACGAGAGAAAGAGGCAGATTGTTGGGCACCCATTTTAGCCAAAATATCAGCACACTGATTTCCTTCACGTAAGACATGCTGCAGATGACAAGTCCAGCTCCGGTTGAGAAGATGCTGAATATCCGCAATAAGCACAGCACAACTATGATGAGGAGGGACAGATGTAAGAAGGCTTAAGCGAACAACTTCCATAAAATCACTCTCACAACAAACAGAATTAAAACCAAGCTCAACACAAAGCTTCAAACCATGACGAATGACATATAATTCAACAGCTATAATTCCCATATTACCAACATGGGCAGAGAATCCCGAAATCCAATGACCATTGCAGTCTCGGATAAGACCACCAGCCCCACACCGACCACCCAACCCAAGACAGCTACCATCAACATTTACTTTAACAGCACCATCTTTCGGAGGAATTCAGCGAACAGATCTTTGCACCTTAATAGAGGCCAGATTTTTCTGATTGGGGGAGAACTCAGTCAGTCAAAGGTTTATATTCCTAAGAACCTGATTAATACCCCAATGATCTTCATCAAAGATGAAATTATTCCTCCACCTCCAAAGCCACCAAAAGATAATCATGAAATTAGAACCCTTATCACCTGAGGCTAAATTAAAAACCCAATCAGAAAAGTTTACATAATTAAAATCTGTGTGAGGAAACCAACCCAGCCTAGACCAAACTTCTCTTGAGTGAGGACAGTCGCGCATACTGTGGAGAAAAGTTTCAACGGTTTCACTACACCGAGGACAAGAAGAAGAAGAGGAAAGATGGCGCCTCAGCCTCAGATCATTACAAGGTAAAGCTTTGTTGAGAGATTGCCATATAAGGATTTTAGCCTTCTCTGGAATACTATATTTCCAAAGCCAACTCCAAGACTCATCCAAAGGAAAGGTACGATGATTCTTGAGCAGGAAATTATAGGCAGAGGCAACTGAGTAACAACCATCTATGCAATTATTCCATCTCCATTTATCATCAATGACACTGGTAGTAGGAAGTGGGATGAACTTGACAATGTCTTTGAAACTCTCATGTAGGACAGTATAGAGGTCATCAAAGTACCACTCACCATCTCTCCAGATATCCTGCACGCGCAGTTGAGTATCCGAAATGTGGACAAATCCACCAACTCACAAAGCTTTCCAAGGTCACTCCAGGATGAGTACCAAAGTGAAGTATCACCCGAGCCAAGTCTAAGAGCAAAGCCTTCCCTCAGAAAATTAACAGCCTTGCAAATACCCTTCCAAATATAGGAATCATTCTGAGAATAATGCCCTTGCAAAAGATCTAAATTAGCTAAATACTTGCTGGACAAAACCTGCACCCAAGGTTTATTGTCGTCATTCAAAAATGACCAAATTAACTTGCCAAGAAACGCCACATTTGACAAGCGAGCATCTTTTAAACCAAGACCACCATACTTCTTTGGCCGAGAAACTATATCCCAGCTAACCAGATGAGCTCCACGAGAATTAGTCTGGTTCGACCAAAGGAAATACCGAGAAGCTGAGTTAATGGCATCACAGACAGCTTGAGGATACCAAAGAGCTTGCATAGTATATGAAGGAATGCTTTGAATCACAGACTGAGTAAGACATAGCCTCCCAGCTTTGTTGAGCAACTTTGCCTTCCAGGAAGCAAGCCTAGACTGAATTTTCTCAATGATAGGATTGAAGGTAGCTCTAGAGATTCTGCCCTTTATCAGAGGGAAGCCCAGATAAGAACTAAAATCTCGAACAAAAGGGATGGGAAAAATAGAAGCAAGTTGAGCATGATGACCACGATCCATTTTGAAGGACGCCATAGCCTTTGACTTATCAAAATTTATACCAAGACCAGATGCAAGGCAAAAAGACTCCATGGTATCTTGGATCACCTGAAGCTGGTTGCTAGATCCCCTACAAAAGAGAAGGATATCATCAACAAAAAGGATGTGAGAAATACCAGGCCCGCCCCTAGAAATCGAGATAGGCTTCCATAAACCATCCGAAACTTTTTGATTAATTAATAAGGACAATTTTTCCATGCACAAAACAAAAAGATAAGGGGACATAGGATCTCCCTGACGAAGGCCCCTAGAGGGAACAAAAGGATGCAGTCGAGCTCCATTCCACATAAGAGTTAATGAAGAAGATTGGACAAACCACATTATGAGACGAATAGTAAGACTGGGAAAACCGAAATCCATAAGAGTATTTCGAAGAAACTCCCAGTTAATACTATCATAAGCCTTCTCCAAGTCGATTTTGAAAGACAAAAAGCCCTTTTTTGCTTTACTTTTGTGCATGAAGTGAACCAACTCTTGAGCAAGAACCATATTATCAGTGGTACCCCTCTTGGGAAGGAAGCTAGATTGAAGAGGACCTATAAGATTATCCAACATGGGCCGCATCCTGTTCACAAGGACCTTAGTAATAATCTTATACACTACGTTACACAAGCTTATAGGCCGGAATTGTTTAAGAAGAGTAGGCTGGTTAATCTTAGGAATTAGGACCACCAACACTTCAGCCAGCTTGGTATCAAAAGTGCCAAGCTCAAAAGCAGATTTGACCAGTTGCCACACATCATCCCCCACAATATCCCAATAGTGCTTGAAGAAAAAAGCTTGAAAACCATCAGGGCCTGGAGCCTTGAAAGATTTCATAGCAAAAGCAACAGCATGAACTTCCTCCTTAGAGACAGGATCAATTAAAGATTGCCTATCAGTGTGTGAAAGAAGAGGAAAATGATTAAGCTGAACATTATGGGAACCTTGGGGAACATCCATTGGGCTAAAAAGATTCTTGAAAAACTGGAGAGTTTCCTGCTGGAGATGCTCTTGATCAGTGCACCAAGAACCATCAAACAAAGTTAGGCCATGAATTTTATTTCTTTTCCTCCTGATGAGAGTCTGGGTATGAAAAAATTTTATGTTGCGATCACCAAACCGAACCCAGTTCTCTCTAGATTTTTGATACCAAAACATCTCTTCTTGGTAAAGAACGCGTTGATGATCACGCTGTAAATCCCTCTCAAGAAGACACAAATTATGATCAGAGGAGTTATCAATACACTTCTAGATTCCATGAATGCGAGCTTCCAACTGGGCTTTGCGAGCAAAGATATTCCCAAAGACATCTTTGTTGAAGATTAAAGCACTATCTTTAACCTCACGAAGACAGCTCCAAACATCATGCCCACCTGAGTTCCAAGCAGTGGCGGACCGAGGTACAAGTGAGGGTGTGCAGTTGCACCCCCTCACTTTGATAAAATTACTACTAAATATCTTATATTTTGATATTTTGCCCCCTCTAATTCTATATCTTTGAACCCACTATCAGTGGCAGATATGAGGGTGTGCAATTGTACCCCACCCACTTTCATAAAATTACAACTAAATATTTTGTATTTTGGTACTTTGTCCCCTCTAGTTCTATATCTATGAATCTAAACGCTTACCCAATTTCTCACTCGCCTTGGTCATCCTCAACCTAGCAATTTTCAAATGTTTCTTAAACCAATATTTTATAATTTTTCACGTATTCCCATATTATTATTTTATTTTTATTATTTTAAGCAACTCAATCTTTTTTAGCTCCAACCTAATAACTCTAAAAATTTGCTTAAATAGATCCCACAACCTACCCAACACTTATATACTCCTTAGGTCTTATTTATAAGACAACGTTTGAATTTTTTTATGGTCCTATTTATAAGACAAAATACACAAATTTAGAAGCATTTAATAATTTTTTCTCATATTTACTCTTTGACCATTAAAGGTTTTAAATTGACACATTACTATGATAATAAAGTTTAATTTAAAATAGGGGTAAACTTGGAATGTTGTAAACTAATTTTTTGAAAATAAATGCATTAATTATTTTTCTTAATATATGTGATTTAGTCTAAATTGTCTTATAAATAAAACCAGATGAAGTATTTGTTGAGCATTAATCATGGGTATCTCTAACGAAAAAAGTTTCTATAAGCAACGCTCTTAATATTTGTGAACACCTCGGCGAAAGGTCATCGAAGATGCTCTTAAGTATTTGATTTTAAAGTAAAAAATTATCTTTTCTTCAATAGCAATAACTACTAGCTAATTTTTTTCATACCAACATGCATTAATTGGTCCAAGTGGAAGGGGCTCGGGTCCCTTGAACATGTGGTCTTGGGTTCGATCCTTAAATCTATGTGTATGGAGAAAATATTGTTGAGATCTGGGAAATAAAAAAAAAATCTTCATTTTCATGCTTCATTTCCTTCGCACACATGATAATAATTATTACTAATTATTATTTTTTAAAAATAAATTGCCCCCACTAATCCGGGGTCTTGAATCCGCCACTGGTTCCAAGCATCTTTAACAAGAGGATCAAACTCCACATGGCTAGTCCAACCAACTTGGAAACGAAAAGGTCTAGGAAGTCTCTGTCTATTCCTAACCCCACAGTGAAGCACAATAGGCCTATGATCAGAATAAACACAGTTGAGATGCTCAACATAGGCCTCTCTAGAAGAATGATGCCAATCACGATCAGCCAAAGCCCTATCTAACCGCTTAGCCAGAAGAGGGGACCCCTGCATATGACGATACCAAGTATACTGAGAACCAGTGAAACCCAAATCAATCAGATTGCAAGAATCCATCATTTGTTGAAATCGGAGAGCCCTTTGGTGAGTAAACTGACCACCTCTAACCTCCGATGGGCTAGCCACTTCATTAAAGTCCCCAAGAACAACCCAGGGACACAAAATAGAATTACGCAGGCTGGAAAGATGCTGCCACATAATATCTCTCTGGGCTGGAGCTGGACTAGCATATACAGCACTACAAGACCAAGTTACTGAACCATAAGTGAAATAAACTGTAACACATTGTGAGTGAATCTCCCTTGCACAAATAGAAACAACTGCATCATTAGAAAGGACCCAGAATCCTTGAGAATGACCCACTGCTTCTGACAAGGCACAAGAGAAATAACCAAGGTTACCCCAAAAACTCTTAGCTTTATGAAACTGGCAGTGAGTCTCCATAAGAATGATGATATTCTGCCTGAATTTATTCACAAGTTGACGACAATATCTCTTACCAACACGGCCCATGGCACCTCTAATATTCCAAGCAAGGATACTAAAATCTTTGAAAAATTCCATAACAAACAGATTAATAAAAAACAATTGAAAGAAAAACGAAATCAACCAAAAGGATACAAGAGAATTAATCTTCCATATCCTCCTCAGAGGGTGAAGAGTCCTCAGCATTTGAATCTTGATCATCAAATTCCATAGCATCATCAACACAACTATTCTCTTGAGCTAACTTATTGAAACCAGGAGGCTCCTTCTCCCTGCCTGAGTCCCCTTGCTGAAGAGTTGATGCTTTGACCATACTGGTAACAGGATCAATAACCTCAGCCTTATCCATATTAGCAATTTGGACTGGCTTCACAATAGTGGTGTTTAGGACAGCCTTGTCTAGGACATTTGACCCCTTATTAGCCCCCTTAGCCGCATTCTCAAACAGTTTATGAATATCCACAGATTGAAATGGTGGCAAGGAAGGTCTAGGTCTCTTTTTCTTTAACCAATCTTTGGGAGGTAAGGAACTCTCACCAATGGAAAAAGTCGTAGGAGGTTGATCAGCATCAAGAAAAGGTTGTTGTTGGGATCTTGGTTGAGGATTTCTCAATGGCTTAACTCTGGTATCCTGGACTTTAGACTTCTGGTCACCGGTAGCATTATTACTACTCTTCCCGAAATTAGAATTCTTGGCATTTCTCTTCGTTCTGGTTACTATTAGCCAATCACCATGGGTAGTTCCTTCATCCCTAACAAAATCTATTTTGTTAGTATCTTTTGGAGTCACGACATTGGTTACATTAGTTTCTTGGCTATTGGCTTGATTCTAACTTGCTGAAGAAGCAACAATCGAAGAAGGACAATCTCTAGAGAGATGACCATAACACCCACAGTGTGAACAGAGCAAATGTAACCCCTCATATTCAATAGGAAGCCAATGCCCATCTACACACAATTTCCCAACTACCGGTTTATTAAGGTCAACCTCCACACACACACGAGCAAAGCGACCACGCTCAATTCGTAAAGTATTTTGATCAACCTTAATGAGTTTCCCAACTAAAGAAGCAATGGCAAGAAGTATGCTTTCATCATAATAAACTAAATTCAAACCTGGAAAGCGGACCCAAACCATTGTTCTATCAATCTTTGCCTCAGAGGAAACAAAATCTGCACTCCATTCACGAACGGCAAGATAGTGATCGAAGAGCATCCACGACCCCTCCTCCACCACCTTAGCACGGTCCACAACTTCATCAAATTTGACCATAAAATAGCCATTCCCAATATCCATGAGGTCAATACCACTTACAAGCTTCCAAAGACTCTGAAGACGATCACGCATAAGATTGAAGCCAATAGTTTTGCCAAGAAGCTTGATTATCAGAGCATCTTGCCAAGGAGAGCTGAGCTCTGCGATCAACTGAGGGTCAAAGAAAATTTTGGGTAACAGGCGATTGCCACCATGAAAATCAATCTTTGCAAGATTATCAGCCAGGAGATCAACTTTTGGCCGAGGGGGCTGCGCGGGTTTCTGTCCCATGACCATGTCTCTGAAGGATGGAGCTTCTTTATCATCAGGGGGCTTGGCAGGTATCGGTGAAGGCTGAGCAGCCGTAACCAATGGCGGAGTGGTACTCATCTCTCGTTGGAAATCATATGCTTCTTCTCTTGATCCTTTTCTTTAAATTTTATAAATTTATATTTCTTAACAAGTTTTATCTTTCCTTTTAAATGTCACTTATATATCTAAATAAAAATAATTAATATAAAGATAATATAAAAAATTAAAATTATTTTTTAAATAAAAGAAGTAGTAAAAAATATAAAAATATAATACTATAAAAACTAAAAAATATTTAGGGGGCCAAATTAATAATTAATAAAATATTTTATATAAGATCCACATAATTTAAAAAAATTAAATTTTCCTATCCTAATCATTTTATCTTTTTTTTTCAAATTTAAATTCATCCCACTCTACCCTCTTCTAATCCTTTATCTTATCTCTTCCTTTTTTTCCCCGATCCTCTTATTTTCAAATTTAATTTCATCCTACTCTAACATCTCCTAGTGCTTTATATCGTTTCTTCTTCTTATTGTTGAAATTTAAATCCATCCTACTCCACCTTCTCCAAATCTTTTATTTTATCCCTTATTTTCTTTTCTTTTTTTATTTTCAAATTTAAATTCATCCTACTCTACTCTCTCTCAACCCTTTTATCTTATCTCTTTTTTTTTATTTTCAAATTTAAATTCATCATACTTTTCTCTCTCCCTATCCTTTTATCCCCTCTCAACTTTATTTTATCCATTTTTATTTATTTTTTGTTTTTATAAATTAATAAAATAATCTGATCAAAGTAGTCTGTTAACAATCTTAAATATTTAAACCGTAAAAAAAAATTAAATATTTAAAATTCAAAATATAATTTTTTAAGATATTAAAAGAGATTTAAGAGAGTGATCAAAATGTTTATAAGGGAGTTTTATGAAAAACATACCAAAAAAACACATGACATTTTATTTGAGATAATAGAGTTTCACTTTTGAAAAAAATAATTTAAAATTAATATATAGAGATTTAATTTATATTTAGTTGTGTATAATTTTTTTTTATATTTAGTCGTTATGAGAATTTAATGCATTTAAAGTGAATAAATGTATTAATTAAAAAAATACAAGAATCACTATCAATTGAAAAAATCAACTATTAAGATTATGATTATATATATATATATATATTTATACAATAAAATATAAAGTTATAAAAAATCTTTATCATTAATTTCTTAATCAAGAATCGTAATTTTACCGTATATTTTGTATCATTTACTTTAAACAAAGACAAATCCTAATCAAGAATCGTAATTTTACCGTATATTTTGTACCCTTTACTTTAAACAAAGACAAATCCTATTGCAGTAGTTGCATCTAGATCAACTTCTATCAGGTAAGCACAATTCGAATTATAGCCTGTTTGCCTTTTTAAGATTAGATTTTGGCACATGGTATGGTAAACAGATAAACACGAGTTAGGGTGTGTTTGGCAAAACTAGCTGATAAGCTAGCTGGTAGTTGATAAGCTAGCTACTAGCTGATAAACTCCTAGTTTATAAGCTTCGAGCTGATAAGCTAGCTTATTGAAATAGAAGTGTTTGGTAAAACTAGCTGATAAGCTAGTTAATAAATGTAAAATGACATAAGAGGATATAACTACATAAATTTTATTATATAAATTCTATTTATGTTTTTTTTAAATATATTATTATGTAATTATAAATTTATATTTTTAAAAAAATAATCAAATTCTTATTAAACTTTTTAGTGATAAATATTTAATTAAAAATTAAAATAAATAATAAAATTGATAAATTAAATAATATAATATAAAAATAATTTCATAAAATAGGGAAAAGAAAATAATAATTTAATTAATTCATAATTTTTTAAATTAATTATTATATAGGTAATAATAGGTAAAAAGAAATTGGAAGGTTTTTGTCACTAATATTGAAAATAAATAATAATAGGTAAAAATAAATTAAGAATAATAAGGGAAATGTATTAAAATATAAAGGACAGTGATGTAAGAAAATTAAATAAGCTACAAGCTACAAGCTATAAGCTAGGTGAAGTAGCTTATAACTTATAAGCTAGAAGCTCCTAAAATAAGCTACTTTGAAGTGTCTTACCAAACACTTTTGTGTTGGTCAAACTATCTTATAAGCTAGTCAAATAAGCTAGTAACTAGCTTATTGGACTTGCCAAACACACTCTTAGAATACACAAAATTCCCAAGCAGAAAATTTCTCCTTTTCCACCAATGGCCGTTTGCTCGGGATAAATCCTATCCAAACAAACCGTTATTAATGCTACTGATAATCCCTTGTGGAGTATATTGCACGTAATCCATACCATAGTGATCGTGCATTGAACGTGCACATGTAAAATGTAAAATTTCTCTTATTCACTGTAGATAGAAAAGGAAAAAAGAAAAACAATTCATGAATTTTTTTTATAAAGTGATTAACAATTTTGTTTCAAACAAAAATCTTGAATATGTATCCATCTGTTAAGTTTATAAAAGTGAGAAATATGAATTTAAAATAATAAAAAAAGATATTAACTTTAAATAATTAAGAATATTGGAATGAATCAAATAATTAATTAATTAATTAATAAATAAAAATAAGAAATTCCGTAATCGGCGATAATATAAATATCTGAGAAAAATCAAGGAGCATGTAACCCCACCACCAACCATTGCGTTCACCGCGCTTTGTCCCTCTCTTTTTTCTGAGTGCTGAACTCACCGCTCCGTTGTCCCTCTCTTTCTCCGAAACCTTCTTTTCCTTCCCTTCCTCTTCACGCTCCTCTCCTCTTTCCCCCATCCTTCAGATCCGATTTCATCCCATTCTCACCGTTATTTTGCATCCCCTTTTCTTTTTCTTGTTGTTGGGATCTAGGGCTTCCAAGTATTCCTTTCAATTGCGACGTTTCCTCTTTTCCCCCTTTTGGTTTTTGTTTCCTGCGTTCTAGGGTTCCGATTTCCTCTTCAATTCGTTTTTTCCTTTCTGGGTTGCTGCTGAATCCTCGATCCCTTCTTTTTTGTTTTCTGGGGTTCGATTTATTCCAAGCTCTTACCTTTAGAAAAAAAAAGAAAAATAATAAAAAAGATTTTTTGTTTTTTAGTTTTTGGTTTTCTGGGTGTTGAGATCATGGGGAGTTCTGAAGGGTTGGGAGCGTCGTCGAAGCCTTCTCATGCGCCGCCGAAGCAATATGGCGTCACGAAGCCTATATCAATGGCCGGTCCAACAGTTGCTGATTTTCAAAGGACTCAGGAGTTAGAGAAGGTTAGCTTAATTGTTTTTTATTATGTGTATATATTTACACACACCCTTTCTTTTTCCAAGGTTTATTGATCAGTTTTTCTGAAAAAATCTTTGTTCGCTGTGCAAGTTTCTCGTTGATTCAGGGCTTTATGAGAGCAAAGAGGAAACTTCCAAGAGAGAAGAAGTTCTTCACCGACTTGGACAGGTAGAGAGAGTTGCCTCTGATTATTCTTTCGCCATATATAATGATAGTTGCACTGCTGAATCAATATAATTATTTGACGCTGGCAAATTTTTTTTCAAGATACCAATACCAATATTGATTATGATAGCAAACTAGGAGATGTAGGGGTAAGTATGGAACTATATGTTTGAATTGATCAACATGGATGTTTGTTTGTTGTGTCACGGTAGATGAGTTGACACAAAGCAAAATAGGACTGGGAATTAAAGCATTACAGAGAAAGTTGTCGTAGCACTTATTGTGGAAAATATAATAAAGTCTTGCCTTTGGTGATTTAGGTATGTGTGGAGAAGACATATAGAGGAGGGTAGACAAGATGAATGATAGTTCAATAACTAATGGTAGAGGGAGGCCAAGGAAAAATATAGGTCAAGTCCTAAGAATTTGGATTTAAATGGTCTGTCATTGGACATGATTTACCATAAGATATTATGGTGTCATTTGATTCATGTAGCCTACCCTCACTTAATGGGAAAAAGCTTGGGTTGTTGTGTCCAATTGGTAATAATTATCATTGTAGTAATTTAATACTTGCTTATTATCATTTATTGAAGCTATTATGTTTTTTTATCATGCATTACTAGAACTTGTGGAAGTGATTTATTTTATCCAGGATCCAAAGCATTTCAGGGGAATTGGTTTTGCTTATAGTTTGTTTTCTTCATTTCAGATAGTAAAAGGTTGGGTGAAGCAGCTTACCCGCATAAGAGGATACACCGATCAAATGGTTGAAGATGCAAATGCTGTCATTGTCACTTTTGGTTCTTATCGCCTTGGTGTGAGTTTTCTTGCTCCTTTGCTTGACATGTACATATTCATGTTTTGTTAATTGATTATTGTTGGTGAATTAAACAATGCACTTAATGGATCTTCCTACACTGTTTTGGGAATATGATAATCTTGTTTGCAAGGGATTGTATGGGGAATTTAATATTAAACTTCCTTTTTACTCATCAATCAACCTTTGCTTGTAACTTGCTGCATCTGCTGTTTTATTTATGGATTAATTATGTCCTTTTTCTTTGAATTTTTTATATTGCAGGTTCATGGGCCTGGTGCTGACTTAGACACCTTATGTATTGGGCCCTCCTATGTAAACCGGGAGGTAGATTGAGAGTGCAAATAATTTTTTATTATGTGCTTTATCAAAATCACTCTTAATTTGGTGTCCCATGTCTGATCTTCATCAGGAGGATTTTTTCTACACATTGCATGATATCCTTGCTAGCATGGAGGAAGTTACAGAACTTCAACCAGTTCCAGATGCTCATGTCCCTGTTATGAAATTCAAGTTTGATGGAATATCAATCGACTTACTTTATGCAAGTATTTCTTGCTTAATTGTACCTGATGTAAGTGAAATAGTTATCATACTTTTGTTTTAATTGGTGTCTTTGCTTTTAGAATATGAATGTGGGCAAGCTGAATTTTAAGATGGTCTTTTGATTCTTCAATTTATTTTTAAATGGATCTTTTACTGCTAAAACACATTTGTAGATTTTCAATATTGTCAATGCACAGATTGAAAACATGTGCTATTGATGCTACTATTCAAATGTTCATTATATTGAGTTGGTCTTGATGTTATAGGAGAGGTCAAAGAAGTTAGAAATATGATACTTTCTTTATGCTAGTGACCTGTATCACATTGGTTGTTTTTTTGGTTGTGTCATCTATATTTGGAACTTTGTTTTGTTTCCAATTTATGAACAGGACCTGGATATATCGGATGTCTCTATTCTACACAACGTTGATGAGCCTACTGTTCGAAGTTTGAATGGTTGTAGAGTTGCAGATCAAATTCTAAAGCTTATTCCAAATGTTGAGGTAGTTTTTTTAGGTTATTGCTTGTTTTTTATTGTGTGAACTCATCCATTTCTTATTGTTTGTTATGCCCCATATTTTTATTTATTTAGCTTTTTTTGGTTGGATTGTAGCACTTTCGAACAACACTTCGTTGCTTGAAGTTTTGGGCTAAAAGGCGAGGTGTTTATTCCAATGTGAGTATTCTCCCCCCTTACTAATTATGTCTTTGCTTTGAATATTCACCAACATTTAAATATCCCTCTTATTATTTATTTTTTGTATGTTCATTTTCAGATGACGGGTTTTCTGGGTGGTGTTAACTTGGCACTTCTTGTAGCTCGAGTATGCCAGTTGTATCCGAATGCTGTTCCAAGCATGCTTGTCTCTCGATTCTTTAGGGTATACACACAGTGGCGGTGGCCAAATCCTGTCATGCTATGTCCAATAGAGGAGAATGAGCTTGGGTTTTCTGTGTGGGATCCTCGTAAAAATCATCGTGATCGGACTCATCATATGCCCATCATCACTCCTGCCTATCCGTGTATGAATTCTAGTTATAATGTTTCAACAAGCACACTTCGTGTTATGATGGAGCAGTTCCAGTTTGGCAACATGATCTGTGGGGTAATAATGACTCTTGTTTAGTTTGCTATAAATACCTCTCTGCTATAAATAATTGATGCCTTTCCTTTTATTGAACAAATCCAGGAAATAGAAATGAATAAAGTTCATTGGAGTGCTCTGTTTGAGCCATACATTTTCTTTGAAAGCTATAAGAACTATCTGCAAGTTGACATAGTTGCTGCTGATGTTGATGACTTGCGCGCATGGAAAGGTTGGGTGGAATCACGCCTTCGGCAGCTGACTTTAATGGTATGTTCATTTATTTACCATGGTGAAATTAGAACAATTTTGAAAGGGGTTGTCATGTTATGATTTATAAAATTTAAACTTCATTTATTAGTGTCTGATTGATTGATTTTGGATTCTGTTGGCAGATTGAGCGTGACACTTTTGGGAAGCTGCAGTGCCATCCTTATCCTCACGAGTATATTGACACTTCAAGGCAGTGTGCACATTGTGCTTTCTTTATGGGCTTGCAGAGGAAGCAGGGGGAGGTTGTTCAAGAAGGTCAGCAATTTGATATTCGTGGGACTGTTGAAGAGTTTCGGCATTCAGTTCATATGTACGTGTTCTGGAAACCGGGGATGGACATTTATGTTTCTCACGTTCGTAGAAGGCAAATCCCGTCCTACGTGTTTCCTGATGGTTATAAACGTTCTCGACAATCAAGGCCAACGGCACAACTGGAGAATCCTCATAAATCATTTCATGAAGATGAGGTTTCTGGGACTGAACATTGTGAGAGAAACCATAAGAGGAAGTATGATAATAGGGTGGGTGAGAAGGAGGGTATTATGAAAAAGCAATCTACCAGTCCTCCTATTGATAGCTTGGCAAGGCACAATTTGTGCCTAGGTGCTGATGGTTTACCTGTTGATGCTGTATCTGATAGACAAGCGTTGAGAAATGTGGAAGGTGTTCATTTGTCCAACAGTGTTCAAGATGATTTGGATAGAACAGTGTCTCCTGAATCTGAGCCTGAATGTGCCTCAAATTCTAGTGTGATTACATCTGTTACAAGTGATGGTGGTTCTTCTGAAGATATTGGATCTGTATCAGTGGCAGGTTATGTTGAGGATAGCACCAAGGGTGCTGAGGTGATGATCAATGGCAGGTTTGAGGATACCACATATGGGACAGATCCTGACACTCTTGTGAAAAATACAGCGCCAAGTAGAAATGAAGTATTACCAGACGAGCTACAGAAACAGTTGGAGGTTTTGGCTTTCAATTCCTTTTCAAACTTATAATTTCTCATTTCCTTTTTTACTGACTTGATATATTTCTCATGTTGTCTAGTTAGCACAGTACTTAGCTATTTGATCGTTTCTTATTTTCCTCATATTATTATGATTAATTATGTATAGATTGTACAGCCAAGTGCACACATGTGCAAGGTCTTCCTTGAAGTACTGGAAAGCCAAAATGCAATGATTGTATAGCTTCCGGTGATGCCTGATATTTTAGGTCTTCACGGTTGCTATACCATCTTAGTTTAAGAAATAAGGGGCGCTAATGCATGTCAAAAGCTTTGTGCATCCACTGTTATATTGTTTTAATTTTAACTTGTTTTATTAGCTTATTATGGACGATGTTTTGTACTGACCAATTTATCTGTCTTGGTTTTTTTTTGGGGCTTTATTGTGAAGCCAAATGCAGTGCTAGGG
This sequence comes from Sesbania bispinosa, assembly GCA_026901365.1. Lineage (NCBI taxonomy): Eukaryota > Viridiplantae > Streptophyta > Magnoliopsida > Fabales > Fabaceae > Sesbania > Sesbania bispinosa. The sequence continues at coordinate 186,273 of QLOH01000470.1, read as the reverse complement.
ATGGTTCTTAATTCTACAGGAAGAGTTCACTCAGAAGCTGTGCAAGAGTCGGCGATAAGGCATGTTCATGTTTAAATAATTATTGTTTTTCGAGCTAGTCTGTCTGTATTTTGTCTTTATGCTGTCTCGTGCTTTGATCGATAACAGGAGACTGAGTCTAGCATCAACAGTGTGAAAAATCCATAGGACTAGATGGGAAGTCTGAAAATATGGACCAATTGTGTAATGGAAAAAGAGGAGAAAGCCAGCAATTCGGGTAAGTACTAATTTAAATGCTGGCTTTCATTTTGCTAATTTTTTCAGGCTTGCTTGGTCATTCAAGCTAGCAAATTGGAACCGATTGGCATCAAGCTGAGAGCTGGGGCTGAAATTTCTCGTCTTTTGTAAAGTTCTAAATTTTTGTGCATTCTGGTGTCTATGTTGACCCTAAACTAACTTGATTAGAGTTTTTTAGGATTCTCTTTGAACTTAGTGGGCATCTTAAAAAGGCCTTTGATGTACTTTGCTATTGTTGACCTTTTGGGTTTATCTTTTATTTTTCTTTTGCTTTTTAGAGATAGTGACAGGGAGTGGATGGAGGGTGGGGGGGTTTGGTGAGGTGAGGGGTTGGCTGGTGTTTTCTAGCAATGAGACTCACTAACTGTTGTACTGCCTCTCTCAGAGAGGTTTACTTGAGAGTGATATGGCAACTACAATCTTAACCTTGTGTACATTCTTGCTTTGCCATACTATTTAGTAACAACGGAACAAGTAGCCACTATACATAACTCGCTAATCGATTGTGGAAGAGATTTACTCGAATCAACACAAATTTGCAATCCCATACTAGTATTTTACTCGTTGGTTACTGCTGTAAATGAAATAATAATAATAATAATAATATACATAAGTCTATGTTTTCTTGTGAAGTGAATGGCCAACTGATTCAAGTTCTCCATTTTGTTTTTTGGTCCAGCAATTTTGTTTATAAGTTGAAAGGGCTACGTTTTTATAGACAAGAGACAAAAAGATAGATCAAAAGACTAGCAATCAAAACATGGCTTGCTTGTTTTGTAGATACATTAAGAGATGGAAATCTAAATAGACAGAAATAAGATGACTGCTTGAGTACCTTGCTTGGTGGTTTTCAATAGTTAAACATTGGTTTGAAGCACGCTGTTAAGGGATGATATTCCAATCTTTTTTTTAAATCACGAAAAGAGTTTTTTTGTTTTTTAGTTGAGTCATAAAATTTAATTTAAATTTTTAAAAAATTAAAAATTGACAACCATCGCAAACGAGGGTTAAAAAAAACACACTCCTATTGCATAAATTAATAGGAGAAATTCTTAGATGATCTCGCACTACCACGTCATTCATGGTCTAATTACGTGTCTTTTCATGGTCTAATTGGGTGTGCAAAAAGACGGGCATGAAGCTTTGGAACAAAATAAGATGATGAGCACTGTGGGTTTTTATTTCTCTAAGCGCATGCTTTATATTTCTTATCCAAAATGTTAATTATTTATGAATAAGAAATTCAATCATTATTTTTCCATACTCAATTTATACATCTCATTTCACACTTCATTTTTTCTATCTTTCTCCCCCTTTTCTATCATATCAAATATCATATCTTTCTCGTTCTCTTTCTTTTCCTTTCTTCTTTCTATTTCTCTATCTCCACACCCAAAAAAAAAAATCAGTGTCCAAATTTCATTTCCATGAGAAGTTAGAATTAAACTTGACTTCACATTTGATTTTATTTCATGACAAATGTTAACAGGTAGATTTAGGCTGCTAGTTAAGAAAATAACATAATAATTTATAAAAAGTAAAACACTTATTGCATTAACAGTACAAAAATTATTTAATATTTATTTTTGAAAATAATGAAAAACTTTTTAATAAGAGTATTGAACTTTCTTTAAAATGTTTCTAGAATATTTATTAGCAGGTTTATTTTTATCTCGAAGATTACCTAAAATACTCAATTAAACAAGATTTTGAGTGGTTCACCATTATAAACACATGATAACAAAGATTAATAACACCTAAATTTATGTAGATTGTTTTTCTTTGTATATAAGTCTAATAACTTGTTTATATTCACTTTTATACAACTTATTTTGAATCATTATTTTTAAGAGTGAAATAACCTTTGTATATATACTTTTTTTAATTTAGTTCTGTATCTTTCTTATCTTGGGTCTTTTTTCGAGTTTTCAGATTAAATTAAATTAACTTTCCCCTTTAAAATAATTAAACATACAATTAAAAGATATTTTTATTTTTTTAATTGCTTTAATATTTACTCAATTTTTTAAATCAACATTAGACACAACAAAATATCTACAAATTACCATTAAAATAATATTTACAAATTTAAAATATTCAGCAAACGACTGAAGAGAAATAGATGGAGGTGTGCCAAGATCAAGCTCATTTATTTTTCAAAACTGGTTTAAAAAATTCACCAATAAAATTCCCATGTTGGTAACTAAAAACCAATGCTATCATAGGAATTAGGAAGAGGATGAGGTCGCGTGCAGACAAGTTGCTTTTGTTTTGTTCTTGTCATTGTCTTGTTACAACCCAAACCAAATTTTATGTTCCCTTGTTTGTTTCCTCAAATATATCTCCCTTCTTACACATGTCGTCATCACCCAAAATTATTTCAATTACGAAAATAACTTACTTAACCCCAATTTCATACTTATTCAATTTATTTCCAATTAAGTAAACTTTAGTCACGTAACAAAATATAAATTATTACATCAATTTCGTGATTCCATTTCCTAATTAACCGCAACAGTTAATGGTAATACAATACCCCTCAGATTTAAATTAATTTCGTTAACGCATATATTAATTTTTAGTTGTGTTTCTCTCTGTATATATAAAGGAAGATGATAAATACATAAGAGAGAGTTTGGGAGTGTGCATTGTTGTTTGTTGTGTATAACTTTTAAATCCATAATAATAATAATAATAATAATAAAAAAGGAAAATAAAAAAAATGGGGAAGGTAGTGGTGAGTGCGACGGTGATTGGGGCAGCGACGGTGTGCGCGGTGGGTGCGGTGGTGGTACATCGGTACGTGAAGAAATCACGACGATGGGGAAGAGCAATGGCGATATTGAAGGAGTTGGAGGAGAAGTGCGCTACGCCGACGTGGAAGCTGAAGCAGGTTGCGGATGCCATGACGGTGGAGATGCATGCTGGTCTTGCTTCTGAAGGTGGTAGTAAGCTCAAGATGCTCATCACTTTCGTTGATAATCTCCCAACCGGGTAACTATTGCATTTGCATTTGATCCAATCCTCCTTGATCTTTTACATCTGCGCTTTTGGACTCAGTTTTTTTTAGATTTGATCTATTTTAGTTCATTTGAGTCTTTGTCCTAAATCAATATAAATCCATTTCCATTATTCCATATAAATCTTTCTTTCTTTCTTCTTTTTTTAAATTAGTTGTTATTTTTAGGTGGTAGATTTATCTGTTTGTCAGTTCAGTTAGCCTTGTGTATTGTATGTCCTTTTACTTGAGGCTTGGATGATCATTTTGCTGTTCCAGCTCATTGATTATTCAAATGCAATGTCAATAAACTGCTTTTGCTCTAGAGGGAAGTTGGAACTTGGATTGGTCACTTATATAAATGGCATGATGTGCCTTTGTGTTACTGAAATAGGTGGCTGGGAAGCTAAGAGCATGCTAACTCCGCCCTTTGCATTTGTGTAATTGTATCTGTACTGTTTCACTTTTTTTTTTCTTTCTGTAAAACAATTGAAGAAAGGTATGGAATTGCAAAGTAACTACTGTGATGATGAATAAGGTGTGATAGTTTTCCTTAGCCAGATGTTCAGATACAATAATATCCCAGGAATTCACATTTATGCGGTTTAGTGCTATATTCTTTGTGAATAGTTGTGCAAGAACATTAAGTCAGTGACATCTCATAACTGCAGTTTTCTGAAGTGAATGTACTTTTTTCCTGGTATGTGTTTTTGAGCATTTTTAAATTATAGAGACAGTGAATAAATACTTTACTGTTTTAGTTGCTCAACTTTGTTTGTGTCTCTCTTTTTTCCCAAGCACCAAAAAAATACGATGTTGTTGCTCTTACACATCCCTCCCTTTTTAAGGAATGAGGAAGGAGTATTTTATGCATTGGACCTTGGAGGGACCAACTTTCGTGTATTACGCGTGCAACTGGGAGGCAAGGATGGTGGTATTATTAGTCAAGAATTTAATGAGGTGTCAATTCCTCCTAATTTGATGGTTGGGACTTCAAAAGTAAGCCCTTTTATTTTATTTTTTCCAATCAAATTGAATTTCTTCTTTCTGCCTAACAACTGTTGTTTACTGTTTTTCCTAAAAATTATTAATTGTTTTAATGGTCATATAAGAAACATGACCAATCTAAAAGTTTTGTGATTCAGGAACTCTTTGACTATATTGCAGCAGAACTTGCAAATTTTGTAGCCAAAGAAAATCAAGATTTTCAAGTTCCTCCTGGTAGACAGAGAGAGCTAGGTTTCACCTTTTCCTTTCCTGTCATGCAAACGTCAATTGCTTCTGGGAACCTTATCAAGTGGACAAAAGGCTTCAACATAGATGATACAGTTAATCCAGAATCATGATTGTTTTGATGCTTTTATATTCTTTTGATTATCTCCTTGTCTGTGGATTATAGCATGTCAGAGATATAAATTATTGATGATTAACTCCTATGTCTCCAATCACAACCCCTAACTTTAAATTTACAATTGCATCACACACTAGTATAATAATACATTTTTGCATCTTTTGCATTACACGGCTTACTGAGGATATGTTATGAGATCCCAACTTTTATTTTCTTGTTGATTTTAAATGTCACAAATATAAATCATTAGCTCATCTTTCGAAATTTGTTAGTATGATCATATTTTCATTTATCTTCTATACATCCCATTCCATTTTTGCAGACAACACAGATGAACTCCCGATACTTGTTTATATGCAAGTAGTTTATGCTCGGTGTAGAAAGTTATTAATAGCTTTAAGTTCTTATATATTTACTCGTTACTTTTATTGTAACTATCTGTTTGGCTTTTGGAGAATTATGGGTTTGTACTCTAGAAATTACTCTAGAAATTACTATTCTTTCAACTTTGCATTTATACTTAGTTTTATTGTTCTTTACTTAGGTTGGCCAGGATGTTGTGGCAGAATTGACAAAAGCCATTGAGAGACAAGGTCTTGATATGCGTGTAACAGCTTTGGTAATTGAAGTTTTGGTCTCTTTTGCATAACAAGACTTTTAAATCTTCTGGAATTTTTAATAGATCTCAAGGCCAATGCCTTTTCAGGGTATTATCTTTTTTGGTATGTATACTCTGTACTTATATTCAGTATCTATACTAGGTCAATGATACAGTTGGGACATTAGCAGGAGGTCGATACGGGAACAAGGATGTCATTGCTGCTGTTATTTTAGGTACTGGAACAAATGCAGCGTATGTGGAGCGTGCTCAAGCAATACCAAAATGGCATGGTCTTTTGCCCAAGTCTGGAGAAATGGTGAGCAGTTCCTGTCTTATTTTCCTTTGGTTGAGTGTGTAATTTTAACAATGGTTACAGATTATTTGATATGAACTGTAGAATAATATTTAAACTTACCCAAATATATGAGATGACCTCAGGTTATCAACATGGAGTGGGGAAACTTCCGGTCATCACACCTTCCATTAACTGAGTATGATTATGCATTAGATGTGGAGAGTTTAAACCCAGGTGAACAGGTGAGATTGTGTTACTTCCTAGGTCCATCTTATATGCCTTAATAAATGAGGTTATATATTTTTTCCCCTGAAATTTTCAACCATACATCAGATTTTTGAGAAGATAATTTCTGGGATGTACTTGGGAGAAATTGTTCGTAGAGTACTGTGCAAAATGGCTGAAGAAGCTTACTTTTTTGGTGAAACTGTTCCTCCAAAACTGAAAGTTCCGTTCATATTAAGGTACAACGTTAGGCTTTTGGCTAGCCACTATGTTATTGTGATTTTGTTTATTCATTGTTTTCCTTTCTGTTGTATCCCCCACCTCCCCCCTAAAACTTTCAAACTTCTGTTCTTGTTAGCAATTGAATTTGAACAAAAACTTGCTTCATTGGTTGCTTTAGTTTACTATGAACTATGAAGTCGAGTATAATGTGTACAACCATAAGTTCATTAGGTTGTACTACTCAGGTCTTGAATATAAGCAAAATTTAACTAATTCACACTAATTAAGAATATTAGTTGAGCTCATTAAATTTTCTCACACTCACATAAAAAATGAACTGCATTTCCTTAACTCTCCCTCCTAATATTTATTGCAAAGTGGTTCATTGGAAAGGAAATTTAAATTAAATAAGAATGTTGTGGGGATACTAGCATTTAATAGGGTGAAAGTAGTTAGATTTTGCTTATATTTGAGAACAATAAAATTGAATTTTGAGTTGCTTATATGAGACCGGAGGGAGTACATCGGTTGCATCCCCTTTATGCTCTTGTATAGATATGATCACGGTCGTGACAGTTATTGCGACGGATATGATTCTCTGGTTCTAAAGAACAAGGAAAACAATGAAGAAATAAGAAAAGAGACAAGTAGTGTGAAATAGCTCCTATGCACATTTATTGCATGTTTGCATTGCCGTGTGAAACGTAAGTGCGTGCATTACGAGGCACGTTAAACCAAAAGCAACAAAGGGTTGCTGTGGGGGTGGATGTACGTTTGAAAATTTTGAACGTTATCCCAAATACACTATTAGCCATTGAAGAAAGGATGACCTCACTTTGGAATAGGGTGGTTGTTTTTCAATTCCCCATTACTGATTGTGAAGAGGATTCTTTTGTGCTGTTGTACTGGGTATAGAAGGATCCTTTTGGCTGTTGTACTACTCTCTTAAAGAAATAATCACTGTGGGTAGAGGGGAGAGTTATACAAGGAGTCATATAGCCGATAAGGTTTTCATAGCTATGGTATTGGTATCTAGTGCCTGATGAGAGGCAACTCTAATCCATGCTTACCTAGTGGACTCATTACCCATCAGTGAATTTTTTTTTTATTTTGAAAACTGTGTATCACTTCTGGTTTTCGCCCTCCTTTTCTATGTATACTCTTCTTTCTGAGTTCTGACATGTTCAGACAGCTTTTCCAGCCACCGTCATTGGAAGATTTTTCAGTGAATTTTCCAATCGAAATCTACGCAATTGGAATCAACTTCAGCCAATCCACACATTGCTGAAGTTTTAGCTTTGTTTGGCTAGTCATGCGCTCACACACGCCAAGCTCCCAGTATATATAATATCCTACACTAGGTTAGTATGAATTAGGAGGAAGTGGTAAGGTAGTGAAAAAAAATCTTCAACTCTGCGCCAATATCTGATCTCAGGTATTGTTACCTTCTTTGAGTCTGTTACAAGTCATTAAGAGGCCTGCGAATTAGGTATATTTGTAACAAGCTTGGAGCAAGGAGCATATGATTTATATGCTTATTTACTCTATTATGAGGGGCTGTGTTAGAAATAGTGTAAATAGGCTAATTATGGGCTCATTTAGTGATGAATATTATTATGTAATTATGATAATTGTATACCCTTGTATTTGTGTCTCTTAGTATATATAATATCCTTCGCTGTGTAACTGAGACACGGATTCCATCACATGTCTTTCGTTTCTTCCCCCTCTCAAAGAATTTTATAGTCCTCCAAATTCTTGCTTCCAGTCCAACTTCAATTTTGTCCCTAAACTTCTATTTCTATCATTTTCATATATTTAGTGTTGGTGTTATTCATTCCTAAATCCTAACTAACATTGATGTTAGTTACTGGATCATTACACATCCTACATGGCAAGTTGCAACAGCAAAAGCAATGGATTATCTTGCTTTTTATCTTTTTCTGTCTAAAACATGTTCTACCTACAAAGCTGTACTCTGCTAGATTCCAATTTTTATTCCCTTAACCTTGATTAATGTATTGCTATCAGAGCTATAGAATCTGGGGTCAAGGTCCACCTGTGATAGCAGAAACACAAATCTGATGCTCTCATGTTTTCCAACAAGTGTGGCTTTTACCTGTTGGTAGTATAGAAGGATGCAAAAAAGTTCATCCCTGTCAACAGCTACAAGAGACAAACTTTTGGCTAAAAGATGGTTTGGACATTCTCAATTGAAAACCAAACATGCTATTGAATTTGCAAAAAGATTTATAATGTTTCTGGGCTTGTAAGCTAAAATATTATTACAAGATGCATATTACTGGCAATGAGACAAGATAGAAGGTGGTGAGAACATTGATTATTCACTGGTTTTCCATCACAGATACTTGATTTTGTAATATTGATTACACTAGGTCATGATTTAATAAGAATCTTAAATTCCAAGATTGCTTTGCATCTTATAATTAATGGTATTATCATCAAAATTTGTGTGTCATGATCATAAGCATTGGATGTGTAGGACACCTGACATGTCTGCAATGCATCATGACTCGTCTGCTGATCTCAATGTGGTTGGAAGCAAATTGAAAAGCATTTTGGAGGTACATAAAATTCTCTATTCTGTCAGGATAAAGATTTTCCAGGAAGGCTTTTTTTTAATAGAATATGTATAAGGATTTTTAAAAGCTATTTCAGCTGACAGTGATATAAAGGTTCTCTTCTTTATGTGCTCATAATTAGGAGTTCAAACTTAACATAGCACCTTCAGTATTTTAGTTCTATTTGAATTTGTGATTCTAGTTAAGACTTCTAGTTCTATTTGAACCTTTATAAACTTAACTTTGTTTCCCCTTTTAGATATCTGATACCTCCCTGCAAGTGAGGAAGGTGGTTGTTGAGATTTGCAATATTGTTGCTACCCGTGGTGCTCGTCTTTCTGCTGCCGGTGTCTTTGGTATCCTGAAGAAGTTGGGAAAAGACACCATCAGTGATGGTGAGGGTCAAAAGAATGTGATAGCCATGGATGGTGGATTGTATGAGCATTACACTGAGTATAGCAAGTGCCTAGAGAACACTCTTGAAGAATTGGTTGGTGAAGATGTCTCAAAAAGTATTGTCATTGAGCACTCCAATGATGGTTCAGGAATTGGTGCTGCCCTTCTTGCTGCCTCTCATTCCCAGTACCCAGAAGTTGATGGTTAATAATAACAATGATAATGATATTGGGGTTTGTATCAATTATTTTTGTGGAGGTCATTGCTCATTTATGTCCCCAGCATTCTTGGGAGGGGTTGACTTGTAAATGTACCCTTCAAGCTTTTTGTTTTGAAACATGCTCAACACCATTTCTTTTCATATATTTAATTCTTTCAGGAGAATCCTGCAAATTTCACTTATGGTGTTAGCCTGGACATCATTTTCACACCAAATGTGTGGTTGTGTCTACATTGTCGTTAGGATAGGATATCTTTTGTTACCTAATTATTTGATCAAAATATCTTTTGTTTCTTGAGCTAAATTGATGGTCCATTTCTACCTTCAAATGCTATTTAGAATTAGCCTGTCTAATCCTCTCTTGTTTTTTGGAGGCTAGTCAAGGGTTTGATTATCTCAGTAAAGGCTAAAAAGTTAGAATTCTTAGGCCTCTGTATACGTTGAAAAATTTTGAATCAAGTTCCTATAGTTCACAAACTACAATGCTGAAAAATGACTCATATGATCGGTGGTGAATCTTGAACGAAATGTTTTAGGGATCCGAAATAATTTTTTGACATATAAATTAAATATATAATGAAAGTTTTATAAATTTGAGACTTTACTTTAGAAAGTGAGGCACTCATTCACCTCATTTTCCCTCTTAATAACTTTTCACATTTTCTCTAATATCATTTCATAATAAATTCCACATAAACTTTCAAGAGTGATATTCTCCCTCTCAATCTTAAATGCTAACATTTTCTCTCTACTCAATCTCTTCTTATTTGAATTTTTATATATTAGTAAATGCTAATTTTTTTTGGGCAAAATAACATTTTAGTCCAAATAAAATACCCGAGTTTTGATTTTCGTTCCTGGAAAATTTTTCTTTTTTACTTGATCCTTATAAAATATTTAAGCTATTTTTTAGTCCATGTTGTTGATTCTATTATTAATTACAAATGTGTCAAACGCTCATCACAATTAGTAATTATATGTATTGTACCCTGACATATTATACAACAGTGTCAGCCTCCTTAAACACATTCAAAGACTATTTGTGATATATATAAAGAAGGAAATATACAAAGAATTTTAGTTCAAATTGACCACGGAATTTGACTCTCTAAATGAGTTTAAGGAACCTAACACTCTTATATAATGTGTTAGGGTACTTCTGAATTATTGTTGGCTATTATGGGCGTTTGACACATCCACAATTAACAGTCGAATCAACATCAGGGACTAAAAAAATAGCATAAATATTTTATAAGAATGAAATAAAAAAAAAAATTTCCAGGGATGAAAACCAAAACTCGGGTATTTTATGGGGACTAAAATGCTATTTTACTTTTTTTTATTTTAAAGATATTCATTTATTATAAATTAAAATATCATTACGTAGGTTAATATAATAGTATTATATTATGTTTTCTCAATCCAATTGTTAAATAACGTAGTATTGACACATGCACACTAAGTTTTAGAAATTTCAATCATTCATAAGTAAATAATCTTATAGTTCCTTATATTTTAAGAAGTATATTATACATTAAAATAAATTTATTTGATGAAGTGTGAATTAGTTTTTGAATAAGTTATGATTAACATACACCTTATTTATCTTACATCTTCTTTTCCACCTCCATTTTCTTTCTACCCGTCTTTTCCTTTTTGATCATACCATTCATCCCATCTCTAAATTTTCGCTTATTCCTCCATTTATTTTTAGGTGTATCCACCTCAACACGTATACACCAATATAAAATTTAAAGATAAAATATGTTTTTCGTCCCTGACTTTCAAAACATTTGTTTTATATCCCTATATTTTTAAAACACTTTAACCATAGTCCTTGGCGTTAATTAATTCTATTAAGTTAATGATGAATTTACAGTAAAAAAAAAGTTAATGATTAATTCAATTATTTAATAATTGGACTTAGCTTCTACATGGATTAAATGAGACTCAACACCAAAGTCAGTAACTTAATAAAGCTAATTTATGTTAGGAACTATGATTAATGTGTATAAAAGGTATGGGGATATAAAATAAATGTTTTAAAAGTGTGGGACGAAGACCAAAGTTGAACAAAAAAATAAGGCTGAAAAATATATTTTACCCAAAATTTAATACCTATATATATATACCTAACTTTTTTTTCAAAAAGTTTGGAGGAGTCATGGCTTCCCTGTCATAACAAAGGTCTGCCTTTGCATATAATCGTTTTGATTTTTTTTTTGGTTTTAGTTTATACAATTTTCAATTAGATAATAAATAAATATATGTGTGCAAAATATGTTTTTATTAATAATTATTTCTATTTAAATTGTATTTAATTATTTAATTGATAAATTATATAATTGGAGTGAAGCTTTTACTAGGCTTTTCTTTGGTTAGGAAAGAGAATGAAACTTGGGAGAATGAAAGTGAATATAGATTTACCCATCTTTCTTCCTTTTTTTTCTTCCTCCCCTTCCAAAGTGTCTTATATTTTGACTCAATGTTGATTTCAAGACTAAAATAAAACAAATCTTTAAATATATTTTCAAGCTAAATGATATTTTTAAAAAATGTCATACTTAAGAAAGACCTCCATTAAATAATTAGTTAATCTTAGATTTCATATTGCAAACTTGATTTAGGTTATTTTAAGTTAAAGCCCACATGGCAATACCAATTTCCATGCCTAGAGACAATATTTATTATAGGGGAAATATAACATCAACCATTAAAAAATTAATGTATAAATTTATAAAATTAACATTAAAAAATAAATTTAATAACTATATACTGATAGTGTAAAACTATTTTACACAACCATCCAATAATATATTTAATGAATTTAAAATGTACGAGGTGTCATGTTCATTAAATGATGTGACAAAATATCATTGGATGTATGTGTAAAATTGTTTTACACTGAAGGTGCATAGTAATTAAACTAAAAAAAATATATTTACTTTTTACTCTAATAAAATCCAAGTTCTACGGTGCACTTAAACTCAGACGATTGCAACTTATAATAACCCTTCATTGTCACTTGCAAGGGCATTATATTATCATGCGTATCTTACATGGTGGAAAAGCTATCACAGATTGTATAGCTTGTATTCTCATACATCGTATGGGCTTTCATGTGGATATGTAGAGAAATAATAGAGAGAGAAAGAGGGAAATGCAGAACAGAACAGAACAGAGTTACATGTCAGACAAAGATCATGGGATCTGCATGTTTTTATTGCATAATATGGATCATGTAAGTCCTCTCACTTCTTAAAGTGAAAGAACAAAAAAAAAAACTGAAAGCAATTGTAGCCATCCCATCCATGAATTCAATTTTCTTGACACATAAAAAAAGGTTAAGTAGGGTACTTCAATTTTGATTAAGCCCTCAATATGCGTTTCATTATATCCAAAAGTCATGACTCATGTCCAACCAACTTAACCGGCACTTAGCTACACAGCTTTCACATTAATAACATCATTAACAAAAAGCAAAAAACTTTAGCTTGTGTCTGTGTTGTGCCAACAAAGTAAGAACTTGAGTGTGTTAGTGTCCCTCTTTTTATTCCAACTTTGAACTTTGACTCCAACCAAAGAGAAAAAAGGTGCAAAATTTTTGAGGGCATGTTTGGGGTATTGTGCTAAGTGCTAACATTAACAAGTCATTGTAGGAACTAAGTTTACTGGGTCAGCGCTAGCTAGCTTCAATGCAAGGCTCACTTTACTTCCTGTGCTAACCAACCTAACATTGTTTGTTTCAGGTTGCGTGTGTTATGATCTAATTCCGCTTCTGTTTTGGGTTGTTAGGCAAAAGGGAATCTCACTAGTTTCATCAATCTGTGCCTCTTCTGAAATGCATTCATTCTCCTTAAAAAAAGGAATGAAAGAGAACCCACTAAGCGTGTAAATAAAAGATACTATAAAACAAAGCTAGTCAACAATTCCTTGCTATTATGAACTTCCCTCTGCTCTCTACCTTTGCCTTTGATTCAATATTGTCTTGTTGAGTTGAATTGAGTCTCCTAGCACGTAACTGTTCAAGGTTTTCCACTGCTTGATATATAGCCTACAATTACAAGGTTCACTTCAGCTAATTGTTTCAATCCAGAAGCTTGTTTATAAAGGCAAAGAAAGAAGCAAATTACAAGCAAGATGTGGCAGAGAAGCCACGAGTCTTCTGAGGAGAGGAAACTGGAGCTTAGACTTGGTCCACCTGGTGAAGAGTCTCTCAATGAAGACATGAAAAACGTCAAGAGAGAAAGAGATGAATCACCACTCACTCTTGGTTGCCTTTCAAGCACCTCCACATGCTATCACCAGCATAATCCTCAGCAGGCTAAAGCTAAAGTTTCATCCTTTCTTCAGCTTCAATCAAGCCCACAAAACATGCCAAGGATGGGAGAGAAGAATGCATTCTTATCCTCTTCTGCAAATTCAGATGTGCCTAAAAAGTCTCAAAAAAGGTACTCCTGATTTTCTCTCTTATAATCTATACATATTGAACTTTTTTCATATGTTTGATATTGTTGTGGTCCATGAAAAGCTTAGTCAGCGTTTCTGTAGTATAGATAGATAGATATAGTGTTATATATAAACCACTTTTCAGTGCAAGAATTGATTATGAAGCTTTTCATTATTAATTGCAAAAAAATTCTGTATATTTGAATAACCATACCAATCCTCATCCATTAAAAGGGCAATTTTTAGCTTTGAAACCTTGTATTGTATCCTTCACTGTCTAGTTTTGAAATTTGACATTGGCTTGGGTGAGTGAATATCTGCCCCTATCTCTATCTCCTTCCATTGTCTTTTCTTTGCTCCTTCCTAGTGAAGGGGTATTTTTGCTTGCTTGGTGGTTTCAAATAACTTTCAATAGAATCAATTTTATGTAGAAGTACTAAATATGAGAAATTGAGTGATTCTAAGCTTATGCTGATATGCTATTTGTATTCTTTTTTGTGTAGTGTTTATTATTTTCACTGTTCATTTTCATGTCTAACTTTATATATGGATCCACTTAAAACAGAACTGCTGCTGGTCCAGTAGTGGGTTGGCCTCCAATTCGTTCATCCAGGAAGAATCTTGCAAGTGGAAGCTCTTCTAAGTCACCTTCTGGGTCCCAGCAACATCAACATGTGGTTCCAGACAAGGTTGCTAGCAGCAACAAACCTATTGGGAACTCTGGTGGTAAAGGGTTGTTTGTGAAGATCAATATGGATGGAGTTCCCATTGGTAGAAAAGTGGACATCAATGCTTACAACAGTTATGAAAAACTTTCATCTGCTGTTGATGAGCTCTTTAGAGGCCTCCTTTCAGGTAATATTCAAGTCATGGCCTTTTAGTTCAATAATTGTGTCCAGTGTTGTCAATTTAATCACATTTGATTATACATTTGTTGTTGACATACATAATTGTTTGAGTGTGGAAATTTGTATAAATGTCAACCATGCTACATTGCAATTGAAAATAGCATTAGCTTATAGTCAATATTTTTTCACCAAACAATTTTTTTAATGTAAGATTTCCAAGTGGCCTTTTTATACCAAATTGTTTTTTTTTTCTTTTTAAACTCAGTTTGAGAATTTGATAATGAAACTTGATGCAGAAATAAATTTATCTCATGTTGTGTTTTCCCACTGCTGTTCTGCTGAAAGAGATTCCTCTGCTGGTGGAATTCACAACAAGGAAGAGGAAGAGAAAACCATCACGGGTTTATTGATTGGAAGCGGGGAATATACTCTTGTTTATGAAGATAATGAAGGAGACAAGATGCTTGTTGGAGATGTGCCGTGGCAGTAAGCATCTTATCAATGTGGATCTGATGCATTTTTATCTTATTCTATTCATCAATAATTATATTCCATTACTATAGTTTGTGTATGTGGGCCAATTCCAAATTAACCTTTATTCTCAAAACCACTATGTCAGTTAATTGGATTTATAGTGCTTAACAATTACTATTTTTGTGTGTATACTGTGCATAAAATACAAAGCACTACATGCCATGCATTTTGTGTTCCACACGTGAAACTTTGCAATTGGTTTTTCCTATGCTATTGTGTAATGGTTTTTCCCTATCTAATGGTGCGGTGCCACGTTATTTAATGAAGGTGACACCTCATGTGTTATTAAATTCAATAAATGATGTGGTAGCACATCATTGAATGTCTGTGTAAAATTTCTTTTAATAATATAATTTCTTCTTAATGTTGTAATTAATGTTGGAATGCAGCATATTTGTATCAACAGTGAAGAGGCTGCGGCTGTTGAAGAGTTGTGATCTTCGTGGTTATACCTGTGAGTTGGAGTCTTTAACTTAATTGAGAAGAATAGAACACTTATATATATAGTTCACTAGTACTATTCCCTTCCCTCTGTTTTGTTTTTGTTATGATCAATGATTGATGAAACTTATTTTCTTGTTCTCAGTAGGAAGTAAGAAAGACTAATACAATACACCACTTGACGCAGCAAATGAGAAATAAAGGATGGGGCTGTTTGAGGTCTTCTCCCATGCTGAAACTCTTGGAGAGTGTTTTTATTTGACATTTTGGTTCCTTTAATTTCTGCCTTGAAGATCAGGGAATGGAATATTGTTCTAACTTCCAAGCAATGTGTATGAACGTTTTTGCTTTTAATGAAGATTTAAATTGTTTTATGTTCCGTAAACATAGGGTGAGGAAAAGTGTTCCCTCGTGATTTAATGTTGAGTAGCCATTAAATTGCCTTGGCTTGTATTCTAAAGTCCTTTCCTTTTCATAGCCTAGTAGTTAGGGTTGAATCATTTTCATATGGTCATGGTAAAGCACACCCACCCATGATTGGTTATCCATTCCACCATTTTTGGCCAATCAAAACTTGGATTATAAGTTGCATGTCTTGTGATTAACTTTTGGTTTTGAGGATTAGACTCACCGTTTGATGAGAAATATGTATTTTAGAGTGTAAAATATGAAATTGAGATTTTAAGGATATCATAATTTTTTATTCTCATAATAATAATAATAATAATAATAATGATAATAATAATAATTATTATTATTATTATTAACTTTTTAACAATAATTGTCATTACACTTTATTCTTTAAAATACATTTCTTTTAAATTTTAGAGGAGTAAAAAAAAAAATCTAAATTTGAAAACTTAATCCCACGGCTAACAATTTATTTCCTAGATTTTTATTCACGCAATTTAATTGATAGAATGACTTCAATTCAACTAGATTGAATCATTGATGTTAGGGTAAGGTAGGGATTATAGGGGTGTTGCGGGTGTGCACATATTCACACTATGAAAAATATCTCACAACAAATCTTCACGGGCAAAATATGTGTGTGTGAAAAAGTTAAGACCACGCGTGTACACAAAGTGACACACTTGACCAATGCCTCCATATATGTCACCTTTATCACAATATCCAACAAGAGAAACTAAACTTTAAAATAAATATCTTCAACAAATCAAAACAAAACTCACGTGTAGCATACACCAATTTGAAATTAGAGAAGCTTACACCTTTTTGTCACGGCAAGATAATATGATTTCTTGTTCAAGCATTAATAGACAGAGAAAAAAGAAACCCAAAACAAGGTCAAATTGATGTTTTAAAAACGGAACTGAAAATAAACCACCAAAGTTTTTGTCATAGGTCTATTGGTTTAACTGATGAAATTGAAATAGCTAGAGTCTAACATGATAACTTAATTAGAAATAATTAGATGGAAAATATGAACAGTTCACATTCTACCGTTAATTTGGTCCGATTTTCGAAACCAAAGTCAAAGATTTAATTTTATTAACATGCACAACATTGCACAGGATAATAAATTTAAAATGAAAAAAATTATTGAAAAATATAATATTTAACATTATTAATGCATTGAATGTTGTGATAATTGTAATTTTTATCATAGGTCAATTGTGGTATCCTCCATGGGAGACAATCTGTTCGAGCCGGGTAGGACCTCTATGGGTGGTAACTGATCTACGTGCTCGGTGGTAACTGATTAAATTGAAATAGCTAGAGTCTGACATGATAACTTAATTAGAAATAATTAGACAGAAAATATGATCAGTTCACAATTCACATTCTACCTGTTAATTTGGTCCGATTTTCGAAACCAAAGTCAAAGGTTTAATTTTATTAACATGTACAATATTACACAAGATAATAAATTAAAAATAAAATTTTTTTATTGAAAAATATAATATTTAATATTATTAATGCATTAAATATCGTGATAATTGTAATTTTCAATAAAATCTTTACATTCTTAATTTATTATTTTATGTAATGTTACTCAGATTAAAAAAACCATTAATTTTATTAGGCCATATGGAGATTTTTTTTCGTGGGTATAAATTTAGGGTGGGGGATGATGTCCCAGTCCAAAGCAGGGAAAGTCTTCGGACTCTTTGAGGTACTTACATTTTACCTCACCCCAAGGAGACAAGTGAAAGTTCGAACCTGCGACTTGTCAGATATGAGACCCTGTCTTGTTCAACTCGAACTTTAGACCATATGGAGATGATGGTAACTATTACACCATGACTCAATTAAAAGATTTAATTTTATTATTATATTTCGGCCATAAAGACAATATGTTTAATTAATTAAATTTACCTTATGATTGGTGTTATAAGAATATATGATTGAAAGAATATTTTGCGATTTGTCTAATAGAAATTAACTATAAATTTTCCATTCTGCACAAAACAATTTGTGCAAGAGTCCCAAAGGGAAAGGTAATGTATACTCCATTAACTATCAGAAATACTTTTTTTTGTGAAAGTTATCAGAAATACTGTTTGATGCTTTATGTCGGAAACAGGATCCGTTAAAAGGGCAGTGGGCTGGGCATGGCGCATTTACAAAATCCACCGTGTTCAATTGCAAGCAAAATGTGCAATATATAGTGAAAATACCTTTTTCTATGCATTTTATACACAAGCCCAATTTAAAGAGGCATTGTTCTAATTACACGATCATGATTGAGGATAAGTTTTTACCAAAAATAAAAAATAAAATTGATTGAGGATAAGTGTTTCTATATTTACTCCTCATCCTCATATTGGAATTTTGAAGCATCACTCACTAGTAAAAGTAATTTCTCTGAATGGATTAAGCGGTTGCGTTGCGTGATATGAGAAGTATGCACTAAGATTGTGTTTAATTTTGATTAACGCGCATAAGGCTGAAATTAAAATACTTTATACACAGTGAATGTCAAATTGTCAATGTCTAATGTTTCAATTCTGGTTAGTAATAACTTCGGAATATTTGGTCCCAATTCTTGCGAAGTTAGTGACTTAGTGCCAATCAATTGGACCGCTTACAGCTTGATTATGATGCACAGACCCATTACATTGCTTGATTATGTCAATGTCAATCCATGGTTCTTTTGACCAAAAAAATCCCATAGTTCTTACAATAATATCAAAATGTCACAATGATTAAATAGATGTCACAATCATGATAATCTTCTTATCACCATTGCAATTCTATACCTACTCTGTGTAATTAATGTATCCTTTATTACTATTTATAGACCAACCACAAAATGACATGGTAATTAAGCACTTCTTTTTAATTGCCATTCGAAATGTGCTTTATAATATATAGTTGCACATATTCTCTGTTTGAAAGTATAAGGTATAATAATTTTAAAAGTAAATTTCCATAGATTGTAATTTCTTATTTGAATTTTTTTAAATGTAAATATTTTTTTATCATTATTAATTTGTTCTCAGCTCAGCATTTTCTTTAAAATAATGTATCTAAACATTTAGTTTTTGAAATGAAAATTTAGTATAAATCCATGGAGTAGTGATTGTAGTTTGTAAATGAGCTTGTTAGAAGCAATTAATCTAGTTTCATGTCATAAGCATATCTCTACGCCATATTAGTTTCATTCATAAAAACTTTACCAAAACCAAGGACCCTCTTGGTTTGTTGACAAACTTTTCACGCAATGGTGATGGCATTCTCAGACAAGATCCAAGTGTGGTGGGGACCTTATAACACGAGAATTATGGATGAGAGGGATGGTATTAAATAGTAGAATTAATATACTAATATTTCATTTTGCATACCTTGATGAAATATATTAATTATTATTATTATTATTATATTGTGTAGGACAAATCCAGTCTGGATGAGGATGATTTGATTACTTACTAACTACAAAATGACAATAACAAAACTTGAATGGCTTTTAATTTGCTTAATTCTATTATGATGCTTAAACGTAAATAATGAGTTGGAATATGATATGATGATGGTATGGAATCGTACATGCACATGCTCTGGCTTGTGGTTGTGGACAATGATTTTATGCTTTCTAAAGGTTTCCAACCAAATTCATCACATGCAACCAACGTAACTGATGGGCCCAACTTATTTAATTTGCTCAATCTTTGTTTTGGTATTATATACCACAGATTAGGTATTATATCTTTGAGACATATATGCAGGCCTCTAAGTTTAATTTAATTTCTTCTCCTCGATAAGTATATTTTAAGATTATTGATACTTGAAAACGGTTTCCTTTTATTGGAAATTACTTTATGATGGTATTGGTATAAAGCATCTGTAGTTCTGTTTTGTTCCCACATCTTTCTCACTTAAATATAAAGTGTATACACACGGAGTTTATCTGTAAAAGTTGAAATTGATCTTGATTTTTTTTTAACTAAAGGAGCTACTTTAATGAAGATGGTATTTCATAGTTTAATTTATAATCCCTATTTTCATCCTACAAAATTATAGTGTCATTATTTTGTTCTGAAAGCTTTTTATTAATTATCATTGATTAAGTTTTCAGTTATGTAAAGTACGTTGTCATGACTTTAATCTTAAAAAAATTAATAATAATTTAGTCTATTAATTTATACAAAATATTATGAAATTAAATCTTAAATTAAGGCTCCATAAAATTAATTTATTTTAGTATGTAAAAGAACAATTTTGAATAATGTTTTTTAGAGACTAAAGTAATGAAACTCGTATTTTGAAAGAATGAAAAAAGAAGTTTACTTTATTACTATTGATACTATATCTGCCCACTGATTTTGAGACCCTACATAGATCCTCTTCGTAAAGAGCTAAAACGTGTGAAAATTTATTGAAGTTATTGTCGATCCTTTTTTTTTTGAAAGATTTATATATTAATAGTTGTAAAAAAAGGAAAAAAAAATGAAGAATTTATATATATAATATTTATTTTAAAAATATCATTACAGTATAAAAATTTAAAAGTATTTAAATTACAACCTAAAAAATAATAATTTTTTATCGTATTTTTATGTCTAAATTTTAAATCAAATGCAATTTTATTCATATCGTAAGAAACATGGTGAAATCAGCATGTACATCCCATAGATATAATAATAATAATAATAATAATAATAATATAATATATTAAGATTTACAGTTGTCTCTCTGCACGTGCGGTCGAGTATTATGTCCCTCAAATATGGGCTTTCAAGACGTTACTCCAAAAACAACATTAATTATTTTATAAGCAATCATTCTTCCTGCTTTGCTTCTAATGAGTAATGAGTAATGACAGTTCAAAAAAGAATTATGATAAATTGAAAATTAACTGTTCGTGTCGATGAGGAAAAATGTGTGAAGAAATAAAATCACTTATTAGTAATTTATTTTGCAAAAACTCTCCTGTTCCAAGAATTAATATATAAATAAGTTGGACCATCCCCAAGACGAAGAGGGTGCTTGCTCTAGCATTTGTAACATCATCCAAACAATCATGATTTGATAAAAAGATTATGATTTTGTTTTGGGAATTTGATCTTTTATTTAATAGCAAACGAAAAACTAAACACAGGGCTAGAAGCATATGTAGGTGCAACAGAGTTAAATCAGATTACTACTACCCATATGTCCAAAACAAAAAGTGGTAGTTTAATGTATGATTCCAAATTTAAAATCCTTTATAATCTCTATCCATATCATCATCTTCAATTGGAGGGAGTGGTGGGGTCTGGTCAGAACAAGTAGAGGCGACCACTATTCTAAATTAAGGCACCATTTTCCCTGTCACTTTCTTTGCACTTTAAAATAAGAAATTTATTTTGTTCCATCTCGCATTGAATATTTTCTCTCTCGCGTAGTTCAAACGGAAAAAAGGTGAAAATTAAAAGTCCTATTTAAATATTTTCTTTCTCGCATTTAATATTTTCTTGTTCTTAATAAAGGATAAAATTATAAGTTTTTAAAATAAATGAAAGATAAAATTTTCAATTTAATTTATTAATACATTCTATATAGTGGAATTGATTTGAGTTTTCAGTTTTCACTTTAAGCGTTTGCTTGGTGTCATCGAAGTGAGCTAAAATGGAAGAGAGGGGCGAGAGAAATGCTGTAGAAGTTGGAATACTCAGTTGTTTGGTGCATTGAAGAAATGATTGATAAATAAGGAAAGATGGTGGTCCCCATGCAAAATTGATTTCTTCACTAATTTGAAGAGAGAAGCGGAGAAATCTAGCACCTTACTAATAAAATCAATTTTTTCAGTATGTTTAAATCGATTTTTTGCCACATGATTGGTGTAGATAATCAATTTTTTATACCACATAATCGATTATTTAACTGCATTGGCGGGAAAATTGGCTAAAAATTAGTAAAAGATACCATTTCTTCACTCAAACCAAACAACTCATCTTACATCTCACTTTTATTTCCCATCTATTTCTCTCAGACCAAATAACTAGAGGTGTCAAAATGGGTCGGGCCGACCGGGCCGGCCGATCCGAACCCGCAATATGGGAGGACTTGACTTAAATTAGAGGCCCGAATTTTTGCCGGGCTTTTTAGCCCGAAAATGAAAAAACCCGGTCTTAAGCGGGTTCGGGCCGGGCTACCCGATCGGGCTAACGGGCAGCCCGTTTTTTTAAAAATGCCTTGCTTTTTTAAAATTTATTATTTGTAGGATATAAAGTTATAGATTTAATTACTAACAAAGTCTATTTTTATATTTCAGAATTTGATGGTGAAGATGATGATGGTGAGAGGGAAGAAATTGTGTTTGAAGACACCAATCTTTCTCAAGCAACTCCAACTTGAAGTTTTATATTTCATAATTTCATTTTAGTTGAATGTTTATTTAGTTTCATTACTTTCATGGGATTGATGGATGAATGTAATTTAATGTGATGGAGATTTATTTAAAATGAATGTTTTTTAGTTTCATGGGATTGATGGATGATGTATTTTAATGTGTTTGAAATTTGTTTAAAGTGTTGAATGTGATTTGTTAGGGTAGATTATGTTTTTAAATGATTTTTATAACTAAATTGTATTTTTTTTTTAGTTTTGTAAAAATATAATTGTTTACAATTTTTAATGAGCAACATTTTTGAATAAGTTATTTTTTTTAACCGGGCCGGGCCACACAAGCCCGCTACCCGCATAGGGTCGGGCTAGGGCACTAAGTTCACATAACCGAATTTTTGCCGGGTATTTTAGCCCTGCCCGCACAAGCCCGCTACTCGATGCGGGCCGGGCCGGGCCGGGTAGCCCATTTTGACATAAAAATCATATCCATCTATTCTCTATTTCTCTCCTTCCCACTTTTCTTCTCTTTATTTCTCTAAACAAACCAAACAAAGAATAAGTGTCTGTTTTAGTTTATCATTGCATATAATTGATTATAAAAAATAATGATTAAAATATGAAAGTAAAATTATATCCTAAACCCTAAACTATGGTTTTGAACAGTGAACTGTACAAACATAAAGTCTCTGTTTGGAATAGATGAAAATAAGGGGAGAAAATCAAAGAAGAGAAAAGTATATTTTCTCTTGTTTGGATGACCATAGAAAACATGATGGAAATAAAACTATACCTGTGGGACTCGCCAAAATGGTTTTCTTCCCTCCTTCGGTAAGAAAACTCACAATGACAACGATCATTTACTCTCATTCCAAAACTACCCCTCTTCCTCCCTTTTAAGAAAAGCACCATGTCAAGTGGTCATCTAGTAAACTTGGTAAACTAACTACCAAAGTAAACATAATAGTACTAATTAAATAAAAAATAAAAATAATAGAAAATGATGGAACATGCTCAAGTTAAATATACAAACATACACAATATCGATTCATGCTATTAGGGACAACTCATTATCGAATTAAATTTTTATATATACTTGAAGTAAGGGTAAAATTATAATTATATATAATATACATTTTTTCCTTTTATTTTTTTTACTTATTTAAACTTTTCTTTTCTTTTTTTCATTTTTCATTCATTTTCTTTAAATCTAAACAACATAAAAATACACTCATTTTTTATTTTCTTTTCTCTTCACTTTCTTTCCTCTTATTTTCTTTTCTTATATCCATACAAAGTGAAAAGCAAACGGACTATAACTGGCTGAAAGTCCAGCTCCGTGTCACAGAGTGTAGTGCTAAACCATGAACCAGGGAATCATATCTCTCTTGTATGTGTCGGTTTCGGGCGGGTCAAACAATAACGAGGTCAACGAATTCTTACTGGTTATTATGGACGAGACGAGACGAGTCTCCGATGATTTGATTTGAGAAATGAGAATGAGAAGTCCTCGGCGAGTATTTGGTTGGTGACATTGGTTATTGCGTGGGTGGACCCACCCAGTCCCACCACCAAAACTGTCATTTTCTTTTGCTTATTGCCAGCTACTTGCATTCGCTGGATGTGCCTTCCTTTTTCCGTAACCATTCCTCTTTTCCCATATTATCCTCACCCCAATAAATATCTCATATATATGCTTATGGATCATAATTCTAAAATAATCTATAGTATTAACACTTTTATATGAAACAAGATTTTCTTTTTTGGGTTTATGGATCTGTATCACGTGAATTTCTAAAAGTAATTTTCTTCTTTTGAAATGTCAGTTTATTTTACAAGTTAGAATATAATTAACTCATCTTTTTTATATTATTAGCCAATAATTAATATCTTTAGTTACATATATGCTTTTTAATATGATCTATCATTAACGTGTATTTAATATTTATTTATATGCCATTTATTTTTGTTCCGGAGGAAAATTGCACCTCGGCTCATTCTAGCCGGCATATTCGCAGCGCCACGTCACAACATCTTAATAAGGCGGTTATAACTGAGTAACTAACTTTCCTGCCAATTTACTCCTATAAATACATGGTTTTGCATCCTTTTCAGGTATACACATTCATTCTAATATTATACACTCTGATTAGGGTCCTTACTAACTTAAGCATCGGAGTCTCTGCAAGTACATCCTGCCCCGCCGTGCTCCGTCGTGGAGTGCGAGAAGCTTCAGCGTCTCCGACCAGATAACGCCGCGAGGAAATTCCATACGAACTCCATACGAACAATTTTTATTTTTAAACTTTTTAATTTCAAATTATTATCTCTTTGGTTTATTTTCTTCAAAATTTTTATTAATAATTTCTTAAAAATATTTTTATTTTATAATTTATGCAATACATAAATATCAATTTAGTGGTAAAAGAGAAAAAAAAACACACACATGAGCATACCTTGATCCAATTGACATTTGTATGGTTAATAATTTTTTTTACTGTAGTTAATAATTAATACTTCTATTGACCCAAGAATGTGCTAAGAGTCCGATACGTTTAGATAAATGTCAAACAACCTCATATATTATATTCCATAACAATTTTAATCTATAAAAATATGTCTAATAGTAATTTTGTCATTAAAAAATGATATTAATTGTCCATTAATATGAAAAATACTTAAATGTGCTATCATCTTTTGTATAGTCCATAACAACACCATTAATTAAGCTTTTAATCAAAGAATTAAATTAACATTTTTTATGATAAAATGACTAAATTGATATGACATTCTTTTTTTTATGACAAAGTTAATGTCACTTTTATCTCGATTTAGTTAATGCCACTTTTGTTTTAGATATCAACATCATAAAAAAGAATGTTTTAGTCAAAACAAATAAATAATTTTCCATGGTGATTTACTTGGCTTTTAGCTTAATGTTCACATTAGTTTTATCCTACAAAAAGATGATTTTAGTTTGTTCTTTGAGTAGAAGGAAGGGTGTTAGGGTCAAAAGAGAAAAGGAAAAAGAAAAAAATCTCTTGAAACATAGCATATGATAATATGATATCCCCTACTCAAGGTCGAGGTCCAGGTGAGTGGTTCTGAAAATTTTCTATTTGGAGGTCGCTTTCTCTTTTTACTGTTTTCAGTAAGCGGTTTACCAGAGAGAGTGAGTACACTACACACAAATGCTCTGTTTACAGTCCCTTCATTCCTTTCTTCTCATCCTTCCCTTCAACTTCAAACCCCCTTAACTTGCTTCTTCCTAACTTTACCACAACACACACCCATTTTATTTTCCCACTCCTCTCTCCTCCAATTAATTATCATTCTGGGACCCTGGTTTTTCCATTGTTTTGTTACTTTCTATATTTTGTCATCTTTCATCAAAGTGTTGAAGAGATACAACAAAAAGCATGTTCTTTTAAGCTGGAGCTATAACTCCATCAAATTTTTAATGACTTTGGTGTCTGGTTTCTGCTTAATTTGTGATTTTTTGTTTTTTCTCAGATGAATTTGTACTTGGCTGTACCATTTTTTCTTCAAACTTAGATCAAGTTGCCTCCTTTATTTTGCTCTTTCTTCGTTCTTCCACTGTTGCTTACTTTCTTTGGATCAAGCTCGCTCTTTTCCGCTATTTTCCCTGACCCTTTTGCTCAAAATTGTTGTCAGTTATTTTGTGCTAAGCAATGATTGTTGTACGAAAACCCCACTGGGAGTTGCTTCCCTTTCTCCTCTTTCTGCTTTACCTTAACTGCGTCAGAACTAGTTCTTACCCGATGGCACCTATGAACTGTACGGACACGAGCCGGGTTTGCACTTCTTTCTTGGCTTTTAAGCCTCAACCGAACCAGACATTGGCTGTGATACAGAGCATGTTTGATGTGTTGCCTGGTGACATCACTGTTGAAGGCAATGACTGGGATTACATATTCATCAGGAAGAACTGTTCTTGTGCTGCTGGTATCAAGAAATATGTGTCTAACACCACCTTCACTGTGAAATCCAATAATGGATTGGTGTATGATTTGGTGATGGATGCTTATGATGGACTTGCTTTCCTTCCCAACACCACTCGGAGGGCAAAGAATGGTGCTGTTATATCACTGAGGTTGTTCTGTGGCTGCTCTAGTGGACTGTGGAACTATCTGATGAGTTATGTTATGAGAGATGGGGATAGTGTTGAATCCTTGGCAAGCCGATTTGGGGTTAGTATGGATAGTATTGAGAGTGTAAATGGCATCGATGATCCTGATAATGTCACTGTGGGTTCACTTTACTATATACCTCTGGATTCGGGTTAGTCCTTCTTTGCAGCCTTCTTTAATCCTTTTCTTAGAATGTGCCTGTATGTACAGTATTTATTATGCATGTGCAGATATGTTTGAGTTTGAGAGGGATGCTTTAGTTCTATATTGCTTTATGCAGTGGCTTATTGTTCAGTTTAGGACAACTGGGTGGAATGTGAGAATTGGGGCTATTTTTAGTAGGGTAATTTATAATATAATTTATGAGGGTTCTGTAATTGAGGTTTGAGAAAAAGTGACTGAGTATACTGCTTTTTGAGCTTTCTAGTTTAAAGTGTTATTAGATCACTTAAGCAAATAAAATGTACTTCCCCATGATAAATGGGAATATGAAGACAGGGTATAAAGCAACTAGCAAATTAGATATGTAAAGATTGTGTCTGCATGTAACTACTGATACAATTGAAAGGGATTTCATTTAAGTGGTTGAGAATTGGGAAAATCATGGTTTGTCGAGTGGTAGCATTCAATGTGTTGAGAAACTCATGCATGTATGGAAAATGCCTCATATCAACTGCTAGAAATTTAAAACAGAAAAATTTGCTATTTTTTGTGCATCAATCACTTAGACAAGAAACTAGATTGGAGGGATTGCAGACTGCATTTGAATATTTAAACCTGAGTTTTTTTTGGCACCTTCTCTTTCCCCCCCAATGGCTGCTGCATTCCGTATCCAAACAAGATAAATTTTAATATTAAATCAACTCGGTACCTTTCTAGCATATTGTTGTTAGAGTGGTTTATCTTAGTCTCTCCATGCAGAGTGAAACTGAAAACTGAAGAATATCCCATTTTCTATGTTAATGATGTCAAATCGTCTGAGACCTAGAGGAGCTTAAGTCAAGGAATGTTCTCTGGGTTATATTTTAGTTTCTTTATATTTGGGACAAATATGATCAGTTTCTGAGTGAGGAGGTTTTGGTATTTATTCTGTAATGCAGTTTAATTTGGGAAAATAAGAATTGGAAAATATTCACTTTTATTGAATTGACTAAGCAGAAACTGCTCATTCAATTATCTGTACCTATGGCTATATCCACTGCTTTGATGTTTTACATGTAACAGATTTGTTTGTATTCCCTGAGCATTATTTACTGATGAACCAATATTCCAATTGTATTTGTGAAATGCAATAATATTACCTTCCCTTGAATCCTGACCGCAATTTGAATTATTTCACTGCATTGCAGTTCCTGGTGATCCTTATCCCCTGAACAATGCTTCTCCACCAGCTCCTGTTCCTGCCCCATCTGTTGATAATTTTTCAGGTATTGATCAACATATGCTATAAAAGGGAAAATAAGTTTTCCTTTTCCTTTGGCTCATAGTTTGTAGTTTGTCTGTCACATCTCTATCTATGCACAAACTAGTAGTGGTGTTTGCTGGTATTAGCCCAAAAAGAAAAGTTTTTGGGCATACAGTCTGTTATCTTGTGCTTTTAGTTTAAGCTGAATCTTACTGATTATTTTGAAACCTTAAATTCTTGGGGGAAAATTATCATGCTGATGCCTATCCTCAAGTCTATTTCACTTGGCTTTAAGTGAAATAATGTTATTGTAATGGCTTCATTGTCTAAAGTGAAGCTTAGAGCTTCATGTAACATCTATATAGGTCTCTGTGAATGAGACGTTTTGTAGCTATAAAGTATAAACACATGAAAAAGTAGTTATACTTATATGAGGTTTTAGTTATAACAGATGATATATTAATAGTAGTCTAGGGTTTGGCTCAGGTGATAGAGTGGTGGTCTGGAGATTTCACAAGTCATGTTTAAATCTTGATAAGACAATTAAATGATAATAAAAATGAGTAAAAAAAAATTCTCATGTAGCTAACTGATTTTACCGAGTAGCAATAGCATTTTGACAAATTTTACTGAGTTACTGATCCCTGTCCATTGTTCAATGAATTGCAATACTAGTACTACAAGGTATTTGTTTCTCTTGAACTTCATCCATTTGTATTTATCTTTTTCTAATTCCCTTAATTTTTTTTTATTATTTTGGGAGGTTTTCTTTGTATATATTTTCAGCCTAGGTAGAATATTTCTAGTTATTTGTGCAAAAACAGAATGTTCTCTTTATTTATTTAATTTATTTATGTTTTGTTACAGGTGATCAAGTCAATCATAAGGCTCATGTACCCTATGGATGGATCATTGGGGGTTTAGGAGTTGGTCTTTTTCTGATACTATTAAGCGTAATTCTTTGTGTTTGCCTGAGATCATCAAATTGTTTTGCTGAAGCTAGAAATCATGAAAAAGGTGCTGAGGGAAAGATCTCTCATAAATTCCATATTCTCCGTAACCCAAGTTTTTTTTGTGGTTCCGGAAGATACATATGTGGCAAACATGTTGACCAGAAGCAAACAGATGGTGAATCCAGCAATCACACGATTACCATTCCCAAAGCTTCAAGTAACTAACCTACTTATTGGATTCTCAAATAGTATATTATTCCTATGAATTGCAGCTTAAAGTAATCATGTTTTGTGTGTGGCACGAATATGCATTGCATAGTTCCAATGGCAAGCAGGAAAACACAGGCGCACACACAATTTTTAGCATGTATGTTACATAAATCCTCAAAATGCTGAATGCTATTATTTTATACAAAATTTTGAGGATTTAAGTTGTTTAGTTCTGTATCAATTCTTGGAAGATGTAGGTATATGATGTGAGTTGATAGTGTTTCAGGCAGAACATTCATTTACATCTAATTTTCATGTTAATTTTCTTCTTGGGTATGCTGGTTTCAACTTTGAAAAGGCTGCTTTTTTATGATATAGCCTTTTTTTCAAATGCTACTATTTGCATCTTGTGAGAAAAGTACTAAAACAGAAATTTTGAGGCGGTTGCCTTTCTTTTTTTGAAAAAACCTAATTATAATAAAAATTTTAAACATGTTTTTTTAATTAAAAAAAGCACAAGCAAATGGGCCCAACACTCCAAAAAAAAAGTTGTGGTCTTATTTGTTTAAAAATTCTTTTCAAATGGGAAAGTGGTTTGTCATTTAAAATGGGAATTTATGCATAATATGCTTACATTGTTATTGCAGGTCTGGGGCCTGAAGTATTTGATATGGATAAGCCTGTGGTTTTTACATATGAAGAGATTTTTTCCTCAACTGATGGTTTCTCTGATTCAAATCTACTTGGGCATGGAACATATGGGTCTGTTTACTATAGCCTTCTGCGTGACCAGGTTCGTTGCTGTGTACTTATAAGGCCCAGTTTGGATAAAACTTCTGCAGAAGTCCTTCTAGGTGAAAAAAATTAGAATGAATCAAGAGGTCAAATGTATTTAACATCTCCATAAGTTGAAATTAGTTACTTATGGAGAAGTTAAATGGGAGAGCTTTTGGAGTAGGTGGGCTACAAAGACTAAT
Source organism: Sesbania bispinosa (assembly GCA_026901365.1). Lineage (NCBI taxonomy): Eukaryota > Viridiplantae > Streptophyta > Magnoliopsida > Fabales > Fabaceae > Sesbania > Sesbania bispinosa. The sequence goes on along the minus strand of QLOH01000470.1, from coordinate 156,350 downwards.
TTTAACTTTGGAGAAGTTAAATGCATTTGACCTCTTTGATTTATTCTATTTTTTTTTCACCTAGAAGTACTTCTCTAGAAGTTTCATCCAAACAGGCTCTAAGTCTATTACAGTATAAAGCAGGTATGATTCTCATACCATTTTTACTTGAATCCTTCTAGGAAGTTGCAATTAAAAGAATGACAGCTACAAAAACAAAAGAATTTATGTCAGAGATGAAAGTTCTGTGCAAGGTTCATCATGCTAATCTGGTAATTTCTTTTTCAATCAAAATAAATTACATGCTTTGATTTTGGAGCCAATTGCTTGCCACATTTCAAAAGTCTGAGTCATATTTTTTATTAATTTTGTCAAGGTAGAGTTGATTGGCTATGCAGCTAGTCATGATGAGCTTTTCCTAGTTTATGAATATGCTCAGAAGGGTTCACTCAGAAGCCATTTGTATGATCCTCAAAATAAGGGTAAGATCATGTGTCTATGGTTTAAATTTGATGAATATTAATCACTGCTATATGTGTGGACATGGTGCATATAAATTTATATTTAGATTTAGATTTTAAATTGACTGCTTACAGCATTTTTCCCAGTTATTTTGATGAGATATACAACTGTGCAATAAGAAAAATAACATTAGGGATTCTTTTTCAAGCAGGTTTAAGAGGTAGTAATACTAATATAAGATTCTATTGTTCATGTTGTCCATTATATCTGTCACTGTGATTTGATCTTATGTGGTAGTAATACAAGAAAGTTGCAATGGCAAGATTGGCATTTGTGCACCCTTATGACTGGTTTTTGAACTCAAGAGGAATGTCATTCTCATTTGTTTCCTAAATTTGCTGTCTATTCTTAAGGTTGTGTAAAAAAGTGATTTATATTTTAGAGATCTTATGTAAATTACAAGTTATTTTTCATTTGGTTACAATAATAAAAAGTACTTTTATTTTAAAAGTTAGTTATAATTTCTATTTTTCTTCAAAAAGCTACTCAAAGTAGCTTCTCAAAATATTCAGATATTTGAATATTTTCAAACTCTGCTTTTAAAAAAATAACTGTAACAAACATCTTAAGAAATTATGAAAGTGATTATTTTCCAGATAAAAGTGATTTTTTGATAAAATAATATGTAACAAACAGGCTCATATACTGGTTACTGGTTAGTTCAGTATGTCTAGATGGTACTCAGGTTCCAACCATGTCAGCAGACTACCATTTTTACTATAAGTAATTGATTGTTTTTAGTTGCTTGTGTTGTTAACATCTTGTTTGGGGGCATTCAGATCAAGTGGTCTTAGATCCATGTTAATAGTTGTTATTGAAACTGGCTGCTATTTCACTATAATGCAATTTCTTATGTATTGAAATACTTGAATGAAACTTATACTTGAGTCTTTACTCTTTACCAAGAAAATTCTATTTCAAAGATGCGGCTGGAATTGGTGTAATGACTGCCAAATTTCCAACATGTTGTATTGCATGAACAAGCAATGCATATATAGTTCATGTCCTTTTTTTGTCTTGCTTACAGGCCATTCCTCACTTTCTTGGATCATGAGGGTCCAAATTGCACTTGATGCTGCTAGGGGCCTTGAATATATACATGAACACACAAAAACTCACTATGTCCATCGTGATATCAAGACAAGCAACATTTTACTTGATGCTTCCTTTAGAGCAAAGGTAATGACAAATTTATACTCTATTGCATCATTTTACTGGATTGTCATTTCTCACTGATCTCTCTCTGTTTCTTTAGATTTCAGATTTTGGATTAGCAAAACTTGTTGGGAAAACAAATGAGGGAGAAATTTCAACTACCAAAGTAGTTGGTACATATGGATATTTAGCTCCAGAGTAAGTAATGTCCACTAACAATATTTTTTTCTTACAAATTTATTCCTCCAGTAAAAAAAATAATTGAAAAATTGTTTCTAATATTTTGCAGATACTTGAGTGATGGCCTTGCAACAACCAAAAGTGATGTCTATGCATTTGGTGTTGTGCTTTTTGAGATTATATCAGGAAAGGAGGCCATTATTCGAACAGAAGGCACAATGACAAAAAATCCTGAAAGACGTTCACTGGCATCAATAGTAAGTTATGCTTACAAGACATCATTGTGAATAACAGTTTGTACATACATATTGTTCTGCCTTGCTTTTCAGAAAAGATTGTAAGGGGTTTGTGTAACTTCAGTAGTCTCTCAAGATGGTGATCTCATCATATCCGCACTAATGATACAATGTTCAGGATGTCAGTAGGATAGGAAATAACTTAATGGCATTTCCCAACACCCCAACACACAATGTATGCAATATAACATTTTAATTTACAAATTAATATGAAAGTAGCATTATGAATGTCAACCTACTGGGAGGATGATCCAATAAATGGATATGGTAGTCCTTAACAGAAAGTATTGCATGAGAACTCTGTTTGTTAAGTACAATCATATACTTCTTCCCTGCTTTTAACTACAACCTTAGGGTGGGGAGTTGGAGTAGTCGAGGCATGTAAAGGCTGACCTAGATACCACTTGACAGAAATACCGAGGAAGGAAAGTAATTACCCTGTGAAATGATCTACTTCCTGATCTTTCATTTGCGCATATTTTGACTAAAGGAGAGTAACACAAATGTCTGGAAAGACACCCACATTAGATCTATAATGGTAAAATCTTTTCATCGGGATTCTCATATGTATACTACATTTATGAACTTGTAAACCTTAGATCAAATGTGATGAGAATTTATAAATACTTCTCTGTGGTTTTCTTGGCTGCTACATATGTGGTTTTCTCAGTACTAGTTGTTGGTTTTGTACTTTCTTAAAGCTCTTTATTCTCCTAATTTCATCTGTGATGGCATGCCCTTGTGTTTTACCATTGCAACTGTTCTCTTGGGTATTGCCTTAACGCATGTCAAATTGCAGATGTTGGCAGTTCTTAGGAACACACCTGATTCTATGAGCATGTCAAGCATGAAAGATTATATTGATCCAAATATGATGAATCTGTATCCCCATGATTGTGTATTCAAGGCAAGTTAGTTTCTTCATTTTCACAGGAATCCATGCAACTGTATAATTTCTTATACTATAATATCTTTAGTAAGAAGAAATAACCGACTCCATTTGTTTAAAAGTGATGTTAAAAAAGTGAGGTTTCACTGTTGTGACTCATTATCTTGGTTTGTTGTTTTGGTGTATGTATAGATGGCCATGCTGGCAAAGCAATGTGTGGATGATGATCCCATCTTACGACCTGATATGAAACAAGTTGTGATATCCCTCTCACAGATTCTCCTGTCTTCTGTTGAGTGGGAAGCAACTCTAGCTGGGAATAGCCAGGTATTCAGTGGCCTTGTTCAGGGAAGATAGTTACACAACAACATCTCTCTCACTCACTACTTCAACAGGATTCATTTTTCTGCATTCTACCCTTTTGTACTTTTTTGGTTGATAATGATGTATCCATAGGAGCAGAGACATGTGATGGGACCTGGTGGGTCAATATCTGTTTTTGGCTATTTATTTTCCTGAATGTCTTCAAAGCTTATATATTGGTTTTGTTTAGCTGCATTCCAATATGTAGAAAATTTTGTATGTAATTTAGAGTTTGTGATGACGGAGCTTAGCAAGTATTTTATTGCTCTGTGATTTGTATTTGATACAGGTTGTAACTTGACAGTAATCTATTTATGTTTATATTCTTTCATTCCTTGCATTTCTTCTTTCCTAATCTTTTCTGTGGGTTTCGTGGGGAGAGTGAGTGAGTAGTGTCATTGTCAAGTTTCTATTTTGCAAGGAATATTTGTGAAGAGCAATGGAATATTATCCCATACTCATTCTCCTAATAGAACTCCTATATATTAATTGAAGAAAATGAAAAACTAAATGCACTCAACATCTCAAAAAGTAAAAACATAAAAGAATATTTAATATTTATTTTATTTAGTAATTAAAGGAATTTATAGGAGGTATAAATAAGGATTTGGAGCATAAGTGATGGTTTATTTATTATTGAAAAGGTTCATACTAAAAAGGGTCTTAATAAGTGTCACAATGATACTAATTGATGAATCAATATATAAAAAATATCCATTCATTGAAAATCATGATATTTAGAGGCTGTTTGGGTGAAACTTCTGCAGAAGTACTTCTAAGTGAAAAAAATAGCATGAATCAAAGAGGTTAAATGCATTTAACTTCTCCATAAGTTAAAACTAGTTATTTTTCGAGAAGTTAAATGGAAGAGCTTTTGGAGTAGGTGGTCTACAAAGACTAATTTTAACTTATGGAGAAGTTAAATGAATTTGACCTCTTTGATTCATGCTATTTTTTTCACCAAGAAGTATTTTTCCATAAGTTTCACCCAAACAGGCTCTTATTATATTTGTAATATTAAATATTATTTAATTTAATAAATATTTTTAACTTTTAGTTTTTTAAGGGATTTGGTTAGCTATTTTCCCTTGAAAAAATAATTTAAATTTTTAAACCTTCAAATTAGTGGTTTCAATGTTGATTCTTGAAAAACTTTGATGAGATTATAATTTTCGGAAGTTTTTGAAATAGTGAAAAATAATTTATTTGCTCTTATCCATTTATGGAAGAAGTTACATTTCACAGGATGTTTGTGAAGAGTTGAGATATTTAATCTAAGGATAGTAAGCGTATCTTATGTGTGTTTAGTATTATTTATAACATTGTTTTATGCATTAAATAATTATCACATCATTTAATGAGTATGACACCTCATATATTATTAAACTCATTAAATAATGTGACAACAAATCGTTAATTATTAAATTCTTATTTTATTAATCATTTTCTTGTAAATTTAGAGTGGGGATAGCTATGTTTGTGAGACGGTATATATTTTGAGAAGGATTTTTCAAGTTTTCAGACAATTTTGTATACTTATGGAGTGTTTTCATGAATATAGGGAGATAATGTTGAGTTATATAAATTTTTGTGTATTCTATTATGAGTTTTTGTCACATCTTTTGACAAATAAAATGAGCCCACACACAAACATAAGTCTGTCTGCAGGTTAGCGGGTTGCTCCGTAATATGTGTGATTTGCTATGTCGTTTAGGCAAAAACGGCGTGGTTGAGTTGCGTTTATGAACCCGCCTTGTCGAAAATTTCAAATAACAGAGAGATGAAAAGTTTGGGGAATGCATCGAACAAGATGATGAAATTGGATTTTGAGAAGCAAGAGAATGATGACGTCCTCAATCGCCTTCACTCCGATCTTTCTTCTCTTTTCCATCAGGTACCAATTCTTGTCTTTTTTCTGTTGAAGAAATGCTATCATTTCTTAGGATAGGAGAGGAAAGGGAACAAATGCTATTGTTATCGTTTCAGTGAAAACTTTATAGATTAATCTGATTAGGTCTATAATTATTGCCGACAACCTAACGGGTATGTATGCCCCAACACAAAAAATGAAAAATCACACCTTTGAATTTGAATGGCAGATTGACGAGCTTGTTGTGAAAGCGTTTAAGGTGAAGAGCGTGAGCAAAGAGGGCACAAAAAAAATTGAATCTTTCTCCAATGTCTTGTCTGACATGCTGTCATGTTTAAAGGTGAAAGCCCTAAATCCTCTTCTGCACTTTGTTTTTTCAATGTGCTTTTTCCACAACTGAGTGTTTTTGGTGTTGTTCCCAAATGCAGCCATGGGTGCCCAGGTTGCAAATTGCACTCTCATCACCCTCAGTTGAGCCTGAGCCTGAGTCTGAGTCTGAAAGTAAAAGTGAACAAGTTCCTTGTGATGAAAGCAATGTCTGTGACAGTCCTCAAGAGACCACCTTGGACTCTTTAGTGTCCCCTTCTCCCCTTGTGTCTTGGAGGGCTAACTGTACTGTTGAGAGAGGTAGACAGATGTTTATGCTCACACCTCTTCCATTGTCAAAGGCATTATCCTCAAAAGCCCAGCAACAACCAGCACCTAAATCAGAGTTCAGTGAATTTGCTTCCTCTACTAATACCATTGGGACATCAACCTTTTTAGCCTTATCTAAAGACGTGGCTGCTTTTCTGGACAATGTCTCAGTGAAGCAAACACCAATGAAGCCTGCCTCTTCTCTTGCCAATGAAGAGGCAAACAATCAAGAGCCTGGGTCCATTTCTTCGCCACTTTGTCCTAAGAGAGACACCTCCATGCTTGTTATGATGACTCCTTGCTTAAAATTCTCACCTCTAAAGTCTTGTGTTTTGCTTGAACCCATATCTGAAATCTGTCATCATGGTAATGAGAAGGTTCGCAAGTGCACTCCGTTTCCTGTTGGGGTTCATTACAGTGATTCAGAAGCTTCTGAATCTCCTGGTAGTGATGCCTCACAGGGTTTGGCATTGAAGTATCCAGAACTCTTGGGGATACAACAGGTTTCTAAGTCAGAAGTTGGAAAGAAAAATGTGGATGCATCACCGGATTGGCTTACCTCACCTCCTAAAACTTGTGTGTTGCTGGAGCCACCTGATGAGAACTCATTGGAGTTGGAGAAGGCTGATAACGAATCATGTATACAGATAACTGATTCCATTCTTAAGCAACAGGCCAGCAAATTGAAAGATGATGTTTCCAAAGATCATAATCAAGCCCAAAAGTCTTGTAAACAAGGTAGTGGTGAATCTATTATTTATGCCTTCTGGCTTGTTGGGTTAACATTGGTTGCACACTTGATAATTGCTGTTAACTCTTTTCTTCTGTGCAGATCATTTTGTTGGCAACTTATCACGTATAGAGAGCACTCCCATGTGGCTGGAGTCTGAAAGCTCGTTTCGAACAGGGAAACGTCCTGGTGAAAATACGTTGAAGAAGGAATTGTGGACCAAGTTTGAAGCAGCATCCACTTGTGGTTTTCAACCCAAGTTACCCACAGTTCAAGAGAATACTCAGAAAGGGTTTCTTGACCTACTGGAAGAAGCTTCCTATGATGAATAAACTAAAAATATGAATATGTCAGGATCTAAGCAAGCAAATGATCTCTCATTAGAAAATTTTGACATGCACATGCTGGTTTATGTTGTAAGATTTATAGCCAAGAGGCCAGGTGCATTCTGTCTTAGTTCCACATAAATGGCAAAAGAATTCATGTATTTTTGGGGTGATACGTGCTAAAAATGTGCATTTTGTTTTTGTCCCTTGTGCTGCTGTCTTTATTAATACGACTTACCATACCCCAGTGATCCAAGATTCCAAGTTCCATTCTTTTGGTCAGATATAAGACACATTGATTGACGGAGGTGGGTGGATCACTGGATCTTTACCTGATTGCGGGCAGGGTTTCTGTATTTTGTACAGAATCTTACTGAGTTTAGACTTGGCCCCTTCAAAAACTTGACATGATCATCACCCATTGGAGATTGATGAATGCCACAATGTAGTGAGTCATTACTGCAACTTCTACTCAGAGTTGATAAAATCAATGGCATTAATATACTTTGGCTTCTTTATACTTGGATCTCTCTCATATACTTTTTGACAATTAGTTCGTGAAATGGCTCGAATATGTCATTTTTGGTTCTAAAATCAATGGCTCGAATATACTTTTTAATAAACTCATTTGTTGAAACTTTTGTGACTAGTGCTAAAAGGAAAGTGCCTGCCATTGTATCAACAACGGTGACATGACTAATCAATTACAATCAAACTTGCACCCTACACTCTCTTACGAAGGATCACTGATCGTGTAAACTCTAGGCTTAAATATATTTTTAGTCCCTATAAATATAAGTCATTTTGTTTTTAATTCCTATAATTTTTTTTTGGTTTTTCATCCCTATAAAGTTTTCCGTTTGTCATTTTGGTCCCTGTCGTTAACTTTAAGCTTATGTGGCTAACGGAGTGCCACGTCATCCTGCCACATGTGATTTTTTTTCCAGCTTAATTTTGTTTTTAGTCCCTATAAATATGGTTTTTTTGTTTTTAGTCCCTATAATTTTTTTTTTGATTTTTTTATCTCAATCTCATCCCCATCCCCATCCAACATTACAATCTCCTTTTGCTTCTTCTACTACATTGTTACAGTTGAAATTCTTGAACACTTCATGGTGGGTTTAAGAAAATAAATTTTATGTATTCAATTATTTAAAATCTATAATTTTAAATTTTTCCACATTTTCGTCAATTGTTCACCGGTGGCCAATTCTTTTTTATTCCCACGTGTCAAACTTTTTATCTTAAGTTGATCCCCACCCTAATTAAATTCTTAATATAAATACTTAACACAATACTCATTAAAATGTACAATAATTTTTTTTCTTTTCAATATATAAATTGAATAATATTTTAACTACCTATATTATAGGTTAATTAATTTTCACGTGATTTAATTAATTTGAATAGGATCAATACTCGTTTCATTACACTTGAATTCATTGTATAAAGTGGGAAAAGCTTGTAATGTCATTTTTTTTCTCTGCAATATAGGATCAATACTCGTTTCATTACACTTGAATTAATTTGAATAGGATCAATACTCGTTTCATTAAAACGGTTTTTTTTTAGTTTTCTTTTCAGAAAAAGTTTTTAAAAACAGTTTTCAAAATACATTTACAAAACTGTTTTTAAAAACTAAAAAACAAAATTAAAGGGCAAAATTTTCTTTTTATCATTGTGATCCTCCTTTTCCTTCCCCTTCCTAAATTATAGCTCCCAAATAAGGGGTAGATTTATCCTCCCTTGCTCCCTCCTTTCCTCCCCTTCCTTTCTAAATCCTTCCTTTCCCCTCCCACTAAACTCGCAAACAAAGTCAGCGGGAGTATAGAGCATAATGACTTATTAGAAAAGAAGAAAAATAATATTAGAATCAAATGTAATGGAAAATGAAGAATGGAAAAAATGAGGTTAAATAGACCTTGGGAATAATTGAAAAATGAAAAAGGCAACGAACAAACGGGACGATGTGTTGTGACTTCTAAAAGTGACAAACAACACAACACCATATACTATAGATTATGCTACCCTAAAAATGACTTTCGGAGTGTCCTAAGCCAAATTAAAAATAGCTTCGTGCACACATGTCTAAAAGCTATTTTTTTTAAAAAAAATGGCTTGAGGTGAAAGAAGAGAGGAATGGGGAGGGGGTTGTAGCGAGAGGGGTGGCTGTGGCTGTGGCTGTGAGTGGGGTAATTAGGGAAGTGTATTTAAAAAAACGTATGAGGTTGTGAATAGCAAAAAAATGGGGTGGGAATAGCAAACGGCTTGTGGAGTATATAATAGCATGATGTTGTGTTGTCTGTCAGTTTCAGAAGTCAGAAAGAACACATCGTCCCCTTCCTTGGTTTGGTTGCCTCTTCCATTTCTCAATTATTCCAAGGTCCATTTAATCTCCTTTTCTCTATTCTCCATTCTTCACTGCCTTCGATTCTAAAATTGTTTTATTTCTGGGTTAATGCTTAACCAGGTTTAGGTTTTCTCTTTTGTACTTCAAAATTTTTCCCCTTCAAAATGCATGTTCAGTGTGTTGAGTGTATTCCCTGTCAACAAAAGCAAACTAATATCTCGGTTCATGCGCGCTCATTGAATGTAATGGCAACATTTATTTTTTTCAAGCTTTTTCTTTGATACATTTTTTCATTTTCTTCCTCATATTTTTGTTTTTCCAGTAGTTTATTTCGAAATAGGTTAGTGTTTTTGCCCGTTATGTGAATATTGTTCTGGTTTTGGTGTTTGAATGTTTCCCTTTAGTCATCCTTCCGCTGTTGGAGGCAAGCTTGCAGAGTGTGTAATTGCATGTTTCCCTTTCGGTGATGACGTAAAGTAGATTTTAAAGGGTATTCACTTGTTTGGGTTGCTTTTTAACGCAATTGTTGGATTGAAGCATTTTGACCTCTGGCTTTCGAAATGTGTGCGCCCCTTTTATTGCTTCGTGTCTGACATTGACAAATTCACACATACAAGAGGCGATCGTTTCCAATTTGTGTCATAGGCTTCTATTCTGATTGAATGGTATTGTTCCAATGGATTCAATCATCCCACCCATTTATTGATGCATTGATATTGTGTTGGAAATCAGTTTATAATATCAACTGTTCCTTTTTTTTTCTTTTTAAAATTTCTATTGACCAATGTAGGATCTGATAGTTTCAAGTTACAAAAAATATGCAGGGCCAATGTGAATTTGAGGGCTGTACATCTTTTGGTGGACTGTTGGCTGTGGGGTGTTGGAAGGTTTGTTCATTCCCTGCATTTTAATTTGGTTAAAATGTTCTTAGAGCAGTGAAACTAAATGTTTCTTGTTTGTCGATGCAGTTGGCCACAGCACTCACTGAAAGGTTTCAAGATCTAAATCTTTGATGGACTGCAATAAAGAAGAGGCCTTAAGGGCCAGGGACATTGCTGAAAAGAAGATGGAAAGCAGGGATTTCATGGGGGCTCGTAAATTTGCTCTTAAAGCTCAGCAGCTGTATCCTGATCTGGAAAATATAGCTCAAATGCTTGTTGTTTGTGATGCGCATTGCTCTGCTGAGATGAAATTGTTCGGCAATGAGATGGACTGGTATGGAATTCTTCAACTGGAACAGACGGCTAGTGATGCAATGATTAAAAAGCAATACAGGAAGTTCGCACTCCAACTTCATCCCGACAAAAACAAGTTTGCTGGTGCAGAAGCCGCATTTAAGCTGATTGGGGAAGCTCAAAGAGTGCTTTTAGACATAGAAAAACGATCTCAGTTTGACATGAAGCGCAGGGTTCCAATGAACAAAACTGCTATGTCACGTCGTAATCAGCAAAAGGCTCCTATGAATTCCAGTTCTGCAATGAAAACCAACGTCAGGCCCAATTTTGCAAACTCGAATACTCAGCAGCAGCAGCAGCAATATAAGCAGCCAGTGCAGCAGCAGCAAAATGGTGGCCGCCCTACTTTTTGGACTGTCTGCCCATTTTGTTCTGTTAAGTATCAGTATTACAGAGAAGTTTTAAATAAACCTCTTCGCTGTCAACATTGCAATAGGCCCTTCATTGCATATAATGTGGATAGGAAAAGTACATCATCAGCAACTAATTCAAGTCAGCAAGCTTTTGGCCAGCAAAAAGATGGTCTGAATCATGGTCCTTCCAAGATGGGTGGATCTCAAGGCAACTTGCATGCTGAGAAGTCCAATACTGGGCTTCACGAGAAGAAAGGCCCTGTTGATGTCTCTGGAAAGCCACATGGAAAGAGGAAGAGGAATAAGGAGGCAGAATCTAGTCAAAGTTCTGATTTTACGAGCAGCACTGATTCAGAAGGTGGTAGGGTTGTTGGTGAGGATGGTGTTCCTGGTGTAGAAAATCATTCAACTTACAGAGAAGAGCAACCACGCAGATCTGCACGACAAAAGCATAAGGTTTCGTACAAGGATAATGTGAGTGACAATGATGATGACCTCTTAAGACCTTCAAAAAGGGGTAAGGAGTGTGGATCGCCATGTGGTGATGGTGAAAGTCATGGTGAGAGAATTAGAAAGAATGATCAGAATGGTTTAGCTGCTGAAGAGAGCTTACGAGATAGAAATGAGGAAACTAAAGTGGCGAGGGGAAAAGCAGTGGGAGGGTCAAAGCAGATGGATGAAACATCAGAGCATTCTTTTTCGGATTTAGCCTCCAAAGCAACAAATCATCCAAATGCTTATGTCTACTTTGAAGCAGAGTTCAGTGACTTTGACAAGGACAAGAAAAAAGAATGTTTTGTGGCAGGGCAGATTTGGGCTGTTTATGATACAACACATGGCATGCCTAGATTTTATGCTTTAATCAGGAAAGTTCTATCTCCTAGATTCAAGCTGCAGATAACATGGTTGGAATCACATCCAGGTAACAATGATGAAATGAAGTGGGTAAATGAGGATATGCCTGTTGCATGTGGGAAATATAAACTTGGTGACACTAACATCATGGAAGATCATCTGATATTCTCTCATGTGGTTACGTGTGAAAAGATTGGCCGCAATACTTTCAAAGTGTATCCTAGAAAGGGAGAAACTTGGGCTCTTTTTAAAAATTGGGATATCAAATGGTACATGGATGCAGCATCTCATAAGCAGTATGAATATGAGTTTGTTGAAATCTTGTCAGATTATGTTGAAGGTGAGGGTGTATATGTTGCACACTTAGCTAAGTTGAAAGGTTTTGTAGGCCTCTTTTTTCGAATTAGGAAAGAAGATAACCAGTCATTTCAAATTCCACCCCAGGAATTATTCAGATTCTCTCACAGGGTTCCCTCTTTCAAAATGACTGGTCAGGAAGGAGTAGATGTTCCTGTAGGATCTTATGAACTTGATCCTGCAGCTTTGCCGATGAATCTTGAAGAGACTGCTGTTCCTGAAAATTTGGATTTGAAGTTTGGTCACAGTTCTGGCACTGAGAATACAAGATCTTCAGAAAGATCAGAACCCCCAATGACATCTGACAGAGAGGTACCTACTCCCAAGGTTAATTTGCAAAGAAGCAATTTGGCTGAGAATAAGGATTCTGTTGATGATATTGATGATTGTCATGCTTCTCCAGCTTCGACCCTAGAAGCTATTGTAGTTCCAGATACCCAATTCTTCAATTTTGATGCTGAGAGGTCCCTTGAAAAGTTTCAAATTGGTCAGATTTGGGCATTTTACAGTGATGAGGATGGATTGCCAAAATACTATGGTCAGATTGATGGGATTGAGACTAGCCCACATCTTGAATTGCATGTTTCTTGGCTTGCTTGCTGCTGGCTACCAGAGAATACCACTAGATGGGAAGACAAAGATATGGTTATATCCTGTGGCAGATTTGAAGTTAATAAAAGAATTGACTTTCTCAGTGTTTATAGTGGCACCGATTCTGTTTCACACCAAGTGCATGCTGATGCTGTTGGCAACAAAAAGAATTACGCCATCTTTCCAAGGAAAGGTGAAGTTTGGGCATTATATAGAAAGTGGTCAAATAAAATCAAATGTTCTGACTTGAAAAATTGGGAGTATGACATAGTTGAAGTTCTTGAAGAAACTGATTTATTTACAAATGTTCTAGTATTGGAGTTTGTTAGTGGTTTTAGTTCCATTTTCAGGGGCAAGTCAAATGAAGGATCATCTGTCAACCTGAGAATACCCAGAAAAGAGTTGCTTAGGTTCTCCCACAGAATTCCAGCTTTCAAACTGACAGAAGAGCATGGCAATCTGAGTGGCTTCTGGGAACTTGATCCAGGTGCGCTACCAATTCATTATTATGGCTTGGGATGAAAGGGGCTGAGCAAGAAGCCGTGGGCGACTGAATCTCCCTGTTTAATCTGGGAACCTGATAGCATTTTTGGAGACTTGGCCTTTTGTAATTAGATGAAAGTACAATGCCGTGTCAGTGCAGTTGATATGACAGCACCTGAGCTGTAACATTTTGGTATTGTTCCAGCCACCTCTTGAAGGAAGGTTGTTGTGCTGGTTCCTTAATGGATTCTTGGTTTCATTTCTAATCCATTCGAATCCCAGTTACAGTGTGAATTGTATAGTCTTAGGCAACAAATTACTTATGGAAGTGAGCGTTTTCCCACCATATACATTAGATATATCATTTCTAGTAGTAGAGGAGACTGACTTGTATGTATGACGTTTGACTAGAGTAGCCATGGCAAATATAATCTCTCTCTCTCTTGTTTCTTTGGCTTGGCTTTCTTTTGTACATCCTTTTCAATGTATGATTTAACAAGCTTTTCAAATATGTTATGTGGCAAAGGCAAATTGTATTTTCCATGAACCCGGACCCGGACATGGAATAGGCGTGAAGAGCTAAGAGAGCTATAGCAAAAGCTAGCTTTTATACTTTGTTTGGTAAGAGGCCAGAAATGGAGAAGGAAGGAATAAAAATGGAGATAATTTATAGGTTGTTTGGTATAAGAGAAATGAGAGTTTTTTTTTTCTTATCTTGTCTTCTCTTATTGGTTGCAGATTTTTTTTTTCCAATTTTTCCATTATCGGTTGGTATTTGAAGCACATTTGTTGAGAAAGCTAGGTTTCAGGTATGTTTACTTTTCTGAGAAACTGCATTTGTTTGTTTATTTCATGTTTTTTTTTAAAGATGTGTTGGTTTGTTTTTCTGATTTGGATATAAATCAACGTACAATCTTGTTTAGGCATATAATCTGTAGCTTTAAATTCTGCAAAATTTCTGCTCTCTCTTTCAACTTTGTTTGGGCATGAAGCATATATTTCGTAGCACCAAGTCCTGGAAGTTCTATGTAGCATATTCTTTGTGGATTTGGAAGACTAGGTTCTATAGCATATAATCCGTAGCACCAATCTTGTTTAATGTAGTTCTTTAGTACCTGATTCAAGGGTGGGTAATTTGATAGCTATACGTTTTTTTTCTGGACTATGCATTCTGCAATATTCTCTGGTATGATTGAGGTTAAAGCAGACACCAATAGCTGGTTTCGGGCATTATGCTTTTAGTTACTCAGAAATGACAAAGTAGGCATAGTATTAATACCAGCTAGGCTGCAGGGTCAGGGTATAAGCTATAGTTATATAAATCCAAAAGGACATAATTTATTAGCTCTCTGGATCCATAGGTTAAGGAATGTGGGAAGAGGGTTCTGGACCAACTGAGGGTGAGGTAAGTTGGGGAGTTGCAAAGTTGAGTTTGGCATATGCAGGTTACCACATTCTGTGGCACTTGAAAAATTTTGCTGCTGATGCTTGATGGTGTGTTGGGTTGGCTGAAACAAGTTGCAATCATGTTGTTTGTTCTTTCTTAAGAGAGTGTATCAGTATGTTTCTCAATTAAAAGCTTCTAAAAATTAGACTACTGAAAAGACCAATGCTTATCATTTGGATAAAAGAGAATAAAAGAGAAAACTAGCTTCTCATATTCAGATAGGGCTCAAATCTTAATGCTGCATGTACAAAAATCTTAGTTCAAACAATGAACATATCTATTAAATATCAAAAGATGTCAGTCACAGATGCCTTGAAATCCATCTCACTCAAACAATTCTTTTGTTGAACTTGTTTTGTCTGAATTTAGAGTTCAAAACTGTGTTAGTGTCACAAGTTTATGTCTTGTAGGAAAGTAGTTATTGTTAATGACAATCAGAAAATTCTTTAGTTATTGTTATTATTGTTATTATTGTTTCCATCTGCAATATACCAGTCACAACCACTGGGTAGCTCTAGTATAGTCAAGCCTGAAACTAATCCTCCTTCATAGACCTGAGGCTTTTTCTTTTGCTGCAAGTCCACCAAGTTTTCTGGGTTCACTTTTGTTCAGCAGTCTGCCCTGTTGTGTTAGCAGCATCATGAGCCTTGTCTGCAGTTATGCTTGTTATAAGCATTATGATATGTGTGTAGTGTGTTTCCTGGCCAAAACTCTCATGCCTGAAACTTGTTTAGAGGTAATCATGGTAAGGCCTCTTGATGAAATATAGTCAAGCCTGAAACTAACCCTACCAGCATTGGATAGCATCAACTTGAGAGAGTGTCTTCCATCCCATTGTAGAGGCAATTAAGTCCACCTATCTTTGACCTGACTGATCTGGTTGTTGCAGCTCCCATCAAAGGAGCTACAACTAGCTTCACCCCCAAACAGCATAAAACCACTGTTAACTTGGTAATTCTGAATAGGGCCAAAGAGACTTTCTTGTGCTTGAAAATTGGAATTAGCAAGAGTAGAAGAATTGCCACTCAAAAAACTAGAGGAGTATGAAATAGACTCAGAGCCTGTGAAAGACACATGAGGGTGGTAGTAAGAGTTGTAGGTTGTGGCTGTCCCTGAATGATAATGTTTAAGTTGATGAGGAGGATGAAGTTGGTGTTGAATTTTGAGTGGCAGTTTAAATTTTGAGACACATTTTTATATGTTTATGAGTTAATTAGTTCCTGCTTAGACTCATTTTTTTTAATTAATTTTAAATGTTTACAAGTGCTTGTTGGAAGTGCCTACTACTTTCTATGGCTGAACTAGCATTATAAAAACAAAGCATTGCAGACTTCATGCGTATTATTACAACCCCCAGAGTCTTAACAGCCATAGGATACTGATGTAGATCACTGAACACAACTCTTTTTTCCTAATTGCTTTTTAAATCATGCATAACCCCTTTACTCAATAGTGACACTTGTTTCAATTTTTTGCTATCTGTCAAGATTCAATTACTTGTTATTTTCTACAATTTCTTCTGTTTATTTATTACTTGGTATAGTTTTGTCAAGATTCATTTTTATTTGCTATCAGTCAATTGGTTTTGTTTTGTTCTCTGTATAGCATTCCTATAGCTTGGCCTATATAATTATATATCTAATAAGTTCCTATAGCATTCCTATAAGTTTGCAGGTTGTAACTTGTAACCCAAATTTCCTATAAGTGTCACTTTAAGAACACTGCCATACCTCTCATATATTATCCCAAATTTCTTCCTATACCACGTTCGAAATCCATCTAGGAACACTGCCATCTGCAGGAGGGGAACTTGGCCTAAATGAACACTGCCATTTACAGCTCAACAACTTCACATGAAATCAAACACTGTTTGCTTATGCTCTCTGATTAGTAAATAACTTTTGCTGATTAGTAAATAACTAAATATGGGTGGTATAAATACTTGAATCCTATAACTTAGACTGCACAAGTGGTACATGATGATATATTTGTATCTGTATATGTATCATGTATGTACAATTTAACATTATTGTTTCAACAATAACGGTGTAGTACTATAGTATCAATCTTTATGGTGTCTTGGCTAGCTAGTTTCAGATACTCCAATGTACGTGTTAGAAAAAGACCAGTAAGATTTTCTCTCCATAAGATAAGATTTGGTCTCCATCCGATTCCATGCTCTGCAATATCAATTACCAGTATCTCCCTATTCTTAGAATAATGGAATTAGTAGCTCAACTTTTAATTATATTAGCCTATTCTTTTATCTTGGTAGTTAACGAATTAGTTTTTACTATTAGTAGCTCAACTTTTACGAATTAGTAGCTCAACTTTTAATTATACTAGATTTATACCCGCGGGTTGCGCGGCTAAAATAATATACTAATATTATATAGGAATATAGATACTGGTTACTAAAATAATATACTAATGTTATATAGGAATATAGATACTGGTTTAAAAGAGAATGTTCAATTTCATAAGGCAATGTTTCACAAAGATTTTAAAAAGCATTGGTAGAAAAAGTCTCATGTTGTAGTGAGAATATAATTCAAACATTCTCTCAGGTGATAATAATATTATATAGAAAACAAAAATCCAGGCTTGTATCAGTTCACCAATTAATACATTGTAACCACTCACCAACTCATTGCAAGCATTTAGTGTTACAGTCATTCACTAATTTATTAGCTAATGATTAATACATAGGAAACAAAGGGTTTTGGAGACAAAAGGTTGTAGTATTGATCTTATGTGTGGTTCCTATCTCTATATTGCAAGGAAAGACAAAATCTAGAGGCACCGTATCATTTTTTTTGTTTATTCAACTTTAATATATAAAATAGATTTGACATCTTATAAATTTGATGTTATATTTAAATTATTTAAATATAATTAAGATTTTAAATGACATTTATATGGAATGAATTAAAATGAATTTAAATATAATAACCCCTGCGAATTAGAAATGATAAAATACTTGTTAATTATACATTTGATGATTATGGAATGAAGAAATAAATAAATAAATAAAATAATGTTAATGCTAACGGATTGTGTAAATTAAGTTTACAGTAAGAGTTATATTATTTTCTATTAAAGATTAATGTTTGACTTTAAGTTTTTTATTTTTAATATTTTTTCATTTTAGTTTTTGATAGAAGAAAGTTTAAATAATAATCAAATTGATATTAAATATAGTTAAAATAATATACTAATATTATATAGGAATACAGATACTGGCTTAAAAGAGAAGATTCAATTTCATTGGGCAATGTCTCGCAATGATTATAAAAAACATTGCTAGAAAAAGTCTCATGTTGTAGTGAGAATATAAATCAAACATTTTGTCACGTGATAATAATATTATATAGTAAGCAAAAATCCAGTATTGTAACCGTTTGCCAACTCATTGCAAGCATTCAATGTTACAGTAGTTCACTATTTTATTAGTTAATGATTAATAATTAGGAGACGAAGGGTTTTGAAGACAAAGGGTTGTTAATCCGATGTGATGTGTGGTTCCTATCTCTATATTGCAAGGAAAGACAAAATCTAGAGGCGCCACATCATATTTTTTTGCTTATTCAGATTTAATATATATATATATATAAAATAGATTTGGCATCTTATAAATTTGATGTTATTTAAATTATTTAAATATAATTAATATTTTAAATGACATTTATATGGAATGAATTGTAATGAATTTAAATATAATAAAGCCTGGGAATTAGAAATGATAAAATACTTGTTAATTATGCATTTGATGATTATGGAATGAAATAATAAATAAATAAATTAAAATAATTATTTTTTATAGTAAGAGTTATATTATTTTATATTAAAGATTAATGTTTGAATTTAAGTTTTTTATTTTTAATATTGTCTCATTTTAATTTTTGATAGAACAAAGTTTAAATAATAATAAAAATGATATTAAATATAGTTAAAATAATATACTAATATTATATAGGAATATAGATACCGACTTAAAAGTGAAGGTTCACTTTACTAATTGCATTAGTTTTTTTATAAAAGTAATATTATGCAAAATTAATTTGTATTTATATAATTAATTTAGTGTTTTATATTAATATTAAAATAAAAATAGAGGTAAGTATTTCTGTCGGCTACTTATTACCTATTTTAATTTGCTTTATATTTTATTGTTGTAGGAGAGGTTTGTACAAAATTTTTAGCATAAATAAGTGATTTGTAATATAATAAAAATAAAATATAAAAAATATGGAAGCAATTTACTTACAAATTATTTGAAAATACAAATGCAACATTGCTATTTTTTTCCATTTCTCTTTCGTAATTACCAATTATTCTAGGAATTTGTTTTCACCTTCTCTTCATTACAAATCTTGGTGAAAGCTATTGAGCTTAGTTTCTTTACTACACCTCTTCTAAATCTATACTACTCTTTAAGTAGTCTAGATGGCGGTGCCTACAAAGATTGTGGTGGCGGACATGGCGCTAATGGCGTAAATGGTGGTTTGGAAAGAGGAGGCTATGACATTGACGAAAAGGGGAAGAAGATTAGGGAGAAAATGCCTTTGGTGCGGTTGAGAAAAAGATGAAAGAGATACTTCCAGTTGTTCTTGACGACGACGACTATGAATGTGACATCAACGTAAGAAACTACGGCAGCGGGGGAGAGAGCGAAGCATAGGAGAAGGAAAAGGAAAAAATGTGGTCTAGATGAGAGAAACGACATCCATGTAGGTGGATGAGACATGTGTTATTGCCTCAAGGTGGTGGACTTGGAGAAGGAGAGTTGTGAAGTCAAAGAAAATAGGTCTATCAATTTTGGAGTAGGTGGTCTTGTGGGTATTGTGTGTAGGTTCATATCTCTATATTACAAGTAAAGACAAAATCTAGAGGTGTCACCTCATTATTATTTTTTTTGGTTTAACCACAGGTATCCTCCACCGGAGACAATCCTGTTCGAGCCAGGAACATCCACATCATGGTGGGGCTAGCTCTCCCAGCGTCACTTCATTATTTTTGATGTGGCAAAATTAGCGTCTGTTTGTTTAAGATTTTAGTTGCTCTCAACCACGTTTTGACTAGTTACGTGGTTACAATTTTGGTCAAATTGTTTGGGTAATTTTGTATGCACAATGAATCAATTTTGCAACTCTGTAAACGTGGTTGAGAGGAATTGGTTTGCAATATGATTTTGCAAAAATACGTTTCTCTCTTTTACCTTACTACCCTTATTATATATAAATTTGTCCACTTATATTTATCTAATAAAATAAATAATAAACCCATTTTAGTAATTTTATATCCAAAAGTGATTTTACCTTATCTCATCCAAACAAAATCAATTTGTGTCAACCCACTTTTATAATTAGGTATCCAAACAAAAATCAATTCTACCAAAATTAATTCTACCCAAATCAATTCCTGCAAACTGTAAACTAAACAGGCTCTTAGACATATGTGATAATTTTGGAGGTGAGGTGTCAATGTAATAGCTTATGGTTCAGCTTTTATATATTATAATAGATTTACGACAGCACGGAGCTAAGAATAGTATTCTAGAAAATCAAGTAGAACTTTGCACATGCTAGGACTTTGGCCAATAATTAGACTTATTAAACGATGAACACACTTGATTAGAGAATACTCCTCACCGGATTTCATATTGTCTATCTATGAATATTATTATTGCTTGCTTGCTTACTTTGATTTTGTTACAAAATATATTGGTTGCATGGTCATTTGTTAATTAGAGTTGTGTTGTAGTGAGATGGAGGAGTTCACTTTACAGAGTAAATTAGAAGTACTATGGTAGTTTCTTACTTAGTTTGATTCTAATTTCAAATTTAATTTAATTTAGAATTTATTAATTTTCAGTCCTTTGTTTTTTTCTCATGTAGGCGTAGCATGATTAATAGATAAATATCATGTGTTAATTGCTTGTTGATAACTAGAAGTACGTGTAGTAATGTTATTCTAGTTGCATATTATCTCATATACATGAGTTTTATACTGTATTTATTTTTTATTGAGTTACCATTAATACTCACTTATTTCATTTGTTTTTATGTTGCGGGTATTAAAAAAAAAATTACACAATTTCTTCATAATTCAAATGTTATTTTTGAACATGTTACAGTCAAGGATAATAATTGTAGAAAAATCTATTTCTCGTGTCTTGAATTTCTTTTCTAGCTTGTTTTATCTAAAAGATTTTGACAATATAAGGGATGCACTTATGTTAAAAGAGTATAATTAGTATGCACTGACAGTGTAAAAGAGTTTTACACTGACATTTAGAGCCTGTTTGGGTGCAACTTCTTTAGAAGTACTTCTAGGTGAAAAAAATAGCATGAATCAAAGAGGTCAAATGGATTTAACTTCTTCATAAGTTAAAATTAGCCTTTGTAGACCACCTCCTCTAAAAGCTCTCCCATTTAGCTTCTCTAAAAGTAACTAATTTTAACTTATGGAGAAGTTGAATGCATTTAACCTCCTTGATTCATGCTATTTTTTTCACCTAGAAGTACTTCTGCAGAATTTTTACCCAAACAGGCCCTTAATCATGATTCTTCATTTATATGACTTTTTAAATATTAATTAGTAAAGTCAACAAACTTACCATAAATCAAGAGTTATGATTAACTGTCTGTGTAAAACTTTTTACATTGTCAGTGCACAATCCTTTTTCTCATGTTAAAATAGTATTTTAATTCATGGTGTTTATTTCTGAAATTGGATAATAGTATCTTGTATTTGAACATTTTAAATATGAGTTGTTAATTTGAGTTTTTATCTATGATGTTTATTAATTAAATATAATTTAATTGATATTTTTTATTACTCATAAAAACATTGAATTTATATTAAAATTTATTGTATGTAATAAATTCAAATTCTAGTAATATTTTTTAAACTCTTTATAAAATTAAAGTTAAATTATTTGTAAGTTTATATAAGTTTATTAAATTAAAAACCAGGTTTAAATATATTTTTATTATAAAAACTAAGTTTATATTGGACTATGGTGGAAAATATTGTTTTACCAAATTAAATTATAAGTTTGTTTGTAATACATATTATTTTTTTATAAAAATCTATTATTTATTTGATAAAAAAATATTCAGTAAATAATATGTAAAAAAAAATTAAAAAAGCATTATGGTTTGTTGTTTTTTTGTAAATAATAAAATTAAAAAGAAGCATTTAAATATTCATAAAAAATATAAAACTTGGTAAGGTAAAAAAAATAGCATCCGGCCGTCAAAACAAAACTATTCATATATATCATGTTTGTTGTGCATTTAATGGCAAGGGTAAAATTGTCTTTTTATCATACTTAACCTCTTTCTTCCCCTTTCCCTTCCCTCCTAAATCCTTCCTTTCCCTTTCTACTAAACTCACAAACAAAACCTAAAGAGAGGAAAATATTGATGATGGCTTGGTAACGGTAATTTTACTAGCAACCTATCAGCAAACTCAATTATGATTTGAGCTCATTCAATGTACTAAAGGGGCTTCATTATTTCAAAAGAAAAATATAGCATCAATGACGTGAGCACAAACGAACTTCATTTTGATTTAGAATGCCACAACATCATTGATAAAGAGAAATGGTGCGAGGAGATTCCAACTGGCGAGCAAAAGATTTTCAGTATAGACATTGGAAGCAATGACAGGATTCCATTTAGGTTATGCTTTCTACATTAAATTATTTCTCAAAATTTTCTATTTTAATGATGTTGAAAAGAAAATCTATATTGATTTAACAGCTGCCTACATTCTGACGAAAGTATGTGCATTAGGTTAAAATGGACAGACAAAACTATGGGATTTGTCATTGGTAATCATCCTTCATTCAACACACACAAATTCAGCTATGTGCCTGCATTCCAATCGCTACTTCATTGGACAGATTTGCTTTAAGGCAGCAGCATTTGCATCAACGGATCAATCAGACATGTAATCTTCTGCTCCACTAGGGTGATAATTGTCCTGGTGCAATGCAACTCTATGATGGCGGTGTTCCAGACCATCATCCATTTCTATACCCCCACGCCTCGAAGAATTGCCCTTTGAATTTATATAAACCTTGCAAGCATCACAGTATATAGGAAATTATTTTATAAATTCAAATGCAATGGCAAGCTTATAAATAAATTCACTGCCATACCCCCCCAGAATCCTTCCGCTCAATTGCAGCAACACTTGACCTTCGCCTTAGAGTCACTCTTGAAGGTATTGGAAATTGCTCAACCTCATCACCTGATCTTCCCTCTTTAGCCCTCTTTTTTCTTAAAACAAGTTTGGTTGGAAGCGGCTGCATATGAAATTTAATATAGACTGAGGAATCAATAAACTACATGCCAGTACCTAAGTTGAGAAAGAAACAGATATTGGTTCCAGGAAATACCAAATAACGTGCTTCTAACTCATCAAAGGAAACCAAGAATGTTGTAGGGTCATCTGCATCATCACCCCGAACCTATTAAGGTGCAAAAAGAATGTCAGAATCGCGTTAAAAGGGGGGGGGGGGGGGGGTTTCTTCAACAGTAAAAGGATTAATGACTTGATGTCAGAATTTTTAAATATTGCAACATACATCCCAATGATACTCGCGAACCCAAGAATACGAGACTTCTTCATTTTCATCATATATATCCTTTGACAGCTGCCATAACAAAGTTTAAATAAATCCAAAAGATAATTGTTACAATAATTAGTATTTCAAAACTGAAATCCACATTTAAATTTAATGCATACCTCTCCAGGTGCTGGGGCCATGTATGCCAAAAATTTCTCAGGATTTGCAGGATCTGAGCTTGTGGCAACATAACTTTTCATAACTGCCTGTAGGCCACAAATGGATAGGAGTCAGCACTATTGAGTTATCACTTATCAATGATGAATACATTCATCCTTGTAACATAGCTTACCCTTGATTCATAGACATCACGAACAGATTTGTCCAATTTAGTGTACATTTCCGAATCAACTGTGGGAGCATTATCAAATGCAGCAACAACAAACTGATCATCATACCTGCAAAGCAGGAAAAGAGAAGGCAGATTAATTAATATAAACAAAAACATGAATATTGTGAAGCAGTTTGCATCTTCAAGCACCAAAAGATTAGGCTTTATATACTACAAACAAAATGCCAAATTGCTGATTAATAGAACACAACAGGGTAAGTAATAATTTTACTTATGAAAGATATAATTTATGGTGCCATACCTATCAAAATCAGGCAGCAATGGCATAACCTCAACAGGATACAATTCTTTGTTGGCTGCATGAACAGGACGTGACTTAGCTGCCTCAAATGATGCTTCTATTTCCCTGATTTGTCTTTCCCTAAAGGAAAGAATTCAATTCAAGTTAGAAGACGTTAATTGCTTTTGCATAGCAATTTATCTGTCTAAAATTGACTTTGGATGGACAAGCTGGCATATAGATACCTATTGTTAAGATTTTCCAAAATGTTGCGGCCTCCCTTCATCTCTCTCAGCTCCTTAGCTTGTTTTTCAGTTAAAGACTACAATAATATGCTTATAATTTATTGCTTGGAAGAGAGAGTAATGCATCCTTATATCAACATATATGCCTAATACCTGTTTCGTCGACTCCATGCTTAGTGGAGATATATATTGTGTTTTAACAAGCCAAGCTACACCTTTATCAGTAGGTCTCTCTTTTCTTTTTATGCCATCTTTTTTTATAGGAGTAACTGCTTCGTCATCTCGCAATAATTCTTCATCTTCTGGAGGAAGAGGTGGTCTGACACTAGGAGGACTGTAGAAAAGGGTTCATCAGACCTTCTCATTCAGCAATATTCATGGAAGTATTCAAATTTATTGAAGGAACTGAGGATAATACTTGTAAACACTGAGATCAAGCAGGTCCAGAGGTATCCCTAGATCTGGCTCCACAAAAAGTTTGGGTTTGTACATTTTCTCCAGAGATGTGATAGTATATTTTGCATATCTGGACAAGATCATAAAATTACCGTAAAAAGCACATACAAATACAAGTCAAGTATCCTTAATTTTTAAAGTATCGTCAACATACTATTTTTTTCGATAAAAATCAGTGATCAATGCATCACATGTACTTCTAAAGCTTCCAAATCCACAAACATAATTCCATCCTCACAAACTTTTGACATCTTACAGGGATATACCATCTAAAATTGAAGATGAGCATGTCCATTTGAAAAACAATCTCTTTTACCTTCTCTACAGTTTCCCCTTGTCTCTATTGACCAAACAAGTAAACTTAATTTTGTCTCTAGCGATAGGGGTCTTTGATATGCTAGGTGACAAAAGGTCAAAAACATGTGCTAACCACAGGATCTTGCATGATAGGTCAAATGTCAATATGAAAGACCAACTCATATTAAAGTGGTGACATTTTAAAGTGGTACGTGACAATCAGATAGTCAAGAATCACTTTTTCATCGGTATATCCCCTTTACATAGTTAGTTCCAGCCTCCAGGTCATATATCATCAAATGCCAGAATTACACATCCTATCTACAAATGTCCTATCAAGTATCAACCCACTATTATATGTTTGCCTGAAGTATTATCACTTACTACCTCAATTAAGAAAAAAAACTCTACAGTTATTATCAAAGCAAACAATAGCATAACTTCCAAAAT
Source organism: Sesbania bispinosa (assembly GCA_026901365.1). NCBI lineage: Eukaryota > Viridiplantae > Streptophyta > Magnoliopsida > Fabales > Fabaceae > Sesbania > Sesbania bispinosa. The sequence goes on along the minus strand of QLOH01000470.1, from coordinate 131,072 downwards.
CAATACGGTACCAACAATTGGCTACATAGTTTTTGGTTGCTACATACTAATGTAAATGTGAGAATAAGATAACATACTGATCTTTATCTTTTTTGAACGCCATAAGCTTCGGTTGTGCAGTTGGATCTGGAAGCTCATTCCGGAATCTTAAATAAGAATACACATAAAAATGTGTCAAACACTACCACCAGATGAAATTATGCATCATCTATAAATAGCAATATATCATTTGTTTGCCTAATGGATTATTACTAACACCAATAAAATGTAAATTTAATTGGAAAAACATAGTGCAAGAGAGCTTACAGAAAACATAACAAATTATGTAGGCAGTACCAGAAGTAAGAGAAAAGCAATAACTACTAAGAGAAATGTGAAAACCCAAAAGTTGATTTCAACATACTCACTTGAGCTTACACAAAAACGTTGTGGGCTTTTTCAACCTATTTTCAACCCTCTCACCGCTCAATAAGGGAGTAGCTCTCCTTTCTCCCATTCGAGACCCTGCAATAGAACCATGCCCCTTCCCAGAAGACAACATCTGAGTCTTTTGCAGAACATTGTTCTGGGATTCCTTCAACTGCTGCCTATGCTTTTCTTCTTGCCTTTGCTTCTCAAGCTCCCTCTTCTTTCTCAACCTCTTCTCTTCCTCGGTCTCAACCCTCCGTGGTGGAGGCCCATTCGATTTCTGCACCGGAGCAGGAGCAGGAGCATGCTTGTGCTGTTTATGAGCAATGTTATGATTCGAATGCTCAAATTCGCGCCTACCAGAGGTAGAAGGCTCCTTCAAGGGCCCCTTACTGCGATCCTGCAATGACCTATCTTCGTTATTCAGGGGAGCTGAAGGAGGAGGCGGGGAGGTTGGAGGGGGCGGTGGGGGGATAGAGGAACCCGGCGACAACGGCGGCGGCGGCGGAGGAGGTGGTGGCGGTTGTTGGTTGTACTGACTATTAGAAGGATTATACATAGGAGGAGGAGGAGGTGGTGGGTGGTATGAAGTTTCTGGCGGCGGCGGCGGAGGTGGTGGTAGTGGTGGCGGTGGGTATGGATAGTGGTGGTGATAGGAAGAATTTGGAGGAGGGGCATGATGATGGTGGTGGTGATAATTGGAATTTGGAGGGAATGAAGAAGAAGAAGAAGAAGTAGAGGGATCTGCACCGTAACCACCACGCCAATTGTTTTGATGATGATTTCCGCGTTGTTGAATAGGGTTTTGATTCGACGGAGGAGGGAAAGGCCTGTAAGAGGCCATTGTTTCTTTACAAACTAAAATTAATCACTAGGGTTATCTTTTTCTTCAGACTTAAACCCTAGAATAATCGAAATCAAATTGGGTTCCCATTCCCAATCAAGATTGTAAAACCGTGTAGCTCCAATCCAATGCGCATCTCATCTATACGCAGTCACCAAAACTGCGAATTTCAAAATCAAAATGGGGAGACGGAAAATTGCTGTAGGAGGATCAGAATGTAAGCAAATTGTTAAACCCCAAAGAGAATGAAAGAATACAGTGTATTTTTCTGCTAATGAAAATCAATTTAGCTAATGGATTTTTCTGCTAATCAAATCAATTTAGCTAATGGATTTTTCGGAGAGGCTTTTCCCTTTTTGTTTTTTCGTAATCATTTCATTCCTCAAGGGTACAAAGTCTTGTTTTGGAAAAAAAAAGTATTTATAGTAATTATAATACAAATAAAATAACAATATAAAATCTCAAAATGTTGTTAATAAATAAAATTATATAAATGTTGGAGCAATTAATTAACACTAGGTTAGTAGGTTATAGTGGAAAAAATATACTAACACTAACACAAATTTCCTTTATTTTCTAAAAAAAACCTTTTTATTGCGTAGACATTTAAGTTAATCCCTAACAGTAAATTGTCACTTTCGTCCCTGACTTTGTACGCGTCTTTCACTTTAGTCCTTGAGATTTTGAAAACCCTCTCGCAGTTCCTGACTTTGACGTTCGGCTTTCACTTAGGTCTCAAACTCAAACGTCCGTTAATTCCTTGATGAGTAGGGGCCAAAGTGAACGATTTTTGACACTGAGTAGGGACCAAAGTGAACGATTTTTTACAACTTCCTCAAAACAATCCCAGTTTCTTCCCCCTGTGAACTAATGTTTTGAACTACTGAATTCACATATGGAAGCCATGATATTACCTAGTTTTTTTATCTTGATAACAACTTCTAACTCTCCAGGTCTGTATATTGCACTAATGGAAGTAGCCAAACCAATTTGAAATTTCATGCTTTTAGCTTTTGTGTGGTGCATATGCGTATTGTATATAATGGCCCTCTTCATTTTCCTTTTCAACAATCCTACTACAAAAGTAGGATGAACCTAAGTATGCTACATCATTAATATAACCCCATAGAGCTTTGAACTTCTTTCTCCAAATAGTATTGACTTGAATCATAAAAGCTAAGGAAAGGGGAGAAGGAAGGGTTACAAACTGTTTCAGAAACACTTGTATTTCATCTAAAATGTTATGAGAAATTAATAAACAATGCTATACTTTCTTTCATCTTTGAAATTTTTTGTTCAAACTTGTTTTCCAAAAAAACAAGACAACTAGAATAAAGAAAACAAGAATACCTCAAGAAGTCCTGTGATGTTTTGATGTCTCTGTTTGTGATCGGTTACATGAAGGCAACTTGAGATTAACCCAAGAGATATTGCAACAGACCATTGGCGGTGTTCATGTTCATGTTGAAGCAACCACTCCAAAAGAACTTTGAAGCAGCAGATTTAACAGTGTGAACAGATGGAGGCAAAACCCGATGATAGCAAATCCATAGATTGTAAGAATCAAATGCTATTATGCCAATTACACAAGATACATTACTAACCAGATTATTCGAGAGTAGATTTTCTAATTTAATGACTTTTATTTAAGCGTCGCTATAAGTGAAATCATAGATATTGGTTACTGCAACAGGTATTGGACTGGAGGATATATAATATTCTGAACTGGATTACTTCCAAGATCATTCATATTGCAAAACTGTTAATATAAAACATGGCTAATACTCAGAATTACATGTTCCATTATCTCAATAGTGGCTTATAAGTTGAGATGTCAAAATGTAACACACATGACAATTAGTCAGAATCTATAGAGATTAAAAATGAGTGCACAATAATGGAAAACTTCTTCTCATCACACAGAGTGCACCAATAGGCAATAGCCAGTGCAAGTTGGTTTGGCTAAAGGCGTGAAATTTCAAATTGGTTTGGCTACTTCCATTAGTGCAATATACAGAGTTGGAGAGTTAAAGGGTGTTATCAAGATAAAAAACTGGGTAATATCATGGCTTCCATATGTGAATTCAGTCGTTCAAAGCACCAGTTCACAGGGGAAGAAACTATGACTGTTTTGGGGAAGTTGTCAAAAATCGTTCACTTTGGTCCCTACTCATCAAGGAATTAACGGACGTTTGGGTTTGGGACCAAAGTGAAAGACGGACGTCAAAGTCAGGGACGAGAGGGTTTTCAAAATCTCAGGGACTAAAGTGAAAGACACGTACAAAGTCAGGGACGAAAGTGACAGTTTACTCTAATCCCTAAAGATTATGTCCATCAAAACGGTACGCGAAAAAATTAAATAACAAAAACGTCCTTGAAAATATAAGCAATGGTCAAGTTAATCCTTATGTTAATTAATGTTAATACATATGCATACATAACATGTTAAGTGTTAAGTCACCTTTGATGTATCATTTTTAATCTTATAAAAAATAATTTATAAAATTTACATGATTTAAATTGGAGTTTAACGTGTCTAGATTACTCTAAAGTCCGAACGTTTATGGTTTAAATTCTAGAATTTTATATTTCAAAAAGTATGTATAGTGTTTAAGGATGTTTGATCATTTGAATTTTATTAAGAAAATGAATTTTAAGAAATGTAATTTAGATTGGTTGCTGAGGCACATGTAATTTTTCATTAAAAATGATAACAAATCATGTTTTTTAATTATTTATAAAAAAATCATGTAAAATCAAACTTTGTAATGTTAAATACAGTAAAATTGAGGGTTAATAAGCTATATATTTATTTTGTTTTTTTTATTTTACTTTTTGAATTTTCTTTTTTATTTTCTCCATCTATATATCAATGACATGATTATTTTTTTTAAATGTAATTTTTATTTAAATAAGTGAAAAAAAACTCTATTTTAGCTCAATTTGACCAATTATCAATTGCTTTCTTTAGATAATTTGATCAGTTTTCATTATTTTAATTTTTAGTGTTTCAAATTCTCAACCAATAGTTATATATTATTTCACTTTATCATTTAGAGGATAGAGTAATTAAAATATTAAAATTTTATACAAGAGACAAATGGTCTTTTCTTTTTTTTTTATATGTAATAACTCACAAACATTGTTATTTATGGTTGATTCCATAAAATCAACAATTTCTAAAAAAACTATAATCTTTATATAAGGTGAAAGTTGAGTTAAGTCATTTTAAAAACTTTATATTTGATATGAAAAATTTTAGCATAAGTGGATTGTGTCAAAGTTTAAGGTAGGAAAAGTCTTCGGGTTTAAAGAGCATTTATAAATGACTTACATTTATCACACTTCAAGGAAATGAACGGAGATTTGAATTTGTAACATCTCAAGTGCAAACCATGTCTTGTTCCACATCAGAGTAAAAAATATCTATATTATTCAATAACGTAAAAATACATTATATAGTTTAAAAAGTAATTTCTTAAGAAATTGTTGCAATGATTAAATTTATTTAAAAATTAAATAACATTAAGTGATAATATAAATTAATACACATTGGTAGTAAATAAAATTAAATCCTTATTATGCATTTCTATTGCCTATAAATTTAAAAAAAAAAATTCTATGATCGTTTTTTTTATGTTTTAATAGCTCTCACATCATGTGGTATGAATTTAATAATTATACTTGATGTTAAAAAAATTTACATTGGCATCATTATCACATCATTAAACTCATATTTTATTATTTTCATAATTTGTACACATAATTAAATTTTTATTAGACATGTTTAAATCTTATATTATAATTCCTACAAATTATTAAAGATGTGCAAAAATTATTTTGGAACGAATTACATGACCCGTGTAATTAAACACTAGTTTAGTCAACATTAGGGACTAAAATGAACCATTCTTATGACTAAATTAATTGTGACTTAACTTTGTATTGGATTTTGATACCCTGTACTTTTTAATTTTGTTTGCTATTAAAAAAAAAATTAATATATGTATATTTTACACTGACATCCAATAATGTGTTGCCAAATCATTTAGTAAATTTAAGGCCAAAATAATAGTTGAAAAATAAACATTAGCACAAAAGGGGTGAAATTAAAGGAAAGCATTACTAACCTTAAGTGGCCTTCTTCCCCAATATCTCGTCAAAAAATCCATCGCCAGAAACGGCTACCAAAAACCAATAATCAGTGTTGTGTCAATTGAATCTCCTTAATGTCAATACCTTCCTTCACTACTTCATAAAGTGGACTCATTTCCCTCAACTTCTCTACTTGTTGAAACAGTGAGTTGAATTGCCCTGTTAATTTCAGCCTCCATAGTGAACCTTTAATTCGATACCAAACCAAACAGAGTATGGGTCACGTCCTCATCCAGTCCTAACGCTCTCAAAACATAAAAAGGCTTCAAACTTGCACTAATGCAGGCATTAATTTCTTATAGAGATTATTTTGACCGAACTCAATTATTTGGTGTTTTTTCTTTAACACTTTTTTCCATTTTCAATGTTTGGCCGTGCTTTTATTCTTCACTTCATTTCCTGAGCATCCTCTAAATTTAGGGATGTCAAAAAAACCCGCACCCGCGGATACTCACGGATATACCTGCAATGGGTAGCCGCATATTTATTAAATGGGTGAGGACGGATATTATACTACCCGCATACTCATTAAAACATATTTTTCTATTAAATATATTTGAATATTAAGATTTTTTATTATTTTATGATGAGATATAATTTATTTTATATTAATTTTTTATAATATTTTTAATATATTAACATGTAATGGTATTATATAATGATTGTTTATATATATAGTATGATATTATAATTTATTATATAGCATCCCCTCTATTTTTTTTTAATAAAATTTAAGTTCTTAAACATTAATGGGTACCCGTGAATACTCATGGATACCCATTACCCGCATGAGTACCGTTAATTTTAACGGGTACCTGTACGGGTAGGTACTACCCGCATCCGCCCCGTTGACATCCATATCTAAATTAATTAACAAATTGAAAATGTATCAATTATTATGTCTTTTCTACGCAATACACAAAATGCACGTGCAACTTCTACTCTTAGGATATGACGTTGCCACCAATGCATCATCTCACTTTGGACTCTGCATTGCAAGTAAGAGCTTTGAGTGACTTCTACATCTTACAAGGTTATTATTATTGATTTATTCCCTCACCATACGGAATAAGAATATGTTCTTTTATTTGGAAGCCATTATCACAATGAAAGCCATAATATACAAACGAGATGAGTATACATCCAAAAAAAAAAATATATTGTTGTTTCAACTTACTTATTTCTATTTTAAACGATCATGTGATCATAAAGCTTGAGTTTGTCCATGTCAATGGCATAACTCTATTTCCTGCTTTAGCAAATTTTCTGTTACTTTTTTAACATTAGATCTAGACAATTGCTATTGTGTGGGCTAAAAATTTGATTATAGTATTGTTTACACCAAAATATATCTCTTATTTTAAAGAAGTTAATTTTTTTTATATAATGATGAAAATATCTTTTTTTTCCTCTCTGAAACAAATTATTCGGTTTGAAGTAGTCAAATCGTAGGTATACATGCTATGGTAGTACTATTTGGCATAAAGTGCAACAGAAAGATTCTTATAACATTTGAAAACAAAACTGATATTTGGAAACAAAATATCTCAAATGGGCCAACATCACTTTCCTATTCTTGTGGTGAATATATATATTTCTTTATGTTACAAAATTCACCATCCATATTTGCCCTTAATTATCAGATACATATTTTCATTAGGTCTTCACTTGGAGCGACATGCTGTCTCCGCAGGCCCAGCTTGCCTAGCCATCTGCACAAAGGAAAATATTAAGAAGCATGCATTAGAGTTCAATTCAACACATTGCCAAAGACAACAGTTTTACAATTCACACTTTTCTATAGTCACCTGAAAATAAGCTTCAAGTTTCTTTCTCAGTGCAGCATATTCTTTCTTCAATTGTTGGAAGCTCTTTATGCATCTGCATATTCACACAAGATCAGTACCATGCCATCATTGTTTAGGAAAATTTACAAATGGGGTGACTGAAATATCAATTTAATTATTTTGTATTTTCTTTTCATATTCTGCATAAAATGAAATGTATTTAGCCTTCAGTTATATGTCCTGGCCTGGCTCTTCAACATATATTATTATAATATAATGCTAGTTGTTTAACATGATAGACTTTAGAGTGAAAAGAAAGGACCCTTGAGGAATTGTTAGCTAGTTGTTTAATTAATATATATGAATTAGGAAGCTTGTGTGTGTGATAGATAGATTACCCTTCTGCATTCCCTGCCCTGCAATATTCCCTAAACAGATTGCACTCTGCTTTCACCTTTTTGGCTCCGATGCTGCAACCCATTATAAAAGAAATTCTAATGAGTTCAAATAATTAGGATTCTTTGCTGTGATAAAGCCAACACAGTATGTACCTGATGATACTTTTAGATATTAATTCACTCTACTTATTATTAAAATTATAATAATACTAATACTAGCTAACAAATAATTATTTTCTTTTGGATATATTATATTTACCTTGAGCTGCTTCCTTTGAACTGATGCATAAGTGTATCCAGCTTGTTGAAATCCAGTGGGTTCCTCTCCTTGCTACAAGCACAAAAATCAATATTAGAATAAGATGCAATATATATAAGAAAAGAAAAAGAGAAGAAAATACAAAGAATGATGAAATTAATTTTAACTTACAGAGCTTGCTCTATGTTTGTGATGAGCCGTGATGAATCACGGTAGTAAAGAGTCACGATTTCCTCAACAAAGTTAGGATTAGCATCATCTTGCAGTTCTTCAAGTTGGATAAACTGTTCATCCAGTAGCCCCTGCAGAGAACCAATAATAAAAACCATCATTGGACTGAAAATGGAAGTTCTAGTCTAGCAGAACATTGCATAATCCACACGATCAATTGATATGAGGGAAGAATTACCTGGTCAAAGAGGGACTGTTTCATAGCAGAAAGTTGCCTGTGGGATTGGCTTCTTTCCATTAGAAGAAAATGTGAAGAGAGAAAAATAAAGGTTATTTATTGTGATTGAAGGATGGAGAAATGAAGGTGGGGAAGGAGGGGTTTATATAGCAGAGAAAAGAAAAGAAAAGATGTCAGGTGTCTAGAAACTAACTAAAAGGTTCACCTTTTCTTTTTCATCATTGAGTTGAGTTTGAGGGGTGGGACTGTTTGCAAATTCGAATGTTGCATTTTATGCATTCTGCTGTTTGAGAGTGTCAAGAAGTGAAAAAGGAGCACTTCTGACAGAGTATCTTTTTTGTATGGTATTTGCGGATTTGAATCCATTCTAATTCTAGTTCTAGTTACAGAAGAAATAACAATTTATTTTAGCAATTATATCACCAGTATTTGTATATTTTGTTCACATGAAATTTCGTGCTTAATTTATCCTACAATCTTGCTCGAAATAATTAAAATTCTTTACATGTATTTAGAGTATTTTTAACGAGAAACTAATCTTATCCCAGAGTTAGAGATCATGGAAATTAATATATTTTCAACAATTAATAATTTGTTTATACATATGGTCAGGGATCGATATTTTTATGAATTTACTCTATAGAATTAATGTAGTTTTTTTTCTTTTTTTATTTAATTTGGGATCCCAACTCAAAAGGGGAATATAGAATATTTATTTATTACCAAGTGAGGGATCATCAAATCAAAAGTTTGATGTAACTAATTCAACTTTTACATCTATACGATAAAAGTCTTAAATAGTTTTTTTTTTACAAAAATAAAGAAAAAGAACCCGATACTCTACTAAAATACTTAAAATATAAAGTGAAAATACTCATTTTCACAAATCTTTTACTGACTTTAAGATAAATTCATTTGTGGAATAACTACTTATTATATAGTAAGTGGTCATCAATCAAAAGTTTGGTGTAGCTAATTTGAGTTTATAATGGGTAAGGTAATGATATCCATACATTTCATTTTTCTTTTTTTTTTGCCTTATTTTTTTATTTCTCTTGTTTTTTTCTATCACATCATTCATTATATTTTTTCATTTTTCCTCTTTTATATATATATATATATATATTATTTATCACCTTTATGAAGTGTATATCAGTTATTTTTCATTTATAATTATAAAATAAAAACATTAAATATTCTTTTACAAATATAAAATAGAAAGAAGAATGTATATATCTATATATATGGAGTGCTAGGAACACACACTTTTGAACACTCTCTCAAACACACTCCATGTGATTGGTTAAAATTCACATTGGTCCCACCAAATTCGCGGGTCCCACTCCCAAGTGGTGGGACCCATGTGAATTTTAACCAATCACATGGAGTGTGTTAGGGAGAGTATTCAAAAGAGTGTGTTCCTAACATTTCTCTCTCTCTATATATAAAAGATACTCTACCAAAATACTTAAATATAAGTATAAGATACTTAATTTCACAATTTTTTTATACATTTAATACAAAAGTTATAGTAAGACTAGACTGATTTTTACGATAAATTTTGTACATTCTTTTTCTAAGAAATTTTTAAATTATACCACCCTCATTTTTAGTATTTAAATCATATTATCCTCCCATAAAAGATAAAATATATTTTGCTTTAATCCATTAATAATGTAAATGAATCTCTTATAGTAATAGTCAAATATGAAGGAGTTTTTTAATTAGGGATATTTTTTCTTTTCTTTTTATAATTTTATGTGTCATCGACAATTCATTTTCAAATACCAAATTACTAGGTTTATAATTTGATGGGAAATTTCCACCATAGTGTTCAGTTTCTAGAGTCTCAATTCACAGTGGAATTCAAAACTAGTTGCTGACAATGCCGAGAATATTGAAAAGGTTAAAAAGAACTAAAATTTAACAAAAAATCATTTCTATAGGGAAGAAAATATTATTTTTGGAGTTAAAAGATAACAATGTAATCTATACATCTTTGAAGTAAGAAATTGTAATTTAATTACTCTATCTTTTATTAATTGGGATGAGAGTTTATGAGAGATTTTGTAAAGGATTGCCTCTAACTAAATTATAAATCTTTATTTGGTCATTTAATAACAAAAAGTTTTTAAATCATAAGGCGTGACTCAATTCTCCAACTAAATTTTACTAATTTTTCATGAAGTTTAGAGATTTAATTAATTAAAATTCATTATAAATTTTACGCAGTCATCAAAAAATTTGTTGACACATCATTTAATGAGTTTAATAACGCATGCGGTGTTATATTCATTAATTGATATGACAAAATATTAATGAATAATTGTATAAATTTGTTTTACACCGACAGTGTATAATAATTAAATTCTAAAAAAAATCTTATGACAAAGATTAAATTAACATTACTAATAGGATCGGTTCAATTGGTTAATGTTTAATTTCATTTAAGTAAGAACTTGGATGATTGAAAAAATCTTATTGAAAATGTTAATCTCATCATGACATGAGTATTTTAGGCACAGATTGAATTGTCATCCCTAAAATATACATGTAATTAAAAAAATTAAACTAATTTCTAGATGTAGAATAATCTCACAATGTGGAGGTATAGATTACGTTTTAAAAAATTTTATTACTTTATTTATTTAGAACTATAGCCGCAAAATGGAGAGAAAAGTAGCCGTACGGAAATGTGGGACCCATCATGTGAGCATAAAATGAAAATGTTGATTGAGAACATTGCAACAGAACTTTGAAGTGACATGACATGATATGATACATGGACGCATTTCCAGCCTCAATCCATTTAATCCTAACTGTTTTAATTCGGTACTTTACAAAATTAGAGAGGTCTATTCTATGAAGTGATTTATTTTGTTATTTTTGGATGACATTATTTTTTAAAGGAAATTTGATATTTAGGAATTTCAATTTAAAATATATCTATCCAAAATAAAATATTTGAATACAAAATTATATGCGTGTGTTGATGATTATTATATAACATACCAAATATGTATTGGGCTTTTTGCCCCTTCAATAATTAAAAAAAACATACCAAATATGTAAATTTGGATTTTTTTTTTTCAAATTTTTATCTATAATTATCTTCTTAATAAATTTTTAAAAGTGTTTAAAATTAAAATTTTACAGTTATCTCGGATGCCAATACAATTGAAGCCAATTTAAAGAATCTTGAATATCTAACCCCCGAAATGCAATTGAAAACAAAAAGGACATGATCTCACAGCTCCAAAAGAAATTTAGGAAAATATTTTTCAATCATAAAAGTATGAGATGAATATCCAAAACTTTTATAATAACTATACTTAAACATGCCATTATCTCGTGTCACCATTATGTCGCACCACGCATATGCAAGCTGTCCGAAAATCAGAATGAATAAAAGGGTGTTATGGATGTAAAAGAAGAGAATAATTAAAAGTTCTTTCTTTTTTTTAATATCAGACATATACCAAATTAGCATATGCCGTTTGGCCTCAACTAAATTAATTATAAATGTTTTGGATGAAAATATTCACATGCAATTAGGGATGGAATGGATCAGGCCGCTCGACTGAGGCCTCCAGTTTATTTAAGACTTAGTTTGACTCAACTCATTTAATAAGAAGATCAGATCTAGGTTTTTGAAAAAACCTTTTTAATTAAATAGGTCAGGCTCAGGTTTTTTAAAAAGCTCATTTGACTTGACAGACTAGTCTATTATAAATAATATTATTTTTAATAAACATATAAATATTTTATATATAATAAATAGTACAATAATGTGTAATTCTTTAAATTCTTCTGTGGCCTATTTAGAGATAGACTTATTTTCCTATCTAAACATATATGTTAGTGTCATATTTACATTATAAAAAGTAAGCATTAGTTTGTAAGCGCAATGACCTATTTAGAGATATTATAAAAAGTAAGCATTAGTTTGTAAGCGCAATGACCTATTTAGAGATAGATTTATTGACCCGTTTAAAGGTCATAATATGAAATGGGCTTTTAAACAGGTTAATAGGCTAAACCAGACTTTGAAACAGGTCAGATCAGACCTAAAAAAATGGCCTATAACAGGTAACAAGTTAGGCTTGGGCCACAAAAATATAATGCAGGCTAGGCTTGGGCCATGCAAAGCCTAACTCGGCTCGACCTACTTTCACCCATGCAATAGTATAAAAAATCAAGCTAACAAGTGCCTGAAAGCACTAGTTAAAGATTTATATAAATTTTACACATTTCAATAAAACTTTCTATATTTAGTTCCTTAACAAGTTTTCTAAATATATTTCTTAGCATTTTCCTAGTTTAAAACATACCTTTTCAAGGCACTCATAACAAATGAAACCATTGATATAGTATGTTGGATTAATATAGTTTGTATATTATAGTTTGATTATTTAATAGAATTTTCCTCTTTGTACTCGGACAATCATTTGAGACTCAAAATTCATATTTTATATACAATTCAACTATTCAATTAAACATATATAATTAATTGCTCGATAAATTTATAATTGCACATCCTAAAATTTAATTTAGGGTTGGCAAAATGAATAAACAACGTCCCCTTAGTTGATTGGAAGCAAATTATGAATAGCAAAATTTCAAGAACAAAAATGATATTGGGCATCGCATGAGACAAAGAATTTATCCTAAAATGAGAGCCGAAAAGTTTGTTTCCGGTCACTGAATCATATAAATAAGGCCAGTATAAAATGATTAAAAAAATTCCTTCACCTTTTTTAGTAGTTTTTTCTTCTTCTTTTATAAGCCTTTTTTTCTTTTTAGTAGGTATTATTCTATGATAATTTTGAGTTTTATTTTTTAGAATGAGATAATTTTCATATGTGTTTTTCTATTAAATTACGTACGTGTATTTTTTATGTTGTAATACATATATATTGATTTTTTATATCAAACTAATTTTAATTTTGTATTTAATTATTCAATTAAATCATTTTTACTTTATTTTTTAAATAAAATTTAAATTTCTTTACTCAATATTAGATATAATGTAATATTTATAAATTATTATTAAAATACTTTTCAATTAACTTTTTAAATTAATGTTTGTATTTTATATATAATTTTTATTTGTTATTAAAATAATAATTAAATAAATAATACTTTTAAATATTTTTAATTAGTCCTTCTAACATTTTTTATTATTGTTTTTTAAAAAAATTATACACGAGATCTCTATTAATTAATTAATTAATGCAGTTTACGTAAGGAATAAATAAAAAAGCGAGGAAAGTCGTTGATTCTGTGAAAAGACATTGCTATTATTTAACCCTCGTTCTTGTCTGGCATATTATGCCTTTCCTGAATTATAAAAAATAGTATTTGTTTTCAGTTTTCACATCAGATATCTTACCACTTTCATGTTTAAATTAAGTAACAAAATCAAATTAAAATAGGTATGTAAATATATTTTAAATACATTAATAATAATAATTAGATACAAAAAATTATATAAATATAAACAAGTGATATATAGTTATAAGTATATGAAAATACTATTATTTATGTGTAGGGATGCTCTCAGCAAGACTTAGCTACGAAAATGCTACGGATTATCTATGATTTTAGTTTCCTAGTTATTCCATAGTTATTACGTAGCTAAATTTTACTGGAGAATCAAGAGGACACAAGAGGATCCAGATCCATTATTTATTTTAATTAAAAAATATCACCTAGGTAGTACTTTTTTAATCTTAAATCTCTTATACTTATTATTAGGTGACAAAATTATAGTGTAGATATATAAAAAATGAAATGAACCTAACTAAAATCAGATAATAATAGAAACTATCAGAACGTGATATTTTTTTGGTAATTATCAAAACGTGATATGATGTATGTATCTAGTATTATTCTTCTAAAATGAGAGACAATGGACATTCTATCATAATTGGGATTTAAAGGCTAAAAATTTGTAAATTGTAAATTTGCTTCTAAAATGTATCTAGCTAGTATTAGTTTTTAATTGTAAAAACTTAATTGAAATATTTAAAAAATAAAACACTAAAAACTCTCGCAATCACATACTTAATTATTGTAATAAAGAGAAAAAAATTGCAATTAAGTCTTTAGAAATTACCTCTCACTATTAAAAAATACTCAATATTGTCAATAAATATGTAAAGTTATAATGAGAAAGTGATCATTATTATTATAATATAAAAAATGAGTTTGAGTTGCTAATTGTATTATAGTCAGTTTTGTAAAAGAGTTTTGATATTTTCACACTTATATTTTTTACTTTTTTTAATAATTATTTTTTTATTTTTCATCATATTAATTATCACATCATTTTCTATCTTTTTATATATCCGAGTTTGCCTAATTAACAAATATTTAAATCTAAAATGATAATATAAGGACTCTAATTTTTAAAAAATACTATTTACTCTTAATTACCATTTATCAATTAATTAATAACTTTTTTTTAATTTTAAAAGAGAATATTAACAATTAGTAATATTTTAAGATTCATAGAATTATAGCAAATATTTTATCAATCTTGTTTGAACTACATTTGTATATATTACATTTAAAAAAAATGAGACTTTGTAGAAAACATAGCCTAAAGCGTGTGCTTTACCGACCTTACTCTCAGGTCCGTTATGCTTTCAATTTCTCTCTCTCTATGCTACACTTAACATCTCAAATTTTGGGGTGTTAATAATATCATTTTCCTTTATAAGAACATATAGGTAGTGACGGAACTTGGTTTGAGCCAAGGGGAGCCACGACCCTCAACGCATTTTATAAAAAAAAATTATATAAATAATTATATTCATATAATTAATAAAGAATTAAACACACAGGCACACACACATATATCGAAAATGCTAACGAGTGTCTCGCGAGGATGCTAGTTATGGAATCAAATTTTATGAAATTATTTAGTATTTAATGTTCTAAATTCAATTATATGAAATCATGATTTTCAATATAAATCTTCTATATATGAATTCTTTAACAAAATGGTACTCGATCATTACACACACACACATATATACATACATATATGAGGGTTCAACTTAAACTAGTAGTCTCGAGTTGGAGTTCTGGGTATGCAGTTGTGTTAAATACTCGGAGGGAGAGCCTTATCGCCCACAGATGTCCTACTCGGCTCGGACAAGATTGCCTCTCCTTAGAGAATACATGTGGTCTTGCACCAAAAGAATATATATAGGGTTATCAACTTACACAATGTGAGTTACACAAAGTGTTGCACCATTGAATTATTTATTTTTCAGATAATTGTATTTCAAAATCCACTATCGATTTGAAAATTATTGTCATATGGATTATATCTATAAAATTTTACATTAATCCAAAATTATTTAATTTTAAATAATCACGATGATGAATAGTTTATAATGGTTTTCTAACCCGTGCAACATTGCACAGGATAATAAATCAAAAGTGGAAATGTTTTATTGGAAATTACAACTATGACAACATTCAATGCATTGGTAATATGAAATGTTGCATTTCTTTCAATAAAATGTTGCATTTTTCAATAAAATCTTTCCACTTTTGATTTATTATCATATACAATATTGCACATATTAGAGAAACCGTAGTTATAATTCAACAGTTGGAACAATAAAATTTACATTCAATTAAAAATTATCAATAATATAACACTCGATGTAACTCACAATTAATGGTATAAGTTCAACCCTCCTTTTATTTTATATATATATATTAGATCCGCCAGCACTTGATATAGCTAATAGAGATAGAAGACATGTATGTTTCTGCAAAAGAAAAATGCAGGGTGTTGAGTATGAACAAAGTCAACTCTTTTCTCTCTCGAGTGGCATTTTACAGGACACGTGCACATTGCCTATTGTTCCTAAAGGAATAAAACACTCTTGGCCATTGCAAATCAGCCAAGTTGGATGTGATGGCTAACTATTTGTTCTTCTTGTTTCTATTTGTGTTGTAATCTATCTTAATTACCTTGTTGCCCATGTTTTGTAAGTGCCTCTTTTTGTTAAGATCGAGAATAATAGATAGTGCTACATATATAATGGTCAATGATCAAGCAACATATAGAGGCAAGCAAGGTTCCAGGGCTACATAAAGTACTCTGGAATGTTTTGCATTCTGTTTAGCTATCCTCAATTAGCAAAACTTGGAGAGCAGAAAACCATGTTAGTGTAATAACTAGTAAGATATATATGGTGCAGAGAGAATAACTAAGAGGGGAATCAACAACTGACCAAAAGAGGAAAACAATTAAGAAAAATTCCTAATGATTGACACAAGAATTTTGGCATGCACCTAAGTGGTCCTCCTCATGTCTCTCTCTGCAATTTCAGGAAAGCAAAATGTTTTAAAAGAGAAATATGTATTGGAGAAGAGATTCTCTCTCTATTCTTTCTTTATTCCTCTGCCACATTGAAGTGAAAGGATTCAAGGAGTAGATGATTTACCCTTCACTTCCCATCCCTCCCTCTTCCATTTCCTCCAATAGTATTGTTTCTTTTGCATGTGGTTGGTCACATCTGCTTCTTTGTAAAGAATTAAAATAAATGCTTAATGTTTTTGAGTGGATGGAAGGGGATCAGAATCTGGTTTCTCAGTCATTTTCAAGTTTGGCAGATTGGTTTTTTTCCTCCTCTTATTACTATCTGCTCCTATCTTGATAAGGATCCCACCTGGACAATGATCAATACTTGCATTAGTAGTGAGATATTAGTCTTTTTTTTTTCCCTGCCAATTTCGGAAATACATGTCAAACTAGTTAGGCCAAACCAATGGGTTTTGTGACAATAGTTTGCATATAAGGATATACAAACCTACCCCTAACCCAAAAAGTATGTGCTGATGTTTGTATACCCTCAGATTCAACACTACCAACCCAACCAAAAGAAATAACAAAAGATCATATGCAATGCCAAATTTTTAATTTACAAAGAAACTTTATATTTACTGGGTTTGTTTCAGATTATTACAGCAAAAAGTTTTTATTTTAAAAATTACTACTTATTTATTTTAGTTTATTTAGATAAGATTTTGAGTAAATTAGAATATGCAAAGAAAATATTTTGAACTTTTTTCTTTATATATAATTTTTAACAATAAATTAAATTACCTTTTTATACAACTTTAATTACTTTCTTTTTAAACTTATGCAAGTGAATCAATGCTAAATCAAAAGTAATTACTTGTGCAAATAAAAATGTACATAATTTAAGTTAATGAAACGAAGAGTGTAATTAAACTGAATATTTATTTAATTGTAAAAAATGTTTAAATTTTCTCTCTTTCACTTTGTTTTTTACTAAATTAGCACATTGGTCTCTGACTCTTGAGGGACCATGCAGTTTCATTCCCGACTTTTTTAAAATAGCACTTTAATATCTGATTTTATTAAAATCATACACTTTAGTCTTTACTTTATTAAAAACACATACATTTTAGTCATTCACTTTATTAAAAAACATGCACTTTAGATTTAGTCCCTAAAGTGCATGTTTTTAATAAAGTCATGAACTAAAGTGCTATTTTAAAAACCCAGGATGAAACTGCATGATTCCCTAAATGTCAGGATCGATGTGTTAGTTTATTCATTTCTTTTTAGTCTTCATATGATTTTTATTTTTCTTTCTCTTCTCACGTGCACATACAATCCATCTCCTAATAACATAATGTTTAATAATTAATTAGTAAGCATAACAAGTTAAAGTTAGAATCTTAACACGTAGAAGTGGTTTCTCATCTCATGCCCGTCTTTACACCAAAAAACATTGATTGCATTTGCTTGATTGCATCTACTATTTGGAAAAGCAGGGAAGATCCATTCCATTTAGAAAAGGGACATGCATGAAGGCAACGCACTCAACCCCAAATGGAATGCCACGTCAAAGAATTAGCTTCTGAGATAGGACCTTCTCTGATTTAAAGCATTAACAGCTCAATGACCTGAAAAAAAAAAGAAAAAAAGAACCTCATCAAGAATAATCCAAGCCAAGCTTGTGGGCATGGAGAGAGGTTAGCTGAGGTGAGGTTGCTTTCTTAGTGTCTATAGGGAGGTATTCCCTTCTCTTCACTTCTCTGTGATTGTCAGCATCAAATTCTGCTCGTCTTCTTCAGAACAGAATCCATTGATATTAATCGTTGCAAATGCAACCATGCCCACTACTACTAAAGACAACTTTTTATGTGTACGCCAAATTTTATCCAAATAAGAGATAAGATGAATGAACAACAGAACAAAGACACGTTCCTTGTAGTAAACTTGGAATAGAAATATCAGGGTACCAAATAAAAACATTAATTAATTAAATACGAACATATGCAGATGAGATGATACACATTATAACTGCCTGCCCAAATCATGAAAAAGAAACACATGTTTGCTGTCAAGAAATCAGCTACTTCGTACTCTTTCTAGCTAAAGCTATCACTACTAACAAATGCATTTGTCTGTCAGCAAGAGAGGTCAATAATATCTTGGATTCATGTCATGTGCCAGTATGTTGTCATAAAGTTTTTATTCTCTTGAAAATACAATGTATTATTCGAGATTCATAAATCAGAATGAAGCAACCAGCTTCGGAAACAAGGCTCAATATCAATAATAGGGTTATACAGAGTCGTCTAAATTATAAAGTGCAAAAACACCAAACCAACCCCCAACAGCAAATTAAGCTACTTCCTACGGGTTAAAGCTAAGCTAGTGGAATGAAGGAAATGCGAAAATACGTGGCAATTTTTACCCTTCCAATTCCATATTTCTCAATCACCCACCCAATGATTTCCAATTAAAAGCAATTTGATTGGCTCAAGACTTTTTGTAGTCTGATATATACTCTGATTCGTATAAAAGTTTCATTTCATCAGAAACAGCACTGCTGTTGGAACTTAGAAGATCCTCTAATATAATAATATTTTAAAATAACTGCTATCTTGATTAACATAACATACCATATATACTTTCTCTGTTTTCCTTTTCTTAAATTTGGTTTTAATTGCCAGCAACAAAAATTGATTTCTTTATAAAAAGCAAAAACAATGATTTGATTAATAGTAAATAAGCAGTGTAAAATGTGGGCTTATACTGGGATGCAGATAATGGTCCATTACTGTGGCGGTAATAGGCCTAGTTAAGTACCCAAGCCACAAGTCAGCCAACTGGTGTTGGGGTCTAGGCCCTCTTTTTCTAATCAGAAAATCTCAGAAAAACAACAGACAACAAACAGGCCCAATAATAAAAAGGATGGGAGGACTGTCTTGACTGGTGAGTTGTGAGGCTATCAAGTAAGTGTCTATTTGGTTTAACATTGAAACGGGTCAAACTCAAGTTTGGATTCTTCAACACAATTATTTCTAGCGTTGAAAACGTGAGTTTACCACGTTTTAACGCTAAACCAAACATGCTACAAGGCAAAAACTGTTGACAAAAAAAAAAGTAAGGCAAAGACTAAGGTAAAGGTACAATAGGTGAATAAATCATGTCTGTACAATAGGTATAATAATTATAGGATTTAATATTAATCAATTGGATGGTAATGATCAGCCGGTTAATAAAATAATACGTGATTTGCACCTTGCTCCTTCACGTTTGCAGTCTCATCTGAAGGCTATATGACCCTAAAACCACATTGGTTGCTAGGACAACTATAATCAAGTCCTCCATTATCAGAGTCATGGTCTCTGTGTGTGTGTGAATGCTTCATAGATTATAATGACCCCAAAAATCTCAAAAAAGAAAGAAAGAAATCCTATCTGTAACTGTAATGAAAGTATGACAGATATGCCATCAACATGACAGATTAAATAAGTTAACAAAGATGGAAAGGAAGAAAGTGGCTTTGAAATAATTCTATGTGAGAACTGAGAACTTCAAATGCACAAGTCGCTCACTACACACGTACCACTCTGCATCTGCACAATTTCATCATTTGATTGCAACTGTTCTTACCTAATTTTTTGCATATTTATACTTAAATTACGTTTCTTATGCAAAGATGTGAGCATAAATATACAGACAAGCATTTTGTAAGAATTCAAAAACTGAAGAACACTGAGCTGCAAAGGTCTTAAAGATGCTCGAAAGCAAAGAAACTGAGAAGAAGAAAACAGGAGAAACAAGGAGCAGGCAAGAATGAATTCTGAATTCTCAACTCAACTATGTCCACTATCCAGTAATACAGAGAAGAGTATCTCCTTATATAATGGCATAAGACAACAAACTCTAACTGAAATACAGAACTGTCTAATTGAATTAGTTACACAACTAATAAATACAATTCAAGCTATGTGAGAATATATGGTGGTTTGAATGACGAGCTATGCTGTAATACATTTTTCTTTAAGTGGCATAACACAGTGAGAGGTGCCTGCTGGCTAGTAAACTGATGCAATGCATCTAGAGGAATGGGAGCCTTTTAGTCATATTCATTTGATTATTTAAATTTCATTTGTTTACATTTGTAAAGAATAACTATTACTATTTGTCAAGAATTGATCTAACCTGAGCTACATAGCTTGTAACTTCATACTATTGAAGATTAAAAAACATGGATCAGAAAAAAAAGAAGAAAACCTATATATGACAGTGTAAATGAAAAGATGAACAAAAGAAGGCTAAATACTTCACCAAACTTCAAAAGATCAACCCGCTTGAATCACATTGTTCTTGCCATTGTTTAAATCAGAATCTCCAACTGGGGTTTTTGCATGAAAAGCTGACTGCCTTGAGGGCTCTCCTAACAACTTTAAAGAGAGTGGGGAAGGCTCCTTATCACGCACCCGTGTTTCGCCAGTTTCACCAATACTCAGCTGAGAAATTCCCACAAGTTCATCAACATTGACAGGTTCCTTGGGAATGACTGGGATTGGTTTGAGGACCTGATGATAAGATGTTTCAGCTCCGTTAACTTCTTCACAGGAAGCTGCATTTGATGGCCATATGGAAAATGGGAGAGGTGAGTATGTTGGGAAGAATCCAGGAGGCACTGGTGTCATTCCATTGATGCCATCATAGTTTCATTGGGATCTTCCACATTTTCTTGAGTAGTTTCCATGGGTTCAAATTCTGACTTGAGGGAGAGATTTAATGAAGGCTGTGATTCTGCATTAGTAGGCTGAGAGTTCTCAGAAGGTGGCAGTAGTACTTCTGGCATGGAAGGGGGATTTGAAACCTAATATATGATAAAATAAAGTTAACAGGGAGAAAACAGAAATGCAGAAAAGTACTATTATAGGTGGTTACTAGCTAAACACAAATTTAAGAACATCAATCACATTAATCACTCCATCCCCTTTAATCTAAAGTAATATCAAGTCAATGTATCTATTCTCTGGTTAATCTACATGGCATATCTATGCAATGTGTGCATGATTCAATCAGAAGTAATGAATGAAGACCAACCATATCCGGAGGCAAGTCAAAAAGACTTGAACGTCTCTTTCTCCTGGTGGCATTACTCTGTCGTATAAAGTATTTCTGGGCATGACTTGCTACTTGAGTGGGGCTCCTTGACACAACAAAATTACTTGCTATTCCACGCCAGTCTCCTTTTCCCAGCTTTTGAAGACCAATTAAGAACATGCGATGTTCCTCTTCAGTCCATGGAACGCCTAAAACACAAAACAACACATATTGGGAAAGGTAATTCAATCACCACTGACAAATGGAACAAGTGTCCTTATTTAAATATAATAATCCAGGTCCACGACATAAATTAATATTACTCAGACTTGTTCAAAGGAACATAAAGTCCAGAGGTTTAGCCAACCCAACTATAGCTGTATCACAAAAACAGATGAGTAGCAGATATCTTTGTTGCAAGAGACAGAAATTTTATGCAACTTGAGCATAGAATTGCTTTGCACTTTGCAGTCTGCAACATCATGTCAGCAAGGATACATAGGGTGGAAAAAAAAAACAAATTGTTGGCTGAAAATTTAGCAGAATAGAATACTCTTTGAAGTGAACATTGGCTGACTAATCCAATCACCAGAAAACACAATTTTCATACAATTTAATGCAATTACAACAATTGGCAGTAAATAAAGGATACAGATAATAAGACATGAAATTAACAGCTTCAGAACAGATATAAAATAATAAAACACGAAAAAGTGAAAAAAACCATTTGATTGTAATGACAAATATTAAATGAGATGGTCAATTCCAAATGCTTGGTTACTTTACAGATCTCCAACATGTTTGGCTTTTAGCCCCCTGTAATATTTTAAGTAAACTAACAAAGTGTGTGCTTGGTTTGGCGTTGAAACGGGTTAAACTCAGGTTTAGATTCTCAAGCGCAACTATTTCTAGCGTTAGAAACATGAGTATATCATGTCTGAGTGCTAAACCAAACATGCTCAAACACAATTCACCATATTCTTAACCAATTGCTCCCTAAAAGATAAGAAAAGAAAAGGGGAAGAAAAACATTTCTACAATTATTCTCACTATTTCTATTTCAGGTGTCAACCTAAGCATGATTATGATGAACCATCTCCAATTACAGACAGTATGATCAAATAAAATAAAATAGATAAATTGTTCAAATCAGTGGTGAATACCTTTCTTTTTCTGACGGGAAGAGGAGGGGAGGGAAGGGTGATCGGAGGAGTAGCCGTCGGAGGAAGGGGAAGCGGCGGTGGCGGTGGCGGAGGAAGAGGAGAGGTTGCTCATGCTGGCGCTCTTCTTGATGAAGGATCCATCGGTGAGACTCATTCTCACACCGAAAAGCTTCACGCTACGAGTTGGACATGTTCTCGAGTTGTGCCCATTGTTGCTACACAGAGAGCACCGCCGAGTCATGCCGCCACCCAACTCACTCACTCACTCACCGAGTCACTACTCACTTTATACCACTATCCCATTCACATATCCATTTTGCTCTGTTCACTCATTACATTACATGCACTGAAATGAATCTCAACTTATGAATAATCAAATCAAATCATAACATATACACATAAATACATAATAAACCTGGATTTATAACATAAGCTCAGGATACAATAACACTTCAAGAATACAAATATTGTGCCTGTGCTTATGCTTCCCTTTTCTATAGCTGTTACCACATTCACTATTTATTTTCCTTTTATTCCCACTATAAGAGGATAACGTCCTCCTTCTTGCTTTCCTACTTTAGTATTAATAATAGTTAAATTAATTGATAATAAATAAAATTATGAGTTGTTGATTATCTACATTAATTTAGCAAATATTGCTATAGATAGGCTTTCTATATATTTTGTGGTTTATGACTTGTTGATAATATCATTTGGTCAATATGGATAATGCCTAAGGTGAAGAACGGTATGCGAAACTAGATTTTGATTTGTCTCACATTATAATGTTAATTTCCAATGAAATTTCACTCTTTGTGTGTGTGTGTTTTTTTTTCTTCTCATTTTTTATCTTGATCCTAAACTAAAGGTATAGATTTTCCAATGACTATCCCTCGTAGAGTAGGATCATGGATTAAGCTTGTATGGTGCATATCGATGTGATGGAACGAGTTATTGACGAACTAATATTATTTTAATTTTAGTTTATTCTACAAACATTTTTCCATATTACATGGTGTGTGTAGGGGTGGGAAGACCATACCACTAGTCAAGAACCTACAATCTGACCTACATCAGATTCAGGCCAGACCAATTTATTAACTAGATAGGCTCAATACTTTTTTAAAAGCTTATATAGCAAAACATGTCATGCTTCATGCCATCGAAAAAACATTTTGAACCTATTAGACTGACCTATTTAACTAAGTATAAAAATGCTAGTATTTTTTATATTGTTATTATTATTGTTATTATAAAGATTTTTATTATATTACCTTATAATTATATACTTATTAGTCTATGTAAATATATAAGTATGTCTTACCTAAAAAATTTAGGCTTATAAGTCTATTCAAATACATGCTTATGATATATTTAAGTATCTTACTATAAAATAGGTTTTTAAACAGACTTTCAGGTCATGTCAGGTTTTAAATAAATTAGACTCATACCATAAATAAAACCTATATTAGATAAACAGAAAATGCTCATACCATGAATTTAAGGTATAGATTAGACTCATGTCCGAGAAAGTCTAACTCAATCGACCTATTCTCATCCCTAATCGTGTGGAATTGTGGTGGGGTTGAAGCTATTACTCATCACATTAGTTTATTTCTCCACCTAATCCATAAGGAATATTTCTTTCCTACGGATTATATTCCTTGTCTCCACTCCAATATCCTCTCTATGGTCTTGATCATCGTTGATGTGACATCCGATCTTCTGCTCGCATGAGCTCCTCTTCATATTTCCAATATAATATTAATTTGAACATATGTCAAAATCATACTGAAATAGATGTTAGTTAACCCAATTTTTTCTTCAGTTGTTACTTGTGCATATTTGAACAATAATTTATTCTTCCTTCACCTTTTCTTCACTCAATTATTTAAGTATTTTATCAAGAATTAATTAAATCAATAAGGTTTAACTGACTTTTAGTCGCTTTATAATAATTATATAATTTTGATCTTTTAATTTTTAATCAAATTTAATCTTTTAATTTTTCTTTTATTTATAAGCTAATCTTTCAAGTATCAACCATTTGAACCAATTAACCACCCATTGGTAAGCATACAGGCTATAATTGAAACTGAAGTATACAAACTTGAAATTAAAATGCAGGTAAAGCAGTGGCAAATGACATAAATAGATTGAAAAACAGCAAGCAAACTGTAAAATTTGAAATGTAAAGAATAAAAAATTATAAATGACATAAAATGTAAAGGTAGAATGGCTGAAAAATACAGAGGATTTTGAAGTGTAATCGTTCGGACCTTCTTTAGTACCTTGAAATTCAAAGTCTTTTTACAGGCTAAGAGCTTAAAAAAATGACCCCTTTTCCAGTTCTGAACGTTAAAGCAAACCTCATTGTCTCCATTCCCCTATTTCTTAGGAGCCATTATATATGCTTGTTTGTTGCCCCTATAATAGCACTTGTATGTACAGTCCCTTTACAAGACCCGGTCAATCCAAGACTCTCCGTGTATTGTTCTAATAAGAAAAGCAAAATCACGCGTAACAACTAATATGTGGAGATTGAAAAGTCAATTTGATGTGAGTGGAAGTAAAATTTGGGGGCAATATTTTCAGAGAAAACAAAAGGAAAAACTCGCAATCTGCAATTGAAGTTAATCCATCCGTGTCAACTGTTCAGTCTCCGCGCTCCAATTGACCTACCTAGCTCGTCATCACATCACATGCATCAACAACAACAACCCCATTACTATTTACTAGTTCACTTTATTGGACCATTTTCTTTTATTTTGCAAGATTCTGGGAATAATTCAAAGAAGTAATTCTTTTTTTGGTGCGAAAAGTGTTATTGTACATTAATGACATTTTTGGCATGTGCCTAATTAGTACAAGGCATATCGTTTAGATAGGACCTATTTTTAATGGTTCAAGAATACACAAACTTCAATTATATGACGTTGAGCTTGTTTAATTTATTCGTTACAACATATATACTATTGAGTTGAGACGGATCGCAGTGGTTTCATATGCCAAAAATCTAAGGAGCTAATACACAAAATCTATCTATGTTTCCATCTGTGAGATAAGATTAGAAAAGATTTTCTTTGGAATGATAAAGACTCCTTAACTACTCATCCATGCCTTTCTTTAATTTCATGTCAAAAGCACAACATAGATATGCATCCAAAAACAATGCATAATGCCACCCTAGCACCAATTTCCACCCCGATATGCGTAACCAATTTCAATTTGTTGAACGAACAATCACTGAAAGCTCCAGAATTTGTCTGACAATTAATGCTAAATAAGTTCAAAAGCAAAAATTGGGCTTATTTTAACAACAAGTTTGTATTTCCATTTACAGAGTCTCAAATGCACCTTCAAGTGAATCAAGTCAATGGATCAAGAACATGCTTTTATGTTTAGGGGCATTGGAATGATAGCCAATTAAGGCAAAATCAAACGTCTGCTAAGTAGATATAATTCAGAACTTGTTCAAATATATTTAAATTTACATAACTAGTTTGAGTTTAAATAGTTATGAATCAATCTTAGTTTGTCAAGCACTCTTAAGCTACAAGCATCAGCCTGGGAGATTTGAGTAGTTTGCATGAAATTCTAGGATTAAAAAATGCATCCTGTGTGTGTGTAACATTTATTTCCATTTTTAATTTTCTTTATGATGGGATTTTTACTCATCTAACTTTATTTTTTTACCATGAGATTGAGAGATGGACTATAAAAGGGATTCGGACTTAGGGGCAAAGCCCATGTAATAAGGATCCACCTGCATTGTCTTCTTCAGCCCAACTTCAACGAAATTATTCAAAATATTACATGTTTTTTGACATGGACCACAAGGGGGAAAAAAAAGAAATATAGTACATGTTTTTGTCAATTTTTTTATTAATCATTTTATCAATAACTGAAAAAACCGGATCAATATTTCAAAAAATTTATGTAAAGTTATAGAGTAAACTAGCACTTAGGTCCCTGACTTTTGGCCTGTCGTGCACTTAGGTCCCTGTCTTTTGGAAACTCATCCCGTCGTCCCTGACTTTTAAGTCTGTCGGGCAATTAGGTCCCTGACGTTAATTCTCTGTTAACTTTTGCTGACATGGGCTGTTTAAGTGATGACTGGGTTGCCAACTCACAATTACAGTTTTCCATTCTGAAAAAACTTCTTTCTTCTCCCACCTTTGTGCGTCTCCTTCTCTTCAAGACTTCTGCAAAACTCATTGGCTTTGAAGGGTTTTCTGCGTTTCGTCGTGGGTTGTGGTAGATTTCTGCAATGGATACGAAGGTAATCGTTGTTTCTGATTTGGGGATTTTTAATTTCGTAGGTAGTAAGAAATCAGTCAAGTTTAGGGTAGGGTCATTGTGAAGGTAATGTTGTATGTTATGTATGTTATAGCCCTTGTAATGTGCAGTGAATATTCTGTTCAAACTTTTCAAGGGTGATAGTGGTTTAGGGTGTCAGGTGGTCCTAATTGCTATGTGTAATCTTTGATTAAAAAACAGGTTTTGTATTTGAAATATGAAGTGTAATATTATAAATTTTGTATCATTTATAGTAATAAAACAATAAAGGAATGTGTATTATATGACATTATGTTAAATATGATCTGAAATTGGTTGTCTGCAGAGGTTAAATATCCACATACACCATGGAGGGAACTTTGAAGAGGAAGGGGCAGGGGGAAGGGTAAGATATAAACTGGGACAAGTTGATGTATGGTCTGAGTATGATTCAGACATGTTGGATGTCTTTTGCTTTAGGAACTACAGCAAGCAGTTAGGGTACAATTGTTTGAGTAATGTGTGGTGGTTAGATCCTTCGAAGAGGTTTAGGGATGGGTTGAGGATATTGAAGGAAGATTCTCACTTACTAGAGGCTGTGGAGGTAGCTCAAAGGCATGGGAATGAGCTTCACATTTATTTTGAGCATCCAGTGCAGGAACCTGAGGTTGTGGACATAACAACCATATTAAAGGAAATCATTAATTCTGTTAATGATGAGGGTGATCAGAAGGGAAAGTCTGCAGGGAAGAAGGGTGATGAGGGAGGAGGATCTGCAGGGAATGAGGGTGATGTGGGAGTTGATCTTGCAAGGAAGAATGGTGATGAGGGAGGTGGATCTGCAGTTAATGAGGGTGATCTTGGAGCTGATCTTGCAGGCAAGAAGGGTGATGTGGGAGTTGATCTTGCAGGCAAGAATGGTGATGAGGGAGTTGGATCTGCAGTTAATGAGGGTGATCTTGGAGCTGATGTTACAGACAAGGAATGTGGTCATGCTTCTGGGTTAAATGCTGGTATGTAATGACATTGATGTAACTGTGTTTTTGTTGTATTTTTTTATAAACATGTGATGTTATAAACTGAATTTTGTTGTATTTGTATGACAAACAGATGGTGGAAAGATGGATGAAGGTTGCAGCAGTGATGGAGTACAGGAGGGAGGCAGTGTTGTACTAGAGACCTTGCCAAGTGGTGAGTTAATTTTATTAAACCTATAACTTTAATGGAGTAAATGTTTCACATACTCATAATTGTGTTTTACTGTTGAAATAGGTAAAACAGAAAATAAAGGTCCCAGGTTTAAGAGTCCAGCAAAGAGAGGTCCACTACCAATTTGGATCAAGAACAAGCAAAAAGTCCAAGTAGGACAGAGCCAAATAGAGTCTTACGGTTCAAAAGCCCTGCTAAGAAGGGTCCAAATGTGAAGAGTTGTGCAAAAGGGACTGGGGCCCAAGTGACTGAGGCCCAACAGACTGAATCTGAAGGGGATGTGAATGGAAAGGGTAAGGAGCCTGTAAATGAGAGTGGGGCCGAAGAGACTGAGGCCCAACAAGCTGACATGGACAGAAACCCAGTCAAGGGAAAGGGTAAGCAGCCTGCAATGATAGTGGCAAAGGTAATGGTAAGGGAAAATAGAAAAGGAAAGGAAAGGGGAAAGCAAAAGATACTGCAACTGAGGGTGCCAAAGAGAAAGTGCTAAGAGGAAAAAGGGCAGTTATAATTGAAGTAGGTGACTCTGACTGGGAGGTTGAGGAGGATCATGTGGGGCATAG
This sequence comes from Sesbania bispinosa, assembly GCA_026901365.1. NCBI lineage: Eukaryota > Viridiplantae > Streptophyta > Magnoliopsida > Fabales > Fabaceae > Sesbania > Sesbania bispinosa. The sequence goes on along the minus strand of QLOH01000470.1, from coordinate 102,182 downwards.
GAGTACTTATGGTACTGCAGGGTTTGAAACAGGAGATGATAGTGGATGGCATTCTGAGGAGTTGAAGACTCCTGTGAACACTGATGATGGGGGTGGTGACCAGGAAGCCTTTCCACAATTCAACAGCAATGCAACATTTGGGCATGTGAGATTAGAGTTGGGATTGGAGTTACTACTCTAGACCTTTTCAAAACAAGCAGTTAAAGATTTTAATATAAAGCTTGGGAGAGTCTTCAATTGGGTGAAGAATGACAAGACAAGGGCAAGGGCTAAATGCAGTGTAAGCACCTGTGAGTGGCAGATTTATTGTTCATACAGTAATGCCAGGAACTGTTTCCAGGTGAAGACATTCAATGCTGAGCACACATATTGCAGGGTTTTCAAAAACTCACAAGCTCAACAGCCTTGGGTTGTTGGGAAGCTAGTTAAGAAGCTTAGACAGTCCCCCAACATGAAACATGGAGAAATATATGAATTCTTCAAGAAAAAAATATGGAGTTCAACTTGAAGACAGTTTGATATATAGATCTACAGCCAGGGCTAGAGAAATTATAGAAGGCAGTGAGAAAGTTCAATTGCCAAGATGTGGGACTACTGTGCTGAGTTGTTGAAGTTCAATCCGGGTTCAACTGTGAAGATGGATACTATTCCACAAGAAGAGGGGACTCCAATCTTCCATAGAGTTTATATCTGTTTGCATGGGTGTAAGGCTGGATTCAAGGCAGGATGCAGGCCATTTATAGGTCTAGATGGTGCTTTCCTCAAGGGATATTATGGGGGGCAGTTACTGTCTGCAGTAGGGCAGGATGCAAATAACCACATATGGCCTATTGCATATGCAGTGGTTGATACTGAAAACAAGGACAACTGGATGTGGTTTCTGGAGCTACTGCAACATGATCTAGGTCATATCAGTCAACACAAGTGGAACTTCATCTCTGACATGCAGAAGGTAAAATGCACAACTTTATTAAACTTAGGGACCTAAATGCATGAATAATACAAATGTTAGAGACCTAATTGCATTATTATTTACAAAAGTTAGGGACCTAATTGCATGATTAGAGAAAAGTTAAGGACTGTTTTGCCTGATATTTTTTTGTATAATTTTAACTGCAGGGCCTCATTCCAGCTTTTCAAGAGGTAATGCCAGGGGCCCAACATAGGTTCTGTGTGTGGCACCTGTGGCAAATTTCAGGAAACAATGGAGAGATAAGGTTTGAGGACATTGTTGTGGAGTGTGCAAGGGCCACCACTGTGAGCCAATTCAATGACAAGATGCTGCAAGTGAAGAGGATTGATGAGAAGGCTTGGGAGTATTTAAACAAGTGGCCAAAGGAATCATGGACAAAGTCTCACTTCAGTGAGTGGCCAAAGGTGGATAACATTTGCAATAACAATTGTAAAGTGTTCAACTCAAAAATAGTTGTTGCAAGGACTAAACCAATCATCACCATACTTGAGGAGATCAGAGTCTACATTATGACCACCATCACCTCAAACAAATTGAAGCTGGAGAAACACAATGGTCACCTTGCACCAGTCCAACAAAGCAGGCTTGAGAGGGAGAAAAGGGAAAGCAATAGATGGGCTCCAATTTGGGCAGGTAATACATTTTTAATATTGTCCTAAAGTGCTTTTTAATTTCATTGATATAATAATTGACATGCCATTATTTGTTAATGATAATGAGTAGGTGATGATGACATGCACAAATATGAAGTGCAATGTTGGCCCACTAAAGTTGCTGTTAATTTGGGAACTCACACTTGTACCTGTAAATTTTGGCAACTCACAGGTACATTTATATTATATCTAATTTTCATAATTATTTGCCTGAATTTCACTAACAGTTTGGTTTTCACCACTTTTTCTTAGGAATGCCCTGCATGCATGCAATTGCAGCATTGACAGACAAGGGAGAAAGCCAGAGGATCACTGCCATGGGTGGTTGACAATGGCATCCATCACTGCAACTATGCTCACCATGTCAACCCTTTGCAAGGAGACCAATTTTGGGAAAAAATAAATCAGCTCCCACCAATGCCACCACCAATGAAGAGGGCTCCAGGCAGACCCAAGAAGGCAAGAAAAAGGACGGAGAGAATGAGAAACCATCAGGTTCTAAGCTGAAGAGAAAGTTACCTGATTTTACCTGCTCAATTTGTGGAGGAAAGAAGCATAACAAGAGGGGTTGTCCAGTTACAAAAAAAACAGAAAATGGAGGAGTTACAGGCCCAACAAAAAAACCAGGAAAAAATTGATCAAAGTGACCCTTCTAATGTAACAGCCCAAGGACATGATACTGCTGCTGATTTTGATGTTAATGAAGCTCCCCTACCAGAAGAGATTGGGCTTACTGACTCACAGCCCCCACCCAACTCACAGAACCCACCCAACTCACAGCCCCCACCCAACTCACAGAACACATCAAACTCACAGCCCCCACCCAACACACAGAACCCACAAAACTCACAGCCCCCCACCCAACTCACAGCCCCCACCCATCAGGGCCAAGCTGCCAATTAGAGGCAAGGGTTCCAGAGTCAGAGGACAGAAAAGCCCTTCCCCAACTAGACCAGCAATTCCCCAGGATGGTTCCTCAGATCCACTTCAGTTTATGCCAACTCCAGGCTTCAAGAACATGGATTCTTAGGAGCATTTTCATATTTCTTAGTCATTTTGCTGTCATTATCTTTATTTTGCTGTCATATTTCTTAGTCATTTTGCTGTCATATTTCTTAGTCATTTTGGGTTGTAATTAGGTGGTTAAGTTTATTTTGGATGAGCAAGTGATTGTAATCCTGGTTTTGAACAAATGTAGATGTTGCTGTGTTTAGAACAATTAAAGATGCTTGCTGCATCTTGCTTATATATGAATTCAGACTTTTTATGTTATTTACTTGTAATCCTTCAACAGTGAAGCTACTTATCTTTTGAGTTTATGATTTGGTTCAGTTATAAAAATGTAATACACAAATTATGGGAACTTTAATAAAAATTATGGACTGCATAATTGCATAAGAAAGGTCATATTCATTTCAGATAAGGATAACCTTCAATTACATACATGAAATTACTTTCAACCCTCTAGACACTAAAATCCCACAATAACAAAGACTGCCCTTTCCACCAAACTCCTAACAAAAAACCCAAAACCATACACAACAGCATATTTGACAACCTAATCCTCCTAATTTCAATATCCAAATTCTTCAGCATCCTTGCCATATTTAGCTTCCATACTTCATCATTCTCTGTTGCATGAAAGCCCTTTGCAGATGTAGCTTCACTGTTGCAGTCTGCTGCTACAATTTCACTGTCAACCCACATAAAATATTTGCATCTATCTGCAACCTACATAATATACCAGCCATAAAAGCATTACTGCAAAAGATTACATACCCGAAAAAAGGAATGAAAAGTGAAAGGGAAAGGGGTTCCAATCAAAAAATTATCACAAATGAAACCATACCTTCAATTTAGGGCATCTATAGAATAACCTTCCTGGGTTCTTCTCAGTATTTAAAACCCTAATGACAACTTTGAGATTACACACACACTTCCTTTCCCCTCGAAACCTCTGTAATCCCTAAGATGATTTGGATCCTTCGTTGTTCATAGCTTACAAATGTATAGAAAACAGGAAGAACAAAGCCTGGGTGCGCGATGCAGGAAGGAAACTTAACAATGGTGGAGGAAAAGAGGGATGGGGAAGAAAGGGGAACGATGAAGAGGTAGAAGATGAGGCCGTTGGGAGTAATCCCTAAAACTTGTCAAAATATCAAAAACGACTGTGTTTCAGCTACCATGGAAACCCAGTCATCACTTAAACAGCCCAGGTCAGCAAAAGTTAACAGAGAATTAATGTCAGGGACCTAATTGCCCGACAGACTTAAAAGTCAGAGGCCACGGGATGAGTTTCCAAAAGACAGGGACCTAAGTGCACGACAGGCCAAAAGTCAGGGACCTAAGTGCTAGTTTACTCAAAAGTTATATTACCATTTTGTATAAAATCATTAAATAAAATATAAATATAATGATTAGTGAAACTGTGAAAGTAAAAGGTAAAGATAAAAACTTTTTTTTTTCAAAACAAAGAAAGCCGTAGACTATTTTTCACATTTATTATTGTATAGAGCTAATACAATCTTATTCCCATTATACTCTCCCCTTTTCAAAAGATATTCCGCTTAAAGTAATTGCAACAGAATTAAGCTGAGAAAGATTATGAAAGTAATTTCCTTGAAATACTATTTCTTTATTGTCCTCGACTTTTCAAAAGTGGTAATGGAATAATAAAATACAAATTTTATAATCATTGATTAAGAAATTAATAATTAATATTATACTAAAATGCATATACACATAATAAATTGTAAAATTCCTATTACTTTTACAATATACAATTACAACTATACTCTTAGTCTTTACCTTGTATTTCTATTTTAGAAAAGTCAATTCTTCTTCAATGATATTCCCTTGTTTTCATGCAATAAAAATATTTAAAAAATTAAGAATAAAAAATAAAAATCAACGTTTTTAAAGTTTATACAATGATAAAAATTGAATTAAATTTATTTCATAAATTTCTGCCTCGCTTGATGATGTTTTCCTGTGGGAGTAATGTGCACATGAGGGGCACCAAACCTTAAATTAGGGATGACAATATATATAATTTAAAATTTTGACAATATATATATTTTGAATAGGATATTATAATATCCATTTTCATATATGCACTTAAAAAATGGACATACCAAGACTCGTACTTAGTACGTATATGCCCTTATCTGAATCTATTCCTTACACTTAAGTTAATTCGAATATAGTTTCTCGTAATAATTTTATTTCAAAGTAATAAAACTTGAAAGCTAATTCTAATACTGATATTAATGGTGAGATTTCAAAAAAAATTGATTGAAAGTACTTTTTTCAATTGAATAAGTAATCAAATTATAATTACAAAACATTATAAATAGAATATATAACCATTTAAAGTAATTAAAAAATTATTAAAAAATCTTTTAAATCCTAATTATTACATATAATAAATATAGTGAAAATATGGATGAAGTATTATAGTATCCAACTATCCATACTCATTCCCACAATTTTATAGATAACTATCTATGTTAGACCTGTTTGATGAATAAAAACTATCCATTATGAGTAATTTTTATGGATATCGTAGTTATTGGATTTTAGTCTGATTGTCAATTTGTCATCCCTGTCTTAAACCGTTGACTTTAATGAATAAATAAAAGAGAGATGGAAAGGAAATGAGAAATGCACAATGTTTTGCAATATTTTTTAACGCACAAGCATTGTACATGCCTGCAGATGCTTTCAAATGCTACATTTTCTAATTTTATTTGTTGTCACATAAAAACTGTTGCAGAATAGGAAATATTTCAAGCTATACTAATGTCCAGCTACCACTACTACTACCAACCTTCTAACTTCTATCCCACCAAATATAATAACTTACGTGAGCATAAAGGGACAAGAAAAAATAAAAATAAGATGATCTTCATGATATAAACCTAAATAGTTGAAAGGGACTATTGTCACTTCACCGGTAGCTTCTATAAGTTGGGGTATACATACAGCTCTCAGCAAACTTCACCAAATCTTTTGGTTGAGGAAGGCGAGTAGCCAAGCCTGATCAAGATGTAAACTCAACTTTATTATCACTATAAATTATTTTATAGCATTTCAAGGAGAAAAAAACATAAATAACATGAAACCAAAAGGAAAACTAAGGCTCACCAAGCTCATAGGCCTTAAGAGCCACATTGGCAGCTATTTGTGCTGAAATCTTTCTGATGTTAGTGAATGGTGGGAATATGAGCCCCTTGTCAAAGTCTTGCTGGGTCACTTGTGAAGCCAAAGCCTCAGCTGTTCCAAGAAATAGGAACATTATAGTTTAAATCAGAGGTGGCCTGACAAAGAGCATATACCAAGCTTAACATTTAAGTAAATGTTTGAATCTCTAATGCACTTACAAGCTGCCAGAAGCAGATCATCATGGACACGGATGGTCCCAGACATTATTAAACCAAGACCAAACCCAGGAAAAATGTATGCATTATTGGCCTGATTAACAGAGAATGCATTCAAATTAGAATTAGAATTCATGAGTTATGACAAATTTTTAACATTTTCAAAAACTCCATTAAGACCTGGCCAGGCACAAACACTTTTCCATCATATTCAACTGGGGCAAATGGGCTCCCGCTAGCATAAATAGCACGCCCCTGATAGAAAGAAATGCAAATGGATCAGGAACACCAGAAAAAATGAAAGTAGCCATTACTCATCCATTTCAACCACTTAAATAGCAATCTAAGTATCTAAATAGCTAAGTAATAAGGAAGCTCAAATTATACGAAGATAGTAGTTAGTTGTGTGATGTGTCTTCATATTACCTGGCTCCATGTATAAGCTTCTTCAGCAGTACATTCTGCCTGTGACGTTGGGTTGGAGAGAGCAAGAATAATAGGTTTCTACAAGCAATATTATATAATACGCCGATGAGCTTATGTGGACATCAAATTGCAAAGTGGATGGATGAATAGATTGACAAAGTACCTCATTAATGGAGGCCATAGCCTCGACCACTTCTTTAGTAAAAGTTCTCCCTTTTCCTGATGTTCCAATCAACACTGTTGGCTTAATTTGCTGAAATATAAAACCTTGACATGTAAGAAATTTGAAACTTCTGTTCGCATCGGTGTGTATGTGTGGGGAGGGAGACTGAGAGAGACAGATCATACATTAATAGCATCTACAAGCTCCTTAACAGGTTCATGTTCATGAGCCCAGGGCTTCTTAAAATGTTGGAGTGATTCTTTACGGGAACTGACAATCAAACCCTGCAAAAGTAGGAATGAAAGATTAATCAGATAGAAAATGAGATTTTACATTCTACAGGTAGGAGCTAAATTGGATTCTGACCTTTGAGTCCACCAACCAAATGTTCTTGCGCACTTCATCCAGTGGGGAATTTGTCTGCATAGACAATATATAGTTTCTGGATAAATCTAAATCTAGTTCAAGGAAAGCTCACATAGTTTATCCCTACTTCCCTCCCAAACAAAAAACAACTCCCCCCGGGGGAAAAGCAAAAGGTAATGACTCTAAAAGTCGGTACCAACCCGTTTTGATGTTTCAAGTGCTATGAGTTCTGCTATTCCAGTTCCAGCCTGACAACCACAAACAATGCAAGTTATCCATAAGAACATAGCCAATAGAGTAGTTTGTTGTAAAGGAATGCAAATGAACAATTCAAAGTGATTTCATAATGTTCAATACTCTTTTTTTCCTGCTTTTTTCTGTCATATTTGATTAAACTCTCCTTTATCCGATAACCAATGATGAAGGAGATATGATTCTGGAATTGTATGGACTTACCTCTCCAGCACCAAGGAATAAGAACCTATGGTCAGCCAAGCTTCCCCCAACCAAATTCAGAGCTGCAACCAGCCCTGCTAGGACCACTGATGCAGTTCCCTACAAAAAATCAATAGAATATGAGAGATAATCATTGGTTGCCATAGGAACTAAATTCAATATTTAAGACAGGAATTTCTTACCTGAATATCATCATTAAAACAAGATGTGTTGACCTATATTTTTCAAGTAGATCAAAAGCATTGTGGTTTGCAAAGTCTTCAAACTAAAAAAATAGCAAAACATATTCAGAAAACAGGAAACTCGGAATTAGGAAGTGGTGCAACTGCAGTCCAATAAACCAAGAATTGATGTCTTTGCACACTGCTTAATACCTGGATGAGGATTTTTTCTCCATAATTTTGCTTAACCGCAGTCATAAATTCATGAATAAGTTCAGAATATTCCTGGAATCAAAAAGTTGAAACAAATTCATTATTATTGAACATTGGATAATCAGGATGTTTGAAATTAAAAATGAGACACAGTAAAATATACAAATCATGAACCTGCCCAGTTGCTCGTTTATGCTTGAGCCCTATATATAATTCGTCATTCAACAGCTTCTCATTGTTTGTACCCACATCAATGGTAATAGGCAAGCACTGAAATAATTTCATAATATAAGATTGTAGTTGTATTAAGAAAAACAAAATTATAAAAACATGTAGAGAACTGGACCCAGTCTAAGTAAACTTCCAAAATTTGAATGATACCCATGAAGCTAACTTAGAACACCATGACACTATTTGAACAGTATGTACAATATGAAAGTGCTAACAGCGTTTTAACTTTTCTTCACAAATAATCATAACAACCATTGCAAATTGTAATGCTATCCATCACCAAAATCAAGATTTTATTTTTCAAGGGATTAGGGCCGAAGGAGCTCTCAAGTCCTGAAATCCAAAATGAAATATAGGAATCTCTAAAACAATTTCCACTCTTTTGTGTTTTCCTTTCTTGTGATTACTTTGTTTTGTGTTTTCCTTTCATTATTTTCTCTTATTTGGGGGTGGGAGCTCTACATGTGGATTGGATATGTTGGGGGCTTAAAATCTGCACCTCAGATTTGAGTAGCATATTAAAACAAAGTAATCACAAGAAGTTTGTGACAGGCATAGGAGACCAAAAATACTTACAGAAGAAGGGCGAACTCCACCAAGTGCTGTATATAACGAAAGTTTTCCCACCGGTATTCCCATTCCCTGAGAGTATACCATAGGATACCAGTATTAGTTCATATGAATATAATTATCATAAATAATACATGTGAACAAGTAAAATAGAAATTACTTGACAGCCAAGATCCCCTAGACCCAGGATCCGTTCTCCATCAGTTACAACAATGACTTGAATGTTCTTCTCAGGCCAATTCCTAAGTACTTCAAGAATCCTCCCTCTTTAAACCCCACCCCAAAGAGAAAATGGAACAATTATTTTAAGACAACTAATAGACACAACATATTCAACTATAAGTGTACCCAACAAAGAATTCTAGGAGGATAAAGGAGGATTTGAATTGAAACTTACTTCTCTTTCAAACTTATATATAGACCCTGAGGATGCATGAAGATGCTCCCATATTTCTGGCAAGCTTCACCAACAGTTGGAGTATAGACAACTGGAAGTAACTCCTCAACATTATCAATTAGAAGCTTGTAAAACAGCCTTTCATTTCTCTCCTGCAAATCAAATCGTTAAAAAGCTTCCCCCAAGATATAATTTTAACAGTAAAAATGATATTCCAAGTTTAAAACAAAATCACCACAAAAACTGTATAGGCGTACAGTGCAGACAATAGCTAATTTCAAGGAACATAAATTTTTCAGAGATGTCAATGAATAAGTTTAGGAGTCACTATCCAGGATTGTATGAACTATGAAGTACTTGCAACTTTGTAATAATGAATAGCTCATTTAACAAAAAATCCAGTTCTACTCTATAGGTAAAATTTAAAATGGAGAAGCAGACAGAAAGCCTTATTTATTTAACAACTCTCATGAAAGGCTACCTGAAGATCCATCATAGCCATGTACTTTTGCAATGGAACTTGATACTGGCGTATGTGTTGGATCGATTTCTTCACCTGGACAAACGAAGTAACTATCATTAACTATAGTGTGGACTCATGGCCATACACAATCTAACAACTTTCAAAAATACAAAAAAAGATTATCAGGAATATGTTATATAATGAGATGATTAACCTGAGTTTCTTGAGAGATAACTATTGGAGGAAGAAGACCACGCAAGTAGTGTGCGTCCCTCTCATTTTCAGTGAAGGCCAACCCTTTGTTGAAATGTGGATCTCTCAACAAAGTATACCCACTAAAAACCAACCAACAAAGTATCCCATTCACCACAAAATCACAAGTGGAAAAAAAAAATCAAATTTAGATCAATGAAGAGATATGCATCAATATATCATGATTACAAGTCTCATCCACCGACCTAGCAACAGAGACACTCCAAGGAGTAACCATCTGATCCTCTGTGGCCCTATCCTCGCCGTACACGTCCCGAACGCCACCAGCAGAGGTGAGGTTATCGTCGATGTCGGCCACCGTGGACCCGTTACTTGTCTCTTTCAATGATGTCTCCATCACAACGCTGCCGTGTCTCTCAGTTGAACTCCTGCTTGGAGCTGAACAAGCCACCCTCGAAGGACCTGAATGCTTTCTCTGTGAACCAGAGGACCACCCACCTGTGCTTGAGTTGCACTATGCACAAAGTCGGCAAAGAAATGGGAAAAGTAGAAAAAATAATCAATACCCAGGTAAACGAATCAACTAAACTCAGCAGAATTAGAAGAAAAATCAAATTTTTAATTTGTTTTTTGTTCTTGCCATACCAAATTGTCAAGTGTGTGTGATTGGTTTTGTGGGAGTAGAGTGTGAAATAAGAAGTTTTATATGATTACCAGGAAGGTGCATCTAATGGAGGAGATCATGATGATGGGTTTCAGAAATGTGCGACAGAGAGAGAGTTGCGGGCGTTGTAGTTGTTTGTATGAATCACTGGGGGAGAGAAAGAAACGGGAAGACAAAATTACGACAAGAGAGTGAAAGACAGAGAGAGAGTCTTTAGGGGAAGCTGCCCTTGCTTTTCTCCTCTCTTCTCTTTCTCTTCTGCGTCTCTCTCCCTCTTCTCTTCAGATAGAACTTTGGAGTTGGAGAGAGAGAGACGGGTCAAGGAGGTTAGATCATAAATGTTATATAGGTAGCACTTCTCATCTCAGCTAATCAATAGTAATAAAATACAGTATGATATAGGAGGATTAGAAAAATGATAAAATTACTTTTTTCCATGTAAAGTAAGGTTGGAATGAAAACAATTGTTTATAATGGTTTTTCTTTTGTCAAAATTTTATTCTTAAAACTTTATATATTTTTATAAAATGATTTAATTAGTATACACGATTAGTGTAAAGAAATTTTACACAAACATTTAATGGTGTGTCGCTACATCATTTAATAAATATTACACCTCATATGTTATTAAATTTAATAAATTACGTGACAGTACATCATTGGATGTCTATGTAACTTTACACTGACAGTGTATATATATTAAACTCTTTATAAAATGTAAAATCACATAATTCAATCATTAAATAGTAATATTACTTTCATTATATATATATCAAATTTAATATAATTTAGATATTTGTGGATAATAATAAATATTTATTTATGATTAATATTTACTTGATGTGTCTCATATATATGTAGACTCATATATGTGTGCTGGTCTATCTCTTATCAACTAACCATTTCTAGTTACTACAAAGAGTTTTAGCTCGTTTTCATTTATTAATTTTCATTTGATTTAAAATCATGCGAATCAAGTAGACTTTTAAGTGTAAAAATTTGATATGTGGCATCAATTAATCCTAACCTTCTTTTAATATATTTTTATATTATATTAATATTAAACACATTTTATGTAAGTTTTATAAAAAAGAGAATAGATTTATATATATTTTTTAATGACATTTATATAAACTTTATTTTTTTAATTTAACAATAAGAGGATATACATAATACATCCGGGAGGGTGTGCAGCTAGCTAGCTAGCATCCAAAGTTAGTACTTAAAATACTATGATGTCGCCTTATCGACTGTAGTTGCCTCCTGTTTGAATCCGTAGGATTCAAATTAGTATCTTTGAGATTTACATGGAAGAGAAGAGAAGTGCAATGTCTTTTTCGCAGACTGTCATGAGGGTGGCTGAGTGACAACAAAAATTGTGCTACTTGTTGCGTTGGTGTCTCCCCTCCCGCATCTCAATCTTGTCTCTTCTATGGCTTCTCAGTAGGACCTTCCAAATCTGATTAGGGGAACTTCCAAGGATCGTTTTATAATTGTGGTGGCTTTTAACATAATTAAATTTGTGATTAATTATTCATACAATAAAATCATACAACAATTTATATAACATATTTTTTTCCTACCTCTTTTTATCATATCATTTATCAGACTCCACACTTCTCTCAATTTTTATCTCTTTTATCTCTTTGAATTGTATGTTATTTATTGCACAAACAACATTTTTTATTAAACTTATGTCAAGGAACATTTTTTATTAACGTGGAAAGTAGTAATAAGCAAATTTCGCTGATTCGCTCATTAAAATAAAAATGGAATACTTTAATGTAAATCAATTCCGTCTGTGTTGTTCTCTGGGCAAAAGAAGAGCTTTAGGTTTTCAACCAGCAAGTTACCCGTGATGATGCTGGAGAGGCTTGTTGTAAAAGAATACTTGGTTGTAGAGCCTGAAAGAGGCTTGATAGAAAAGAATATTTGTAATCTTGCAAGATTAAGAGAAAATCCAAGTGCTAGTTGGCATTGGGACGGGACGTAGCTCACAAGTGGTAGTGAGTGAACCAGAATAAATTATGTGGCTAAGTTTCTCTTTCCCTTATTTTTGTCATTTCAATTTTACGCTAATTAAGGGGACTTAATATTTAATCTAATATTTTAAAAGGGAAGAAACTTCTTTTAGAACCATTTTAAGGTCGTCTGAAACCAACTTCAGACAGCTATCTGAAAAACTTCAGACAGCCCTCTAGCAACCTGTCTGAAAGTCTGTTTTGTAAATCTGTTTTCGAAAAGCTTCTTAAAATATTTAGAAACACTATTCAACCCCCTTTCTAGTGTTTCCCTGTGTTCCTACAGTTGGTACCAGAGCTCTACTCAGGGTTGAAACACCTAACAAGTCGTTTTTAAATGTATTAAATTTTTATTTTTTATAATAAAAATAACTTATGAAATATACTACATCAATTAGTAGAATGTGAATAGCAAATTAGTATCATATTTATAAAAAAATAGAAATCAATTCATAATTAATATAATTAATATAATTATAAATTTAAAATATAATGATCATTGAGATCTCACACCCCAATCACGTTAAAGTTTAAACACATATAAAATATAAATAGTTTTGTGGGAAAAAACTTGAAAACACGATATGTGTATTGTGGGAACAATTTACAGGTAAATAGAATAAATAAATCAAATAGATGATAAAGATAATAAGTTAAAACATAACAATAAAAGAAAACGGTAGGAGCAGGACTGCCTCCCGTGGAAGATTCCCGAGATTCTTAAAAAATTATTTTTATAATGAAACAAATAAAAGATTAATAGAAACGAATTATGAGAGAAAGTGTTTTAATATGATAATAAAAAAAGAAAATGAATGCATGATAAAAAATAAAAGAAAAAGGAAAAAATGCAAACGACAGGAGCAGGACTACCTCCCGTGGAGGATATTTGTGGTTCATAAAAAAATCACTTTATTAAAGTGGTAATAAATAAACTAAAAAAATAAAACCCAAGTGAGAAAACAAATAAAAGAAAACAGTAGGAGCAGGACTGTCTCCCATGGAGAATTCCCGAGGTTCTTAAAAAATTACTTTTATAATGAAACAGATAAAAGATTAATAGAAACGAATTATAATAGAAAATGTTTTAATATGATAATAAAAAAAGAAAATGAATGTGTGATAAAAAAATAAAAGAAAAATGAAAAATGCAAACGAAAGGAGCAAGACTACCTCCCGTGGAGGATATTTGTAGCTCATAAAAAAAATCACTTTACTAAAGTGGTAATAAAGGAACTAAAAAAATAAAACTCAAGTGAGAAAACAGATAAAAGAAAACGGTAGGAGCAGGACGGCCTCCCGTGGAGGATTCCCGAGGTTCTTAAAAATTTACTTTTATAATGAAACAGATAAAAGATTAATAGAAACGAATTATGAGAGAAAATATTTTAATATGATCATAAAAAATGAAAATGAATATGTGATAAAAAAATAAAAGAAAAAGAAAAACGCAAACGACAGGAGCAAGACTACCTCCCGTGGAGGATATTTGTGGTTCATAAAAAAATCACTTACTAAAGTGGTAATAAAGAAACTTAAAAAATAAAACCCAAGTGAGAAAACAGATAAAAGAAAATGGTAGGAACAGGACTACCTCCTGTGGAGGATACCCGAGGTTCTTTAAAAATTACTTTTATAATTAAACAAATAAAAAAGGAACGAATAATGAGAGGAAATGTTTTAATATAATAATAAGAAAAGAAAGTGAAAATGTGATAAAAAAACAAAAGAAAAAGAAAAACGCATACGACAAGAGCAAGATTACCTCCCGTGGAGGATATTTGTAGATTGTAGTTCATAAAAAAAATCACTTTACTAAAGTGATAACAAAGAAACTAAAAAATAAAACACAAGTGAGAAAACAGATAAAAGAAAATGGTAGGAGTTGGACTGCCTCCTATGGAGGATACCCAGATCTATGTTTGAATAAAATAGAGAGATAAATAGTATATTAAAAAACACAAAAAATTTAATGTAAATTAACTCATCAATTGTATTTTTTTTAATCAATATTTTCACGTAATAAGACGGATAATTAGAATTAGAGATAATAATAAATCAAACTGAAAAAAAAATAAAAGAGAAAAAATGTTGAAAAAGATAACACGTGTATTGTGGAAACAATTTTAAGATATGGAGTAAATTGATAAATAAAATAAATAAGAGAGATAATAAGTAAAAAGATTAATGAATAAAAATATATAGATAAATGATATTGCGGGAAACATGTATTGCGGGAACAATTTTAAGGTAGAAAGTAAATAGATAAATAGAATAGATAAAAAAATAAAAAGTGAAAACATTAATAAATAAAAAATAAAATATAAAAAAATAAAAAATAGATAATGTAAGAAAATATTTTTAAATAATAATAATAATAATAATAAATAAAGTAAAAGTGTGATATATAAAAGAATAAAAAATTAATTTAAAAAAAAAAGATAAAATTATTTGTAATGTAAAAAAATAGCGAAAAGAATGAAAAGAGGAGAGAGATGATCATTTGAGCAGGAAAAAAATTTGTCATAGGTTGACAAGTGTGATATAATGGAAAGATTTTATATAGGTATATATGATATGATATATGATTTTATCATACCTTTACCTACATAATAGTTTTTCTCATAGTTTTTTATTTTATAATAAAAGTAAAATAGTGATATGCTATTTCTCTAACTCCAATATATTAACTATGTATTAAAAATATACAATGATTATGATTATTAAGAAAACATCTACATTCTTCACATCTCACTAACCTGTTTAATCCTGAATTATTCATCTCATCTTCTATTTAATTAGGTTATGCAAAAAATAAAAAAATAATACTAACCAGTTTTTGCACTTTTCTAAGGATTTAATTAATATACACTGTTAGTGTAAAGAAATTTTACACAAACATCCAGTGATGTGCCGCTACATCATTTAATAAATATGACACCTCATGTGTTATTAAATTCATTAAATGATATGGCAACACATTATTGGATATCTATGTAAAAATTTTTTACACTCATAGTGAGTATATATATTAAACTCTTTAATAAATTTCTATTTTTCTCACTATTCCATTTTCACGATTTATTAATTCTCAATTACTATTTTTAATCAATGGTGTTAAGTTGTCATTCCTACACATAAATCATGGTGGTTGTTAGAGTCTTAAATTAAGTTGTTGTGTGTTAATTTTAGTTATAGTTTGTTGGAGGAGAACGATATCATTCTGCATCTTCAATACGATCAAGTTTGATAGCTTTCCAAATTTTACTTTCTCTAATTAATTTTCTCCCATTACCGAACCATCTCAATTCATTAGTGTGTTTATAAATTTCAAGGAAAGGGAAAGGAAGGGAAGGATTAAGAGGGGAAGGGAGGCGAAAAGAGGGTTTTGTAATCTAAGGCCATTTTTAACGGTGGTGTTTATTAAGATTTGCTTAATAAGCACGGGTAAGTGGAAAATACTATTAGAACGGATATTAGATAGGGTGCTTTATTGGCACTGGTGCTCAATCAGTTGAGCACTAGTGCTTTATTATTTTTGTTTTGGCGTTTTTGCGGGTTTAAACCGCTATTAATGTCTTTGAAAAAGCTAACATGCTAGAACACTTGTGCTATTGACGGTTTTAAATCTCCTGTAAATTTTTTTTATTTAGCATTTTCGGGGTTCCAGCACGGTAAACTTATTTTTTTGTAAACTTAAAACCGCCATAAAACAATATTTTTTAAAAAAATTATTTTATTATTTATTAATTAAAACATTTGCAAATAAAAATGAATAATATGTATTGGTGGGACCCATTTAAGATATGTGAATAGTAAAAAAGTAAGATGCTAGGTTAGAGAGGAGAGATGTTTAATAAGAACTTGTTGATATATACTGGTGGGACCCATTTAAGATATGTGAATAGTGAAAAAATGGGATGATGGAATAAAGATGACCTAACTACACTCACGAACATGAGGGAGGGAAGTGTTTCTAATAAACCTTTATCTTCCCTTCATTTCCCTTTATTCTCTAACTCACAAACATACTCTAAGAGGGATTCCAAGACAACGGATGATTATAAGACCATCTCCGATGGAAATCCCTCCACCTCCATAGTTGCTTAAAATAAATTTTATTATTTTTTATACGGGTCTTATTTGTACACATAATCTCTTTTTACCTTTTAAGCAACTTTTACAATTTAAGCAACCCTAGACTCCAACAGATTAACTCTACAAGAACTCCAAAATGAATCTCATAAACTACCTCACCTTTATTATTTTAATATTTTAATTTAACTTAAAATACTATTATATATTCTAGTTTTAAATCAAAAAATACATAAAATTATAATATGAATTAAAAAAATTATTTTTTTTAAAATTAAAGTAATTGAATATAAAAAATACATTAATTTATTTCATTTAAAATTCTATTTTTTTAAAAAAAATTAAATTAATTGAATTTAAAATTCTATTTTAATTTCTTTGGTCAATTTTTTTTACAACGGCAATTTTTTTTTAAATTATAAATCCCTTTCATTCTTTATTGTTCGAGACTCTTCCAACCTCTCCCACTCCCCCAAACTTCCTCTCTTCTCACACGCACACACTCCCCCATATAACTGATGAATGACTTACAAAGACCATGAGCTTAAAACAATAGCCCAATGACAGATGAATGCTACCAATGGATCGTATTCGTGCGTTTCAATTGTAATGTTACCAAGGGAATTTCTTTTTACACAATCTTTTTTTCTCCCAGACAACCCTTCCTCATTTAAAAAAAAAACTGTAAAAGTTTGTTCTTTGGAATATATTCAGGGCTATTTTATATACATTTTTTTTATTTCGTATGCTTTCGACACATGCTTTTATGAAATTGATTTAGTAAGTTTTAATTAAAAGTACATTTCTTCTTATTTATGTAAAATTAAATTCCATTAGTCATTTTTGCTTTTTTTTTTTCATATCAAAGCATTTAATTATTTAATAGAGCATTAATTTGTATCAATTATTCAGTAAAAGTTACTCTAGGCAAGCTAAAGAAAAAGAAGTTAGTTGAGATAGGAAAATAAACGAATGGGATTGAAAAAAAAGACAGCAGTTAAGGTAAAAGAATAAGTTTTTTATTTATAATAATCAATATTTATACAAAAATTGACGATAAGAAAACGAAACACCAAATTTCTTCTACGTAGCAAACCAAACTAACAATAACATGACACTTACTAAAGTGCTAGCAAAACTATCGTCGTCATCTCTCACTCAAGTAACATTATAAAATATGATGATGAATAAATCTTGAGCATTGACAACAGCCTCAGTTATATACACATACAATTTTCACTTCAAAATTAACATATATAGCTTCTTATTTTTCTTCTTATTCCAAGCATGTATGTGTAGCTCATCTATCTTGTCTGGAAGTTCAGTGCCCTGATGCAGAATGAAAATACAAAGGCAAAGAAAACAGTGAAAGCCACCAAAACTCCAGCAACTGGACCCATGAAGTCAGGTTTGAACCCATAATGGTCTTCAATGTATCCTTTCACAGTGAAATTCTGAGTACTCCCAGGCACTATAAGAGGGTCCTCTATATCTCTATATTGAGAGACAATCAATCCATACACTGTCCATGCTACTGGACAAATCCAGTAATACCATACCCACCATCCAGGAATTTTCTGAAATCACAAAAAAGAATTATTTTAGTAAATATTGCTAATTAATAAAATAGAATAACCAAACAAGAATGTGGTACTCACTGGTCTTGGGATAAAGAATCCAGAGAAGAGATTAAATAGTCCATAGAATGCTGCTGCAAAGATTGATGCAACTTGGTGGTTTGGTGTGATGGAAACAGTCATCATCCCATAGTATGTGAAGTACAAGAAGGAGAAAAAGCTGACAAAGAAGAACCACAAGAACTTCTCCACTTTCCATTCAAAGCTCACCATGGCATACACTAGGAGTGAGTAGTAAACAGTTTGGAAAAACACATATGGGATTTCAGTAACAACCTGAAATTGACAATGCAATGGCATCTTAATAAGCAGCAAAGTACTAAGAGATATTATACTTTTCTATTTTAAGCAAGTCAATCCTCTAACCTGTGCAATGGCATAAGGCAAAGGAGCATACATTCCAGCAGCCCTTTCTCTATAAAACACTGTTCTTTCAACTGCTACAATTGGTTGAACAGTTTGGCAATTGTTAATTCCAACAAAAATAACAGCAGCATACATTGCTCCTATAATCATTGTCAGGTCAGTTGAGCTCTCCCTATACAAAGATAAACAAGAAAGAAATTAGCTAAAATCCAGAATTAATGGTTGAAGAGTGAGGTTAGATTTAACCACAGGAACAAGCTCTTACTTGTTTTTGCCAATTCTCCAAAATACTGTTCCTATCATGAGAGCACAAGCCAAGGTGAAGAAGTATCTGACAAGATTATAATCAGGACTCCTCCAGTATGTTAGCCATTGCTTCCACAAACAGGATTTAAATTGTCCCAAAGTGGATTGAGAGTACTTAGTGGGGAAATACAAATCAGTGGCTCCAGGTGGGGGTGTGCTTAACTCTGTGACAAGAGCTTTGTTTCTCCTGTTCAATAACAAAATGTGTTAGATCAAACCAACAAATATATGCAAAGCCACTTGACAATATAGGTATTCTAGTTGTTTGCTGACTCACTGAAACAAAGCTGATGTCTTGTAGTACTCAGCAAAGTCCATCCCAAGCCGCACTTCAGCTGCTATGGAGCTAACTTCTAACATCCATGTTGCTGGGTTGTACATTTCCTTAATTTTTGGGACCCCTGGAATTGCCTGTGACCAAAAAGTTAACATTAAACTTGATGTTCAATTCAACCCCCATGTTAAGAAAATGATAAAGAGACAATGAATTAGTTGTAATACCTCAAAGTATTCTATAATCTTGTGTGAATTCCGGCCTAAAGGTCCTGAGTAGATCACTTGCCCTCCTCTTTTCATCAACAAGAGCTGGCACAAAAAGAAACATTTTATTAAGTACCAAAGAGATTGGGAGATAAAGAAACACATGACTAATTGTTCATAGGTTGGTT
Source organism: Sesbania bispinosa (assembly GCA_026901365.1). Lineage (NCBI taxonomy): Eukaryota > Viridiplantae > Streptophyta > Magnoliopsida > Fabales > Fabaceae > Sesbania > Sesbania bispinosa. The sequence goes on along the minus strand of QLOH01000470.1, from coordinate 82,761 downwards.
GGTACCTCATCAAAGGCTTCAAAGATATCAATGCTAGGTTGGTGAATTGTGCAGACAACTGTTCTTCCAGTGTCCACAGTGTTTCTCACAGTTCTCATAACAATAGCTGCTGCTCTTGCATCTAGACCTGAAGTGGGTTCATCCATGAAAATGATTGAAGGATTAGCAACAAGCTCAACAGCAATTGTCAGCCTCTTTCTTTGTTCAGTTGACAACCCTGTAACTCCTGGAAGCCCCACAATAGCATCCTTGAGATTCTCCAACTCTACTAAATCCATAACTTGGTCCACAAATTGCTGAAAAGATCAAATAATTGAAACATGTTATTTCACCCTTCTATGTACCTTTATTAAGAGAAGAATCAAAAGGTATAGTGCTGAGTACTTACTATCTTTTCCTCCCTACTGACTTCTTTAGGTAACCGAAGGAAGGCAGAGTAAAGCAAAGATTCTCGGATAGTAACTTGGGGTGAATGAATATCAGTTTGTTCACAGTAACCAGAAACTCTTGCAAAGGTTTCTTGGTTCTTGGGGAAACCAGAGATTCTAATATCTCCTTCAATGTAGCCACCTGTCTTTCTTCCTGCTAAGACATCCATCAAAGTTGTCTTCCCAGCTCCACTAACTCCCATTAGTGCAGTAAGAACTCCAGGTCTAAAGGAACTGGTTACTCCCCTTAGCAGTTGTAGCCTATCTTCTGTCACTCCTTGATCTTTCATTTCCTGTCAAAGTTAACATAGTTTAGTTAGAATTGTCTTCATAGCACAGGGACATCATGGATTGTAAATAGTGTAAATTATACTGAACAAGTGAATGCTGTAAATTAGGATACTTACTGCAGGCATGTCCACATAGTAGTTAACAGTGTCAAAGGACATTGCAAGTGGTTGGAAAGGTAGAACCATTCCTTTTCTTGGGGCAGCTCCAGCAGCTGAATCTGCATTTCTTAATCCATTGGGATTAGCTTGGCTACTCATTCTCTGCATTGCCACTTCTCCTAAAAATGATTCATGCACAAGACAAGCATAATCAGAAACACTCCACATTACATCAACAAGAACATACATTAAGCTAAACCATCAAAGATTGATGTTATCTGCTTTGTAACTTACTTGTGTTGTTTCCATCAGCAGTAGATAGTGATCGAAGGATTGACTCATTGTTGGATGGAGGTGGCCTTACAAGTCTGGGTTCTTCATTGGGGTCTCCTGCAGTCTCCATTTCACTTGCATCTTCTTCAGATATAATTGCTTGTTTCTTTCCAAGAGCTAGTTCACCAAACAAGAAAAGACAGAAGCTTTATTAAGACAGAAAGTGAAAAAGGAATTTCACTTTAGAGATTCATCAGAATGTGAGTTCTTACGATTGAGGTACATAAGTGCAAGGGTGAAGAGAACGTTGTACAAAATTGTGAAACCTAGAAGAGCTGCAGAACCTATCCAGTACCATCTCTTTTTAGCATAAACATCAAAGTTCCTTAAGATAGACAGACCCAATGTTGTAGTTTTATCTGAAGAAGACTGCATTAGAGGTCAAAGTTGAAGTCAGAAACTAACAAGTTACAATTTTTCTTCTTAAACAAATTATTAATTTTCATGTACTAATTAAAAGCTTATCCTATTTACCTGTGGATGCATCCACCTTGGGGCAAACATTTCATTCACAGACAAGGCATTGAATGCATATGACAATGGTGACACCCAATAAGCCCACACCCACCAGTCAGGAATTTCACCTGTAACCATTAAGCATATATGTGAGCACATTCTTTAAACAAATGTAAATTTGAACTCAATTTTCAAATGCTTTTGCCTAGAAGTTTGGATTGTCACTCACGTTTGGGAAGGATGAAACCTCCAAGTAAGAAAACAAGAAGGAGCATAAGGGCACCACCAGTGTTAGCAATAATCATTGTCCTGCAGACTCCAGAAATGACCCTAAACATCCCAGCTGCCATTTGTTGAATGAGAAACACCACCAACAATTGCTTGAAGAACCTACAAATTGGAATAGACACCAAAATTCTCACTTAGTAACCATGAATACATCTCTTAATATCATGAAAAAAAATCTAATCTTTGGTATCAATAATATTATCTAAGTCTGCTCAATTTAATAAAGTATGAAAGACACATGCAAATTATGAATATAAACAAAACAAAGAAAAAAAGGGTATTTGAGGTTACCTGCTGGCTTCAGGTGCAAATCCAATGGTGTAGTAGGTAACAAGTACCCAAACAAGAGACTCAAACACAGAAATAGGGATACGCAAAAGGAAATTGGGGAGAGTGTAAGTCCAAGTAGGGTGGAAAAGGTGGTCTCTATGCTTGTAAAACACAGGAAGCCTTCCAATTGTGAGTGCCAACTCAGCAAAACCATTAAACATGTTCATGATCATGGTGAACAAAATAGCACCAATGTAAAGTGAACCATCATCTTCATTATCTCTACTCATTTCAGTCCTCAAGAACACAGTTGCAGCTATGATGGCAATGATGCAGATTTGAACTGTCTTGAATATGTAGACAAAAGAGTTCCTCTTGATCAACAACCATTCCTTGTCCCAACATGCTTTGAAAAGATCCATTGTGGGAACAGAGTTTTTGCTGTAAACAAGAGCTGCTTTGTGTGCACTTGACTTGTCAAATGGCACAGACAACTCATTCTCAAGCCACATTCCAACATGGAACCGCTTGAACTTGTTTGCAAACTCTGTCACTGTAACATACCGGTATGGCCTATTTTTGTCTGCCCAGTATTGTTCCTGGTCCTTCCTTGAGGTAACCTGTTCAAAATTTACAAGTGACAATGAATTCCCCTTTCTTTTTTTAGAAAGTTATGATATAGTTTGCATTTCATTTATGGAATCAATTTTAGTTATACTTTTTTAATCAGTGTCATGTCATGTTTCTCACAAAATTAAACATTGTAGCATGATAACAGAGTTTAATATATATACACCGTCAGTGTAAAGAACACATAAGGTGTCACATTCATTAAATGATGTGACAGCACATCAGTATGTGTAAAACTTCTTTACACTGATCGTGTATATCAATTAAATCCGATAAGAATTAAGTGCCAGGCATAAGTTATGTGATGGTTGATAAGGTATGTGAGGGTGCATGAGTAATGAGATGGTTGTTATACCTCTTGCAAGAAATCAGCTATTCCCTTTCTTTCAGGGCAGCGAAACCCACATGACTCAAAGAATTCAACAATGTGCTCACGTGGGCCCTGATAAACCATTTGACCCTCTGATATGAGAATAATGTCATCAAAGAGATTAAATGTCTCAGGAGCCGGTTGGAGAAGGGACATTAAGATAGTTCCTTCAGTAAGGTGTACAATCTGCTGCAAGCATTTCACAATCTGATATGTTGTGGAACTATCAAGACCAGTTGATATCTCATCCATGAACAGTGTTTTTGTGGGCCCAACAATCATCTCTCCTATATAACATCAAAACCATTTCATTGTAAGAAATAGTTAAGTTATAATAATCCGAATAACTATGCATTTGATCCTTGGCTTGTTATTGTATATTCCAAATTGGATTATTTAAAGCAATATCTTTTTTTCAAAAGGGAACTCCTTTAACAATTTTCTTGGAGGAACCAAGGTGGCTGGACAAAGTCCAACAAGTGTAGTTTAGTCGGCAAAAGTACATGTGGTACAGGTGGCAAGATTTTCTAAATCTTTATAAAAATGTTTGATTGATTATCTTGTCTACAACTTGCAGCCACCTTCAAAATGGTGGATTAAATTCAAGTATGGAGGCAAGGAGTGGACTTAAAATATTTGAGCAGAAAAAGATGATATGTTCTATATAATTTTGGAGGCAAATAATTGAAGGGGAAAATATTTTGACTGTTTAGTCCTTCTAACCTGTGGTCACACGCTTCTTTTGGCCTCCAGATACACCCCTGTGCATTTCATCCCCCACTATGGTATCCTTACAAATATCAAGCCCCAATATCTGTTTCATACAGCAAGGAACAGGAATTATTTGTTAGAAGAACACAATCAAACCGTTAATCACAGTGATTAGCAATAATTGTGTTACAAGTAAAAAAACTAAATTATGAGGGCAGTATGGGTAATTCATATTGCATGAGTGATCCTACAGCTGGGGCCTACTTTAGCCACCATATATCTTGAAGGCAAGTCAGCATTGTGGGCCATAGGGTAGGTGAGTGGAGATTTTTTATAAGGAAAACTTTCAATTATTTTTGTGACCAAGTCTTTGATAAGGAAATCAGACTTGGTTGGTGGGTCTATTGGTAAGATACAATTTACCAGAAAGTCATAAAAAGTGAACTTTAACCACCTATTTTGCTATTTTCTTAATCCTCTCTTTTCAATGTGAATCAGAAATGTTGAAAAAAATAAAAGTAACTTACTTTGAGAGTATAGTCAGTAATGAGACTGCTTTCTGTTCCTTCCACTGCAGTAGCCTACATACAATACATGAAACTTGTGAGAACACTTCCATAGATTAGCAAGAATTGAGATAATTGTTAACTATTTAGTCTATTGTTGTATTATGTATTGAGAAATTAATGAAAATACCTTCATGAAAAGGTCAAGTTCTGCCTCAGGAAATATGCCAGCTTCCTTTTCCCTTCTAGCAAGCTCGCTTAAAAGATCTATAGTAACATTATTCAAAATGTTAATAAATGATTTACATAAAAATAGGGAGAAAATAAAACTGGGTTTAAGATAAAATGTGAATTTAATTACCATATCGAGTCCCAACCCCTTGGCATCTAGCTGAGAAATCCAAGGTTTCTTTTACAGTCATTTCTCCAACATGAACATCGTTTTGGCTAATGTATGCTGAAGTCTTTCTTGGGACAAATTCATTAAGTTTGTGTCCATTGTAAGTGATTTCTCCTTTTACCTGTTTCATCAAAATCAAAGTTAACTCTTTTTCATCATTATTATTCCTATTGACAAAAGGGGAATAAATAAATAATCTTTATAAAAATGACAAATTTCTTATGAAAATGATGATGGGGTTGGAGTCTATACCCTCAACTCAGGGTCCAATTTTCCAGCCAGTGCCAACAAAAGGGTCGTTTTCCCTGAAGAAGGAGGACCCAGTAAAAGAGCCATCCTGCACAGAACCAGAAGTGTTATAAAACAAAAAATCTATATAAGAAAGTTAACAATCCTACAAAAACTTGTGCTAAAGATTATTCAACCACACTGTGGTTGTGGTACCTTGATGGTTTAATAATGCCAGAGGCATTCTTCATAATTGTGAGCTTAGTTCTCTTAGCTGTACTAATCCCAAAGATGCCAAGAGCTGATTCAACAATGTTTAATGCAACGTTTGGTAGTGTTGGCAGAGCTCTGCTCCCAACATAGGAATCAGCCTCAACAGTCAAATTCTGAAACCTAACTTCCACAGTTGGAAGTCTGATCCCAACTCTGCAATTGGAAGAAAACCCAATTGGGTAATGGTTAGGAAATAACATTAATTAATACGAGTAATTGAATGACACAAATAGCACTAATTTGTCTACCGAAAGCTAATAAAAACAAATTGTATTAGGTATGCTTTTAATTTATTGTCTACTCTGTTTTAGAAAAGTTAAGTTTAAAATTTGATCATTGATATTCAAAGGTATAGCTTTTAAAAATTCCTAGTTAATTAAGGATTAAGATTAAATATTTATATTTAGGAAATGAAACATGGGAAACCCCATGTTAGATCTGTTCCTCCTGTTCTGCATAGCAGTAGCATGAAATAGCTCTTTTTGTTTTTGTCTTTAGAAAATGTCAGAAACAAATTGATCATGGGGGGAAATTATAGAAAGCACAAAGTAGATTTAATTGTAGATCATAAAAGAAAATAAAAATAAGGATATCTAAATAGATTGAGGCTAAAAGCTTATTTTATCACTGTTTAGAACAAGTTAATGAGAAAGCTTTTCAATTATGTTTTTTTTTTGGTGGGGTAGGGAGGGAAGGAAGGAACAGCACATGTGAAAGATGAAACTCACTTATCAATTCTGTTTCTGAACTTCTTGAGGAACTTTTCATTATCTTCTTCAGCAACTTTGAAAATTTTGTCAATGATTTGTTGCCTTTCATTCATATCTAGCTTTCTGACATCAACTTCCTTGTGCTGCATCCTGTTTCCATGAGGCTGATCACCCTCAGCAAAATTTTGGATGATACTTGTTCTTAGCCTATCATAGGTTGGAAGTTTCTCTATGGCAGCCCATTTAAGAGCTTCTTCATCCTCATCCACATGAGAAGTCCTGCGAGAATACCTTCCACTCGCAAACACTTCTTCCATCTTCCAACTTGACCTGCTTAGGCTCCTACTTATACTCCTACTTAAATTCGAATCCATTTTGTTCTGCCTTGTTCTGAAATGGATTCAAAGTTGAAACCCAGTTAAGAAGAAAACTTGGTAGTATTTTCTAATCAAGCTTGAAGAAAACCCAAAAAAAAAAAACTTTTTTTTCCATAGTTCTAATCAACCTTGCACAGAAAACGTGAAAGATTATATACTTACTGTTACTTTCTTGGTTTAACAGAACATAGAACTGAAGAAAGGGAAGGTTGGTTGTTGCAGCTTGAAGCTTGAAACTTGACCCTTTTTTATGTGAATGAATAACTCTTCTCTCAAAGTTTACTTTTATGAGAGGAATTAGGAAGAATAAGCCACTAACCAGAGCTGAGTCTCAGCTCTGAATGTGTGTGTTTGATTGATATCTAAATGTGTTATGAACAAACAGACTGATTTATATATATATAGTAAGACTGAGACCAAAGAGAGAGAGAGATGGGTGTGCTGGAAGAATTGTCCTAAGTGGTTCCAATTAGAATTTTTATTGTATGATAATAATAAAAAAAATGAGTCCCTTGTGTTGAATGGAACTATGAGTAAAAACTAAAAAGTCCATTCAAACATGACCGCTCCTTCCGCCTTCTCACCAGCTTCCTTCCTGCAAGTGCCTCTTTTCAATAAAATTGCAAATTATTAGTATTTTTTTCTTTCTACATAAATTATGGATATTTTTTATTTTTTAAATATTGATTGACCACATCAATGACCAATCCTGCCATGTGAAGTCAAGTTGGCCGGGAATCTCTACATTATTTTTTTTAATATTTAACTTGACAGTAAAAAGTATTAAACTAATGGCGGCTTCAAGTAAAATTAACGGTACTACATTTTTTTATAAGTAAAACTCGTTTTTGCAAATCAATAAGAATGTAATTTGGAAAAGTAATATCAAAGAAACAATTATTATTATTATCATTATATGGTGAGAATTTATTGAGAGAAAAAAATAGTTGCGTGTTAGGACTTTTAAAATTTTTGTAATGTTTGATATTTTGGTAGATGGAAATTTTTTCCTTATTTCGACCAATTCCACTGTAAATTAAATAATAAAACATAAATAGTATGAATGAATCATATTTGTCACATTTTATCTTTCTTTTTTCAAATACAAAAGGGTGGGATGTTAGAATTTGGTAATCTGTAAGTATGAATAGTATGCGCCGAGAATCGAAAAGCAAGGACAAAGTTCAATAGTTTAATTTTGTAGATTGAGCAATTGACATGTAAATTGTGTTTAAGAGAAAATTATTAATCTTGATTTTCACGGGTTTGACTAAGTATTATATACCCACCATATGTACTTACCATTATTGGTGAATGAAAGCAATAAGTTAAGTCCTCTCTGGCAACCAAAGTGTGGGGTAAGGTGCCCGCCCAACACTATTTACCAACTCGACTTAATTTGTCTATACATGTATATGTCTATATTTTAATTTTTACTGTTTCTCAAGTTGTCTCAAATCTAAAACATAACAATTAAAAAAATCCATCGCAACTCTTATTACACATAAAATAATAAATATCTTGGATTTCCTTTTTTATTATTAAAAACTATATATTCTTTACACAATTTTTTTTTCTAGATTGTTATTCATATGTTTTCCTTGATGTGTTTCCCCATATTCATTTTATTATGGTCAGAGTATATATTAGAGAGCATAACATAAACATTTAAAAAAAAATAACGATTTCTTTTTATGGACGGCAGTTTGTAGTATTATTAGATGAAAATTCAATAAACTTTATTTAATAATATAAATAAGCTTAAGTCACTGAGTATCAGCGTCCGTTTGGTTTACAGTTGAGTAGAATTGATTCTAGAAATGAATGGTTGAGATGGATGATGCATGCTTTACGAAGTACTTTGGACGGAAGTGATTTAAAATCAATTTTGCAGAATTGATTCCGGATGGTTTAGAATTTAAACCAAACGGGTACTCAATATTTCGATATATTTATTCTTTATATTATGGATTTTTATAAGTAAAAATAATTTCTAGTTAATTAAAAAGTATGTTAGAAAATTGTAATAATTATGTTAATAACTGATTGAGTTCTAAATGAAGAGGGAGCCCAAACGTCCCTTACGCTAATAGGGCTCATACAAGTTGGGTTGGATCGAGTTTAGAGTATTTTTGGATCGATCCAACGCAATTAAACATGTACAAATTGTGTTTTAACTATTTCTATTATTTGCCCAACCCCGAATCAAACAAGGTCTCCTTGGATGGTTAGGTCATGAAAATGAAAAAAATCAGTAAAAAAAAGGAAAGAGTTTAACTCTCGAAGACTCTACACACTTTCTTTTGGTTTGTGTGTGCACGCACACATTGTTTTAGAATTAAGAGAATGGGGAATAAACATGACAAATAGGGAAGAAAGAAAAGGGACAGTGCGTGCGCAGCCTGGCAAAGATTGGGTGAGGGAGCAAAAGCTAGCCATCAAACACACAATGATGGCGAGGCTTTATGAGAGAATGGCGCACTCTAGACGATAAAAATTGGTGACAGTGCAACCTGCAGGACAAAGGTGTCACTTCCCAATGTGACTGTTTTTATGATTGATGGTGTGACGGCTCAACTCGCAACAAACAGTGCTGACAACACACAAACAAGGTCAAGGATGTGAAGTATATAGGTGGCACGACCACGACGAATAGAGGCTGACGACAGGCGTTGGATCAAGGCGGACGAAGATTAGGGTCGACGGCGAAGGGGTTGACGACGTTTTAGTTCTAGGGTTTATGGGAGTGTAGTGTTGCATTGTTCATGATTGATATTCATGATTGATATTGTATTCAATCTAATTTTGAAATTAAAAGCAAGTATTACCAATTTATTGTATTTTAGTATAATATATTTTTTAGATTTTTTATATATGAGTTCGGATTATGTCAGGTTCATCGGGTTGTAAATACCCGAACATGTTACCCAACCATACTGCTTGGGTCCAAGACTACCTAACCCAAACTTACTCGATAACCTAATCCACCAAATAGTTGGGTCAGGTCGGGTCAACATGACCCATGTGCAGCCTTATACGGTAACATACAAATTCTCAATATTACAAAAAAGAATAAATGGCATAACAAATTGAACAAATTAGAAATGGTCAACTAGGAGCAACTTCAACGACGGTTGCATATTTAACTTTTACCAATAAGCAGCCCTTTTTTCAAGTTGCAGTGTTAGAGTCATTCTTTGTATAAGTAAAGACACTAAAGTAGTGGTGGCATATATATATATATATATATATATATATATTACTCGTTCCTGCAAGTGAAGAAATGGATTTTTTTTCTATCTGTTTATTAATGAGACGGGTGCAGGTGTTAGGGTACCTGATGTGAATTTTGGCAAGCGTACCGAGTTATTGCAAGTATTCAACAGTAAAAAGAGTATCATATTTACATAGATTGAAAGTTCAAGTACCAAACACAGGGGAATTATCTAGTTGGATGAGAAGAATATGATTGTAACAAGTGACATCTAAACTATGCAAAAATTGAATCAGGAAATTTGTTTATAACAAAGCAAGAACACAATATTTGTGAAGAACAGTATCAACAAAGTGGTTAGGGTTGATTTCACTTAATCCTCTCTTCATGCAAGTGTTCATATCATTCAATTCAATTATTGTAATTCTATCAATGATTCAATTCACTAACATAGTCAAAACCCAATTCCTTGGTGTATTAACCTTATGTCATCAACTAAGAACCCTAATTCTTTAGGTGAACTTAATAGAGATATGCATTATATTCAAGAATTGATAAAGATCACACAATAATCAATTCATGTTCCTAGGCAATCAATCTCTCGTGTTGCTTGCTTCAGATCCAAGCTTTTCCCCAATTTTCCAATTGTAAGAATAACGTTTGATTCATGCAATTGAGTGGCCAATCCATTTGATGCATTAAGAGTAGAAGGAAGCAATTGAATTGAACTACAAAAATTGAATTTAATTAACAAATCACTCACATAAAGTTCAGATCAAGATTCATCAACACCTAACCTTAAGAATTTAGAAAGACATTACAAGAGATGAGAAGATGAAGAAAAGAGAGAAGAACTTGAGAGAAGAATCCATAGTTGTGGTGTTTAAGCTTGCTTCCACAAGTTTGTTCTTCAAAGTCTTTAGAGAAAGAGAGAATTCTAGTGTTTAGATCTAAAAACGAAAGTAAAAGAATGAGGAAAAAAATTGTTTCTGTATAAATTCCTATTTATAGTTGTTGTCAACTTGCGTGAGGACATGATGATTTTATGGATGTCCTCACGCGAGCATCCAGAGGCTATAGACACATTCTGTCTAGTCGTGTCCTCACAGGAATAACTCTGCATGTGTGCCCACACGAAAAGGCAATAGCTATTGATGCTCTCTGATGGCTCGTGTCCTCACGCGACAACAATCCTTCTCTGATGGCTCATGTCCTCGCAGTAGATAGAATTGAATTTTATCTTTCCTTGAATTACTTTTGGGACACGGAAGCCTTCTTGTCCTCTCACAAGTATCAAAAGCTCAAATTACCTTCAATTAAAAACAAAATGACATTTAAACCACACCTAGCATCAAAACTATGAATTAAACACCAAATTTCCTAATTCTAAACATTTCAAACTATTAAATTACACAAAAACATCCTAAAACTACTACTTCTAAGCTAATTACACATATAATCCACTAATGATGTGGATTTATCAGTACCCATGCCCGTGGGTACCATATATATATGACTTTTTTATTTTATATCTATTAAATTTGACTAATTATATTAAAAAAATTAAATTATAGTGCCACTCAATTTTAAGTGCTTTTTATTTTTTAAATTATAACTTTATGATAAAAAAATATTTTAAATTAGGTCATTTTTAAGTTTTTTCCTAATAGATGTTCGTGGATACCCGTGCATCTGTTTAACGAGTATAGGGTGGGTACGAGGCAGACATTTACTCATGGATGAGGGTAGTAGGTATCTATTATGTGGGAGTAAACTTTCCCCAAAACGCTCTGTCTCATTGACATCCCTATATGTAAGCAACCATTGCTCACTCAAGACATGTTGCTTTTGCTTACTTGTTGAAGCGGGCCATGTGTGTAAGTTTTGTGTATTAAAAAATGAATGTCAATGATGTACCATTATATTAGAAAGGAAAATTGCTTAAATGGTAAAAAGTAAAATAAAAATTTATATATAATGATACTTAAAACAATAAAAAGTGAAAAGAATAATAACATTAATATCGAGGATACTCTAAGTCATCAATTACCTATATAAGGAAATCCACATGGAACAAAACCACTTCTGCACATATTTAGGGCACTCATCAAGTTTGAAAGGTAGCCGTAATGTTTTCTAATTTAGATAATTTCTATAAGTAAAAAATATAAGTTTTATTTCTCAAAGAATGATCATCTTAGGCTCTTGCCTTTCAAATAATTAACAACTTAATTGGGAAATATTTAGCATTTCCGTATTTCATGAGAGTTACAACTTGATTTGTTCGATGCGTCCTCTTGATCGAGTTGCGCATGCAACATCTAAACTCAAGGAAGGCTCACAACTCATCTCAATTTGTGCTCAATGCTATCCCCATGTATACAATGCAAATTGTGTGGCTTCCAAACTGTTAATTAATGACACTAAAATTGATCATTTCTTAAATAAAATGGATCAAAAGTTAAATATGTCACTACAAAAATGCGTTGAGTTAAACACAAAACAATAGCGACGGTCATGAGTCGTCGCTGCGTCGTCGCTACAACATTAAATGCGCAGCTCAACGCGTAGCTGTGCAATTAATACCATGTGACGGCCTGGCCGTCGCAACAATAAAAAACTAATTATTTTATTTTCTGAAAATATAAAAATATACGTAGTGACGGCCCAGCTGTCGCAACGTTTTTAATTAAAATTTAAATTTGGCGCGTCAGAGCAATTTTTAACAAAGCGACGGCCTAGTCGCCGCTATGTTTAAAACTTACGCACACAAAACCCTAGGTCGCCGCTACGTTTGAAACTTACACGCACAATACCTTTTCCCCTCCCCTCTTTTTCTTCCTCCTCCCAAAATCTCCCCTTCGTCCCTCTACTCCCTCCCTTCGGCCACCACTTCGTCCTCCATCTCCCACTCCCCAACTTCAATATTTACCGATTAAACACTCTCCCTCGTACAAAGGTTCATTTTGCCGGTCAAAACCTTAAACAGATTCCCTTTGTTCCTCTGCCCCTTCTCCCTCTTTCTCCTTCACCGTCCACCACCACCAGTGGTCGTTCACGTAATATTTGATTAATTTATGTTTTTTTAATTATAGTTACATAATTATGTAGTTAATTATTTAATTATGTATGTAGTTATTTTAGTTGTATATGTATTTAAGTATATAGGTAGTTATTTAGCAATTATTAATAATTAATTATTATTTATTAGTAATTATATAGTTATTAGTAATTACGTAATTGGTAATTATTAGTTATTAATCATTAGTAATTATTAGTTATTATGTAGCTATTGATTATTAGTAATTATTAGTTATTAATTAGTAATTATTAGTAATTAGTAATTATTTATTTTATTTAATTAGTATTAGTTTGTATGCTAATTTAATTTAGGGTTGTTATTTAATTTATTTAATTTATATAATTTAGTTTGTATGCAGTTATTTATTTAATTTATAGGTTTGTTTTTTAACATTTAATTTAACATTATTAAAATTAGGTTAATATGTCTCGTATGTGTGGTCGAGGTGATCATAAGGTCCCACCTATTAGAGGGAGGTCCGTCCTTTCGGGCGAGTTTGTTGCACATGCAGTTCGCGAACATTGGGAGAGGACCAACCTCCCTCACCCTGAGCAGCTGACAGAGCAGCCTGCAGCTTCAGCCCCTCCGGCGTACGTGCAGTCTTCTTCCTCCCCTCGAACTTCAGCCCCTGCAGAGGTGGCCCAACCTGTTGCATTTCCTGGAGCGATGAGGTTCATCTCTACCCCAGGATATCAGGAGGTTCCCCCCGAGGTTGGTCATCAGCAGCCAGAAGATGGCCTGCCACATATTCTCGATTCGGAGGGTGAGGGCGACCCCCGAGCTGACATTGATAGGTAGGGAGGCTGACGAGGAGCCTGATGTACAACAATCTTCGCATTGGGGTGCCAGCTCCAGTGCTGATCACGAGCTGGACTCTCGGGGTAGGGCAATCATCCGACCTTATGGTAAAGGGTGAGTTTTTAATATTTTTTTATTTCTTTAATATTTTGCTTTTTTATAAGTTGCAGTTAACATTGAATTTATTTATTTTGCTATTGGGTGCCTAACAACCTCCTATCACGGCCATCGCTCATGTGATCCGCTCATAATTCCGGGGTCCTCACTGTTTGTGGGAGCTAGGTCACCCCGAAGGATGTGAGGGACAAGTGGTGGGAGGAGTTCACAATATGACATTTTCAAATGACATTTTACATTATTTTTTAACTTGTTATGACATTTTCAAATGACTAACCCTAAAAGTTTTTTTCCTTTATAGAGCAGAGTTACTTGTGCCCCTGAGGACGAGGCCCAAATTAAGAAGGTGTACGAGTAAAGGATTGCTCGACACCTCCGGGATATGCTGAACAAGGCCCGAACGAGTGGGACTCGGCCCACTTGGTGTGGTGAGGAGGTCTGGGAGGGTCTTTTGCCCTACTGGGACTTCGATGAGTTCAAGGGGAAGTCCGCTCCTAACAAGAGTAATCGGGTTTCTCATCGAGGCGGGGCAGTCCACACCACGGGCTGCAAGGCCCACATTAAGGTCGCGCTGGATATGGTATGTAAAAACCTACTCTTCTATGTTATTTTTTATTTATAATTAAAATAATTAATTAATGTAATTTTTCTGTGTAGCGACGACAGCTTGGGCGGGATGTAGATCCTAATGAATTTTTTGTGGCCACCCACACAAAAAAGGGCGGTGGCTGGGTGGACGACCGAGCGCAGTCCACATATGTAAGGAAAGTGGGGGATAACTCCATCACTGATGGATCCATCAAGCTACAAATCTGGAAGGATGTTGCTGGTGGCAAGACTCGAGGCCGCTGTTATGGCACCGGAGACTTGTCAACCAACATTCGTCCAGGTGTGACCAGCCTCACTCGACGGGTCACGACATTCATCTGACGAGGCGCTGTGCCAAGAAGTCATTGAAGCAAAGCTACAGGCTAGCCGAGCTGAAGAGAAGGTTGATCACTATCAGGCCTAGTACCAACGGTTGGAGAAGGACTTCGCACAACTCCGACGACAGTTACAGTTAGTGTTGGATGCCCGCAGAGTAGGTGGTTCTACCAGCCGCAATCAGGCTCAGTCGCACCCGCACTACAATGGCAACCTGGATGACTAGCCCGTGGATGAGGATGGGGATGAGAATCATGGCCCACGACCACAGCAGCGTCGTCGCAATCAACCATGATTTTTTTTGTATTATATTTTTCTACTCTTTGTATAAATACTGTATATATGTAATATTTTCTATATGGGTGTTTTTATATTGTATTTATTGCTTTTCTTTATACTTTACATCGTTAACAAATATCCTATAAAATTTATAAAATAAATAAAAAATTTATAATAATTCAACCGTAAATCTGTATATTAAATATAAATCATTAGCGACGACCATGGCCGTCACTAGTTATAAATTTATTTAAAAAATAATATAAATGATAGCGACAACCATGGTCGTCGCTATGGTGTGATGGCTTAGCGACGACCTTTGATCTTTTTGGTAGCGACGACCTTCAGCACTGCGACGGGTTTAGCAACGGTCAAGCAGACGCTACGTAGCGACGACTGTTTTTATCCGTCACTTCAGTATTAATGACAAGCATTTTAATGACATCCTTGTGATTGTCGCTATACGCGATGTAACCCGTCGCTAAAAAATGAATTCTTGCAGCGTGTTAAAGAGGAAATCAAAATAAAAGAGTAACATATTTACATAAAAAACATATGAAACCGATATATTATCGGTACACGACGATGATGGGATAGAATCATAATTGTCATATTATCATTTAACAACAACCATTTTAAGAACATGAATTAAAAATATTTATTTAAAAATAATGAGGGATTAAAAAATTAATAAATATGTTGTATATATGAGTTGTTATATATTTTTTGTTGTATGATTTTATTTTCTGTTTTTCCAATAACAGAGCAAAAACTCATTAAATTAAGGCATTTTTTTTGTGCAATACCACAGGTATCCTCTACGATAGACAATCATGTTTGAGTCGGGTAGGACCTTTATGCATACCCAGGGCTCGAACTGGAGACAGTGACGGATCCAGAAATTTTAAATTGTGGGGGCAACATATATATAAATTTATAGTGTTAAAAAATATAATATATATATATATGTCATATTTTCTATTACTAACAATGCATCAATGCCCCTGATTTCAGATAATAATTTTAATTGGTTCTCTAATCCATATTTTAATATTTAATAAAATTTTATTTAGTTTCATAAATTAAGATGAAAAATACTTAAGATTGATCAATAATATTGTTTTTTTCCTCTAATTCTTCATTTGATAAAAAATTAATTGATAACAAAAATATTATTATGAAATAATGGGACTATATTTATGTATGTATATATATATATGCACAAATTAAAATCCTTGTGGAATTGCCCCACAAGAATACAAGTAGATCTGCCACTGACTCGAGACCACTGGTTAAGCTGGAACAACCTCTTACCAGCTGATCCACATGTTGGTGGTCATTAAATTAAGGCATTTGACTTGCTATGTTGTTCTCCATCATTAGGCCATGTTCTGTAATATTTCATATATTTTCATCACAGAATTGCAGGTGTTAACTTACCATTATTGGACCTAAAGTCAACATTGCCATAATACTGCGTTGTAAGAAGGGAGAGAGAACAAATCTCCGCAAATAACGTTATATTGTTAAACATAAACATTATTATCAAATATGGAGGAAGATCCAGTTCATGAGGAGTTTTCTAATTAACTTCTAGAAACACGTTTCTCTTACAACCATATATCACGGGATTTTTTTACTCTTAATTGCATATATTATATATGTTTTTTTCTTAATGACATGTATTCTTTATTAATAGAACAATTATATTCAGGACTTAGTCACAGTTAAGACTCATTACTCTTTTCTAAGAGTATTTAGTAATGATTGAACTTAATCGAGAGTTCTTCCCACAATCTGAGCACGTGTTATCAATTAGGGACACTAGATACATTACACATACTTATAACTAGAAGTAAAATAGAAAAAATATAACTTTTCTAACCTATGTAATATTGTATAGGATAAGAATAAAAAAAATTAGTAAATAAAAAAAATTATATTATTTATAGATAAATTTTATGGATATTGAACATCCTTAGTGCATTTGGATATTACATCTTCCGTCAATAGGCGGGTGCCGAGTGCATATGCAAGACGAGTGGCGGACCTTTTATATGACAGGCTCCCCCAAACTTCCTCAATTTTTTTTCTATATATATTCATGTATATTTTAATATTATATGTGTTAATATTAGAAAGTTTAAAAGTTTAAATCCATCTCCTTGTTAATTTGCTCCCAGACCCAGCCTCCCCAACCTCTCGTCTCCACTCTTTTGTAGTCGCGTTTTTACTTTACAACATTGCAATACTATAAAATGAGGTTTATGGCTATTAATTTGATAGTTGAGAAACCTTAAATGTATTTATTTATAAAATGCTTTAACAAATTTAATTATGGTAAATAGAAGAATGCGATTGGGACCGAGTTAACAATTTGAATTTAAAGTTTAAAAACTGACATGTTTTCTTCATTTTAAAATTTTTGAATTTATATCCTCAGGAAACACAAACACAAATAAATAGAAAAATGCAATTAGATCAGTGTTATCAGTGTGTTTTAAAAAACTGAGGTTTTAAAAAACTGAGGTTCTAATCAATTGTTATAGTGTTGCCTATTTAATTATATTGATATATTGGTACGAGTGTTGATATGTTTTGCATTGTTATAATTGTGAAGATATTTTTTAGCTTTTCTATACAGTTGAGAGGTGATAATTTATATTATAAAAATTATGATAAAGAGAAAAAGAATTGATTTTTTTTCAAGAGGAAGACTTGTGAGAAATATAAAAAAAGATGCAACTTCTACTCCAACTGAACTTGAGAAATTTCCAGAGAATCCAAGAATGAAGAAAATGAGAAATAACTCTTAGAGGTTCCTAAAGTCACATATAATGAGTTTGAAATTCTTTGAAACGTGTTCCAGGAAAGTGCCCTTAAATTTGGCAATACCCACCAAATCAAATGGATGAGCTACCAAGGGCTCATCTAAAATGGAGTCCATATCAATACATCTACAAAATTATCTTTTTTTATATAAGCCTAGAAAAATATCCTTTAACTGGGTAAAGATGATCATCCAAGAAGATTTCAATAAAGAAATCTTGGATTCCATTTAATGATTAGCCTAGAAATCTAGAAAATAATCTTCAACTACTTTTGTTTGCTTCATGCTAGTTAACCTTTGACGGCTTTTTGACCAATATGGGGCCAAAAAAAATATAAATTACCTAAATAATGTTGTGAAAAATCTATTTACCAATTTGGTGTGATTCAGATATCGAGGTTGGAGGAGGCGCTAAGGAATGGCGCCTTAAAAGAAAGTTGTTTACAAGACGCTAGACCTTCTAGCTCTTTACAAGGCGTTAAACCCTCTAGCTCCTTGCATGAAGCGCATATCTGTCTTCCTCTTTATAAGGTGCTAGACCCTCTAGCTCTTTGCATGAAGCGCATATCTGTCTTCCTCTTGATTAGGGGTGTAAGTGGGTTTGATCCAACCCGTGAACCCGATTGACCCAACCCATCCAACCCGAAGGATATTTAACGGTTCAGTTCGGGTTTCGGTTCGGTCCGGACATTTTTTTTCAGACCTGATCTAGTTCGATTCGGGTCTTCGGTTTGCCTATCTTGAACTCAATAGACCCGAACCAAAACCAAACCAAGAAAAGAAGCCTTAATCTTATTTCATTTTCCTTCCCATATAGAGAACAAACATAGGTGTAACGGCAACACAAGAAGCGATGGTTCCCCAAACTCTATTTCATCCAATGTTTTAAAAACTGAACCGGTAATTAAACCGGTGAAGGCACTGGTTCACGGTTCAATGGTTCAACCGTGGTCGAACCGGTATTAATTAAATATATATTTTAAATATTATATAATATTTTAATTAATAAAATAACACAAAATTATAAGAAATTAAGATATATGAAGTATAAACCTTGTTTAAACAACCTTATTATAAGGTTTATAAAACAAAAAATAAAAAATGATAAATAATAAATATCTATGTGTAATTCTCAACATATGATTTTATTGTCTTAAAAGTATTTTAAATTAAATAAAAACTAAAAGAAAAAAATAGAATTTTTTTAAGAAAGGCCGGTTCAACCGATTTTTTGCAGCACCAGTAACTGGTTATTTGGAAGTGACGGGGAATAAGCGCAGCGCTCTCTTGATAAGGCACTAGGTTGCGCTTCATGCAAAGTGAAAGAGCTAGAGGGTCTAGCGCCTTATGAGAGGAAGGCAAATATGCGTTTCATGCAAGAAGCTAGAGGGTCTAGCACCTTGTAAATAGCTAGAGGGTTTCTTTTAAGGCGCCATTTCCTTTAGCGCCTCATCCAACCTCGATATCTGAATCACACCAAATTGGTACATAGATTTTTAACGACATTATTTAGGTTAATTTATATATTTTTTTTTGCCCCATATTGGTCAAAAGGCCAACCTTGACATTTAATGATAGCCCTTTTACGAGATGACTAGTGAATGATAGTCATTTTTCTTGGATCTCATTATCATGCGTGTTTATTTTGAGAAAATCTATTATTTTTTTAATTATAAAAAAGATTATGTATATATAACAAACTTAACTTGGTTACCCCCAAATTTTTTACCCAAGTTCCGCCACTGTGCAAGACTTATTTCTTTTATATATGTGTATGGACAAGGAAATTAAAGAAATAAAAACTAAGGGTGTATTTGATTTTTTAATTTTAAAATTTGTTTTTTAATGACAGATTTTTACCGCATTTTCATCATAGAAATTAAAAAAAACTATAAACAGTTTTTCAAAAACATCATATATTAATTTTACAATTTTAGATTTAAAGATAAAAACTGTTACCACTTTTAAAACTATTTTTAAAAATGTCCATACAAAAATAAGTTTTCATCTTTTTCTGGTTTAAAAATAGAAAAAAAAATCAAAAACTAGAAACAAACATGCTGTAAAACTATGATTGATCACGAGAAAATTGAAACTAAAGGTATTTGAGCAGTAATAATAAAAGAGAGGATTGTGTTTGAGAGAGTAAAGGCAACGAGAGAAAAGAGTTCTATTCAGATTAAGATTGAAAGAATACAGAATACAATACTTATAGATGAAGAGAGAAGAAATGTAGTTAAAGCTAACTATAACATAATAAACTGCTAACTGATAACTGACTAACTGTTTCTGTTAATATCCTTTACATCCCCCCTCGAACTCAAGGGGTGGAGGTTGTACCCCTGAGTTTGAACCTGCAATTGTTAAAAGAGGACTGAGACAAAGGTTTGGTGAGTGTATATCTGCCGTTTGCTCAACTGAGGGGATGTGATTGAATAAGAAGTGATCCTTGCTGAACTTTGTCTCTAATAAAATAGAGATCTAATTCGAAGTGCTTGGTTCTCTAAGTGAAGGATGGGATTGGCTGAGAGCATTACAACACTAAGGTTGTCACAGTAGATGAGAGGTGGAGTAGATGAAGGAAATTGAAGTTCAAACAATAAAGATTGAAGCCAAGAGATTTCAGCAGCTACAACTGCAATGCTTTTGTATTCAGCCTCTGTGGTGGACCTTGAGACAACATGTTGTTTCTTTGAAGACCATGAAATAGGATTGGAGCCATAGAACACACAGTATCCAGTGGTAGACTTTCTATCATTCTGGATCAGAACCCTAGTCTGAGTCTCAAAAGGCTATTAGGTTGAGAGAGGATGAGCTAGTGAGAGGTTAGACCATGATTTAGAGAGCCATTGAGATACCTCATGATTCTTTTGACAGCTTGACGTGAATCCGAGGGGGTGGATTCGTTTTTATGAATCTATCTAGGTTGGAATGATCATAAGTAAGAAATTTTGGGAAAAATTGTTTAAAATGAGAAAATGAAAAGGTAAGAAGATGGAATGGAATTGATAGACGTCACACTTCCAAGGATGGAAGATAAGCCTAAGAGTTATACACCAAAAGGGATGAAGGACCTTTGATAAAACTCAATTCTTGATTAACAAGAAAATAAGAGAAACACTCTCTTGATTGATAATTCAACATAAACATTCTGATCTTTCTTGCATGCATGAAGCATGTATTATAAGAATTACAAGGCACTCAAAGGTCATGCAACCAGCTAGGTTTACACGCCCCAAACAACCCCAAAACACCCCTCATACATATCCTATGCAACCCTAAATACATTACTAGAAATTAAATAAATTAAAGAGACAAAATAAGCTAATAAAAATCAACCTAAGTAAGCTTAATTGGCCGCAACTTCCAACCAAGAATTTTGGGCACATGTGGCTGCATTATTCCTTGAATTGTAACCACCAAACATGGATTAAAATATCTAATGAATCAGCCATTAAGTGGTCGCATGTATCAGCCCCAATTCATCAAGTTTCCATTCATTTTGTAACCTCCCCTCTTCATGATGTTGGCCGCCACTTTGATAGCTATTCATTCTCCAATTTACCTCCTTGTTGGCACCTCTTTGAAGACTCTTTATTCATCCAATTGTGCACATGTTGGCCGCAAACTATGATGAAGTATTAGGCTTCCATGTGGCTCCAAAAATGGCCAGGTTCATGCGCACCCAGCAAGCTCATTCCAACGGCTAGTAGACAAGTTTTAATGCAATTAAACAATATTATAACCTTGTTTTGTAACCACCAGAAATTCATTCCCTTGTCTTTGTAACTTCCTAATTCTTATTAAAACAAATTAAAATTAATTAAATCAGCCAATTGAAGGCTACGTTGGCCGCCCCACATGGCCTCCTTCCATGCTAAATGATGGTTCTTCAACTGTTAGTTGCATTAAATGCAACTGTCGCTTCATTTAAATCCATGTCATCATCTTCTTTATTCTTACCCGGTTGAGTTACCTCAAAGCTTCGGCTCTGGGTTTGGAATGGCGATGGAATTTTACTATACCAGGTGTTCTTTCGAAGGTCATTTGTTCTTGGTTGCAGTAGATCAATTCAACTTTAGAAATGTTGTGAGTAGGAGAGTGGTTGAGAAGTTACACTTGCCTACTGCAAATGGACAAGCAACGATTAAATTCTCTATTGGGAAATATGAAGACGAAGTTCTTTGTGATATTGCACCCATGAAGACATGCCATATGATATTAGGGAGATCATGGTTGTACAATAAAAGTATAAATCCTGAGAGGCCTTCTATTTCTTTTGTGCATGGCGGACGAAAGATCAAGTTGATTTGTCTATCATCCGACGTTGTACGTGTTGATCAGTTGGCATTGAAAATAAAAATAGAAAAAGAAGAGCATATGAGAGAAGAGAAAGAAAAAGAAGAAAAGATTGAGAGAGAAAGAAGAGAAAAGAAAAGAAAAAAGAGAGAAAAAAGAGGAGATAAGAAATAGAAAAAGAAAAAGAACTAGAGAAAAAGTGTGAGGAAATTTTATTTGTTAATGATTTTTCTTCAACTGTTTTTGATGTTAATTTACAGGAACAAGAGGATGGGCATGTGAATGAAATACACCAACTTCCATGTTTGAAGAGAAAGCTTGTGGATATTGTTCCTAGTACTCCATTGTACATCCAACCCACTACTAAAGACCAAACTCATGAGGATATTGAAGAAAAACACAAAGAGTCTTTTGGTTTTGAGGCTGAATTGCATTTGTTTAAAAACAAAATTCTGCATGTTTGTTTGATAACAAAAATTACTCATGATCATGATGTTTGGGTTTGGAAATCAAAAAGGAAGAATTCCTTGATGCATAAAGAAAAAATGACCAAATCTGAATTTTCACAGGTTGTGTTTGATCCTGGAGGTTGGGTTTGTTCGTTCCAATTTCAAGTGAATAAAGCCTTAAGATTCGGGACGAATCTTCTCTAAGAAGGAGGGTATGATGTGAACCCAACCGGGTAAGAATAAAGAAGATGATGACATGGATTTAAATGAAGTGGCAGTTGCATTTAATGCAACTAACAGTTGAAGAACCATCATTTAGCATGGAAGGAGGCCATGTGGGGCGGCCAACGTAGCCTTCAATTTGCTGATTTAATTAATTTTATTTGTTTTAATAAGAATTAGGAAGTTACAAAGACAAGGGAATGAATTTCTGGTGGTTACAAAACAAGGTTATAATGTTGTTTAATTGCATTAAAACTTTGTCTACTAGCCGTTGGAATGAGCTTGCTGGGTGCGCATGAACCTGGCCATTTTTGGAGCCACATGGAAGCCTAATACTTCATCATAGTTTGCGGCCAACATGTGCACAATTGGCTGAATAAAGAGTCTTCAAAGAGGTGCCAACAAGGAGGTAAATTGGAGAATGAATAGCTATCAAAGTGGCGGCCAACATCATGATGAGGGAGGTTACAAAATGAATGGAAACTTGATGAATTGGGGCTGATACATGCGACCACTTAATGGCTGATTCATTAGCTATTTTAATCCATGTTTGGTGGTTACAATTCAAGGAATAATGCAGCCACATGTGCCCAAAATTCTGGTTGGAAGTTGCGGCCAATTAAGCTTACTTAGGTTGATTTTTATTAGCTTATTTTGTCTCTTTAATTTATTTAATTTCTAGTAATGTATTTAGGGTTGCATAGGATGTATGAGGGGTATTTTGGGGTTGTTTTGGGCGTGTAAACCTAGCTGGTTGCATGACCTTTGAGTGCCTTGTAATTCTTATAAATACATGCTTCATGCATGCAAGAAAGATCAGAATGTTTATGTTGAAATTATCAATCAAAGAGAGTGTTTCTCTTATTTTCTTGTTAATCAAGAATTGAGTTTTATCAAAGGTCCTTCATCCCTTTGTGTGTATAACTCTTAGGCTTATCTTCCATCCTTGGAAGTGTGATGTCTATCGATTTCCATTCCATCTTCTTACCTTTTCCATTTTCTCATTTTAAACAATTTTTCCAAAATTTCTTACTTATGATCATTCCAACCTAGATAGATCCGTAAAAACGAATCCACCCCCTCGGATTCACGTCACAACTTGCCAGTGAGAATTCTGAGGATTATGCATGAATTGAGAGACTTTATTGACAACAAATGAAATTTTAGGGCGAGTCATTGTGACATATTGAAGACCACCAACAATAGATCTATAGAGATGTGGATCATCAACAGGATCATCGGTAGTGGAGGATAGTTTGAGACCCTGGTTCATGGGTGTGGTCATAGGTCTGGAAGTGGTCATGTTAGCTTTTGTAGGAGGTCAGATATGTATTTTGTTTGAGAGAGATGTAGTTGACCAGGAGTTGAGGAGGTGACTTGAATGCCGAGGAAGTAATGTAAATCACCAGGATCTTGAGAGGAAAATGGTGTTCAGGGAGATGAGAGATCAAGTTTTAACAGCAGTGGGAGAATCACCTGTAAGTATTATGTCATCTACATAAACTAGCATGATGATGATGTGACCGAGACGAACCTTTAATGAAGAGTTGAATCTGATTTGGTTGAGGCAAAGCCAATGGATAGGAGAGTTTGTTGTAGCTGGAGAACCAGGCTCTAGGAGCTGTTTGAGGCTATAGAGGGACTTGTTGAGTTTGCATACAAGGTTAGAATTACCTTGAGTGAAACCAGGAGGTTGTGACATGTATACTTCTTCATTGAGATCACCATTGAGGAAAGAATTATTGATGTCAATTTGTCTGATAGACCAGCCAAATGAGAGGGCCAAAGTTAGAACAAGTCTAATTGTTGCAGGCTTGACAACTGGACTGAAGTTTCAAAGTAGTCAAATCCTTCTTGTTGATGGAAACCTTTTGCAACAAGTCTGGCTTTATGCTTGTTCAAGGATCCTAAACATTTCTTTTGATCTTGAAAACCCATTTGCATCCAATGGGAAGCTCTTAGGTGGTAATGGGACCAAGGTCCAAGTGTTGTTTTTAATGAGAGCTTCATATTCTGGTTTCATGGCTGAGTACCAAGATGGTGAGGCTAGAGTTGTCTTTACATATTT
Organism: Sesbania bispinosa; assembly: GCA_026901365.1. Lineage (NCBI taxonomy): Eukaryota > Viridiplantae > Streptophyta > Magnoliopsida > Fabales > Fabaceae > Sesbania > Sesbania bispinosa. The sequence continues at coordinate 58,110 of QLOH01000470.1, read as the reverse complement.
TGGTTCAGTATCTGTAAGAGATGTGGTGTAAGAAGACATATTTGCTTGGGTTTGTAAATTCCAGCTTTGCTCCTAGTGGTCATCGGATGATAATTGATTTATGAAGGAAAATTCTGTTGTGATGTGGGAGCTTGGTTCTGAATTATAGTTGGAGTTGCAGCAGGAAGGGTCTTGATGTGATGTGAAAGCTTGGTCCTGAACTATAGATGGTGATGCAAGAGCTGGAACAATAGGTAGGTCAAAAGTAGGTACAGTCGAAAAATATACTGAAGTAGTGGGTGAGCCGATGATGAACTGTCAATGATTGGATGAAGGAGGTGTTGTTTGGAGGATGTTCTTGGATGGGTTGAAGGGCTGTTGTAAGGCAATTGTGTCAGAACATTTGTGTTGGATTTGAAGGAAAAATAGTTTCACCAAATTGGACAGTCTTGAGATGTAATTTTCCATAGAATACAAGAAGCATAGATAGCCTTTGTGATTTAAGTTGTATCCTAAGAAGACACACTGCTTAGATCTAAACGAAATCAATATTTTATGCTTGTTATAAGGTTAGGAAGGGATAGCAAGCACAAAGTACAAAACTATTTTAAAATCAGTATAGGATAGACGTGTTATGAAAAAGAACCTCACAGTATGATATGAATGATCAAGAGTAGGGGGGAGTTGGTAGCTATTAATAAGAAAAACAGCAGTCTGAAAGGCATATCCCCATATTTCAAAGGCATTTTTGCATTGGCGTAGTGTCAAACCAGTTTCAGTAATGTGTCTATGCTTTCTCTCTGTAGAACCATTTTGTGTTCATGTTGTAGGGACAGCTGAATCTGTGAACAAACCCTTTAGAGATTTTAAAAATTCTGAGAAATGCAAACATACTCCTTACCACCATCAGATTGAAAACTTTATCTTTGATCCAGTTGATTTTCTATCATCTTTTTGAATTGAATAAAAGTTGATAGTGCTTCTGACTTTCTTTTGAGAAGATATATCCAAGTGAATTTTGAATATGAATCTATGAAAAGATGTAGTATCTACTACCATTGGAGAAGGAATTGGTGAAGGTCCCCGAATATCAGAGTAATGAGTTGTAGGGGTTGGATGTATGTGGGATGAATTTGAAAAGGGAAGTTATGTGCCTTTCCCATACAACAAGCCTCACATATGAAAGGAGATTTTGGGTAATGAGAATGAGATGTTGTTCTTTTCAAAACTGTGAAACAGTAGATGCAAAAGCATGGCCAAGCCTACATGCCAAATGTGAAAATTAAAGAATTTGCTCAAACAAACCATACATACTTATTCTTTTATTCTTTCCAGAGAATGAGTCATTACAATTGTGGAGAAGAATTATAATGTTATGGTAACTCGTGTGTGCTGAAGGCAGAACTTATTGCACTAACATTGTCAAGCATACAAGCCATTCTTATCTTCCTCTGAAGTACATCTCCTTGGTTTGCCTGGGATTTAACGTTAGTATCTGCCGGGATGAAATTCAAAAAAGACTCTGTTGTCTTTAGCAAACTGTGAAACACTTAATAGAGTCTTTTGACTCCAGGAACATGAAGAAGGTCATGTAGGAATAAAGGTTTGGCACTTGGAGTTAAGAAGAAAAAGAATTTACCAATGTATTGGATGTTTGCAGCTGCTCCATTTTCCATCCTCAGCCTATTATCACCTTTGCATGAGATATTGTCATAAGATTTCTTGAATCTGGTGTAACATGATGCGTTGCACCTGAGTCAGGGTACCAAGATGGATCATAAACTGTCTCAGGTACACATACAAGTGTCGTGTTTATAGATCCAATATCATTGGATGATTCAACTTCACTGTTCATGACAGTAATTTGACCTTGATTTTGGTTGTTTGATCTTTGGGATTGACTATCATCTTGATATTGTTCATCAAACCTGTGATAGTAGTTTAGAGCTATATGCTCAAATTTACCACAGACTTGGCATTGAGGTTTGTTTCTTCCTGAATGTTGAAAATTGTTCCTTCCTCTTCCTCTGTTGGATCTGAATGAGAATCTTCCACCCCTATTGAATGATCTGCCTCTCTCTATTGTTGAATTGGGTTTGAGCTAGATGGCCTGCATGTTTTGCATCGAAAAAGTATCTGAATCTTTTTATTTTTCTTCTTTCTTCTTTCAAATCTCTCTTCTTGTGACATAAGGAGAGCTTATACTCCTTCAAAGGTGTAGGGATCTGTTCTTGACAGAATTGTGTTGATGAGTGAGTCATATTCCTCTGGTAATCCATCTAGGATAGCTTCAATATGTTCTTCATTGTTTAGGGGTGATCCAAAAACAGCTAACATGTCTTATTTCTTTGATTTCAAGCAAATATTCACTGAGTTCTAGTTTTCTTTGTATTTTTCAATTGGTCCTTCAATTGCTTTATCTTCGATCTGTTGTTTGAGAAGTAAAGAATATTTCTAACTTTTTCCATACCTGATGAGCATGTTCGCATCCTATGACTTAGTAGTAAGTCTTTTGTCATGATTTTAACAGCCATGAAGTCAATAGCTGATCTTGTTGCTCCCAATTACCAAATGCTGGATTCAAACCTTGTTTGTTCTTCATCTTCCTCCGATAGGTACTTCTTTGGCATTCCTCCATTTCCATTTATAAAACTATGTAATTTGTACCCTTTGATGGTACTAACAACTTGAAATTCCATATCAGGAAATTGGTTTCATCCAGCTTCTCTTAGACAGGATTTGAGAAGGTCTGGGGAACGAATCTTTTGAGCTTTCTTCCATTTTAGGATCGTGAAGAAGCTCTGATACCATAAAGGTATCTGAGCAATAATAATAAAGAGAGGATTGTGTTTGAGAGAGTAAAGGCAACGAGAGAAAAGAGTTCTGTTCATATTAAGATTGAAAGAATAAAAAATACAATACTTATAGATGAAGAGAGAAAAGAGGTAGTTAAAGCTAACTATAACTGACTAATTGTTTCTGTTAATATCCTTTAGAAAACTATATGATAACAAGATTTATTTAAAGAAAAATAGTAATCATTTTACAAGGGTACTTTAATTTGTTATAAAATAAAATAAAAGAATGGAGATATAATTAAAATTTTAAATTGCATAAATTTCACAATGAACAAGTATTGAAACAAAATAGTTTATGCTTTATCAACCTATAAAATAAAAGTGTTTTTTTCTAAAGTTAGAAAGAGTATAAGTACGATATTAGTAATATTCAGCCATCGAGTCCAAGAAATTATGTGTTTATGTTTAATGCTGAAAGTGATAGTCACGCGGGAGTGTAAATCTCTTGTCACTTCACGCTATATTGTAATTAATGTCTGGGGTAATTGGTTCGCTTCTATAATTTATGAGTTTAATTAGTATACTCTGAAGGTGTAAAAGAGTTTTACATTGATATTTAATCATGATTCTTGTTTATATGACTTTTAAAATATTAATTAGTAAAGTTAACAAACTTACCATAAATCAAGGGTTGTGATTAACTGTCAATGTAAAATTTTTTACACCGTCAGTATACGATCCTTTTTCTCTTTATGAGTTTAATTAGTATGCACTGACGGTGTAAAAGAGTTTTACACTGACGTTTAATCATGATTCTTCGTTTATATGACTTTTAAAATATTAATTAATAAAGTCAACAAACCTACCATAAATCAAGAGTTGTAATTAACCGTCAATGTAAAAAAAGTAATCAATGCATTATGGTATGGCATATCGTTACACCCACGCTGTTTGTGTTTCCTTCCTTCTAGAACTAGACGAAGTAATACATAGGTCGAAGACATATTAAGTCAATCATCATGTTGCTCTAGAAGCCCTTAATTTTTATTCAATGTATATTTATTCCGTTCACATTTTACTTGACATTTAAAAAAATTGTACGTCCATTTTACTTTTTTATAAATTTAAAAAGAATTTAATATCTGTTTATTAAATACTATCTCAGATTTTATTTATAAGAGATAAGAAAATATTTTTCTTTGTTCTAAATATAAAAAATATATTACTGGGGTATTTTTATATTATATTAGTTATGAAATTTTTTATATCATTAATTTATTGTCCAATGTCCACTATTCATCTATTTCATGATAATTGATATATTATGGTTTTTTCAATTACTAACTATTGGAGCATAAATTACTACTTTAATTACTATTTTAATATAATTTAGCTTATAAAAAAAAGTTACTACTTTAATTATGATTTTAATTAGGAGTAATTTTATCACTATTTTAATTATTTAATTTTAAGAATATTTTTAAAATAAAATTTAAAATTATGATATTATTAATTAAAATTAAATACATTTTATTAATCTTGATGATTTAGGTTTCTTATAAAATGGGATGGAATAATAATTAATTAACTGCAAAAGCTCGTCAGCTATTGACTTGACTTGGCAATATGTTGTCCCATTAATTGTGGTTGAGTGTTGGTTAAGTTATAAAGTAATAAGAAACTATATATATATAATTTGCAAAGCTAATATATATAACTCATACATTCTGTCATAACTGACTTATGGTTCTACCAATCACCATGATTGGGTTTAAAAGTGAGTTGAGTTTGGTTGACTCACTTATTTGGTGAGCTGAAAAAATACAAACTCGATTTAACCCACCGTGGGTTGGCTCACTTAGTTTAAAAAATTATAAAATAATAAAAAATAGAAATAAAAATATATAAACAATTGTAAAAATACTTAAAATATAAAAATTAAAAAGTGAGTCAATCCACCCCAATCCGGCTCAGGCCCATTTTGACTTGCGAGCTAAGTGAGTTAATCCACTTTGACGCGAAAATGTGAGCCTAATTTTTATCAATCCAACCCACTAGTGAGTCGGGTTGAACCAGATTGACTCACCGAGATCAACTCATATTGAGAGCAACTTTATCACAGTGCTTATTGAGCATTTGCTCAAGGAGAAATTGTCGATATTTGTTTGTCATTGTGAGGTACTTTATCAGCACTGGTGTGTTCAGTTGAGCATTAGTGCTTAAATTTTATTTTAGGCATTCCCGGCTGTTTAAACCCCAGGTAATGCCACTGAAAAGTCGCCACTCTGCAAAGCGCAGTAGAGCTTCTTTTCAAAGCAGTCAATTTTTTATTTTACATTTTTGTGGTTTTAAACCCCCCTTAATTTTTTTTCCTACCTTATGTTTCTCTGGGATTTAAGCCCCTGCAAATGGTTTTTTTTTCATTGCCATTTCCTGGGGTTTCTCTGGGATTTAAGCCCCTGCAAATGGTTTTTTTTTCATTGCCATTTCCTGGGGTTTAAACCCCGTTAATGCAAATTAAGGTTTATTCATGGTTTTCTTATTTTAATTTTTACGAGATAATTTAATATATTTTTATTAATTAATACATTTTTGAATAATAAAAATAAAAAATGGGTGATGTGTATTAGTGGGACCTATTTAAGATATGTGAATAGTAAAAAAGTGAGATGTTGGGTTAGAAAAGATGTGTGCTTAATAAGAATTGTTGATGTGTACATATAAGACTCATTTAAGATATGTAAATAGTAAAAAATGAAATATTATTGGGATAAAGTTGCTCTGACAGCTCTAGAAAGAGAGACCAAGTGGTTACAGTATACTTTCATGATTGGCTAGTAAGCCAGTAACCCTTGAGCTGCTAGTTAAATGATCAATTTAATGACCACAAAATTAATCATCATATCTTTCATTAAATGATGATATCTCTGCAACTAAATTCAGACTCCTTTTCAAGTCTTCAATCTTCATTAACGAGCGAGATTAATCTCAAAACAATCTCCCAACAAAGGATAAGTTCAGAACAAAATTATACTATTTTTTATAAGTAAAATTAAGTAATAAGAGTACAATAACTCATATAAAGTCTAAAAAAACGGTTGAACCAACAAATTCCAATAAAAAGTAAAAACCAAACCAAAGCTACCACAAAATAAAAAACCAAAGAAAAATTTGCTATAGTAAATAAACATGCTTACAATTGAAACCTTATGTTATCCAAATGTAACGCCCAGGAAGCCAATCAGAGCAAATGTGTTGCAGCAAGAATGTGCTTGAACCACAAAAAACCATAACTCCAACAGCTCCACCAAATTGCGGATTGGAACACTTTCAAACCAGATTACAATACTCACTAGACAAATAAAAATAGGCCTTGCATCAGACAAAATAGTTGTTCCAGTAAGATTTAAAGTCTTGAGAAAAGTTAATCCGCAAAGCTTACTAATTCATAAGGCAGCCACCTGGATTAAAACACCATGACACAAAATCATACTTAAAAGATCTGTGTTTTTCTCTTAACCATCTCCAAGATCGAACCTGACCCAAGAGTACCAACTCATCAACAGAATTTTTTTTTGAAGTAAACACAAGCTCATTCTGAGCCAGCCAAAGTGACCAAGTTACTGACATCCAAATACAGTCCCAACAATTTTTTTTAATATAAGAACAATAAGACAAACCAGAAAAATGAGCAAAGTATGCTTCACAATTATTATGAAGAGCTGTACTCAGGCCTAGCCAATTTAAACAAGACATCCAAAGCTGATATGCACATCACACTCAAAAATAAGTGATTGGTAGTTTCCACATTAGCTCTGCAATGTAAATATTCCACTTGAGAACTTTGGATAGCACCCTTTGAAACAGAATCTGTTAGTGGCAACCCTGTCCAGAAAAACCTTCCAAGCAAAAGTTGTGACTTTTGTGGAACAACCTTTGACCACACCCTTTAAATAAGGTACTTGATGAAAAAATTCTGTCATTTCTGATAACTTTATAAGATGATTTGACTGTGTACAACCCTTCATTATCAGTTTTCCACCTCCATTGATCAGCAAATTCTGTCCGTAATTTTATTGAACTTAGTTCCTCTATGATAAAACTTAACATTTGAGACTCCCAGGAATGTAAACCCCTACGCCATCTCCACTGCCACCCAAAAGAACCATTCCTCCCAACAGCCATAATGTATTTTTCTATGATCATGATTCCCACCCCACAAAAAATATTTAAACAAAGATTCAATAGAAGAGATGATACCTCTTGGAGCCTTGAAAAAGGAAATAAAGTAAATCGGTATGGAGTGAAGAACGAACTTTAGAAGAGCAATTCTTCCGCCAAAGGACAACGTTACACACTTCCACCTGGACAATCTCCTTTTAACCTTTTCAATAACCGGCTGCCAAGTTTTCAAACGTCGTGTGTGATTTGCTCCTATAGGTAGCCCAAGATAATTGAATGGAGTTGTCCCGACAATAAAGAATCAAAGCCATTGATTGTACCCATTGAGACTCAACATTGAAACCCATGAGTTTACTTTTGAAAAAATCACTTTTAAGCCTGATGCCAACTCAAACAGCCTTAAAACTGATTTAATAGCCCATACATTTGAAGTTGTAGCCTTCCCCATAATGATAGTGTCATCGGCATATTGGAGAACATCAACATGAATTTTATCCTTACCCACTACTCAACCTTCAAACCTCCCTAATTGACTAGCTTTTTGAAACATACTAGCCAAACCTTCAGCTGCAATTAAGAACAAAAAAAGGTGCCAAAGGGTCACCTTGGCACAATCCCCTTGAAACACTAAACTCATCAGTCGGGCTGCCATGACTAGAACAAAAATTCTGGATGTGTAAAGGCATTCCTTTATCCAAGTACACCACTTTGGAGGGAAACCCATTCTGGACATCACATATTGTAAAAAACATCAACTCACCGAGTCATACGTCTTTTCAAAATCAACCTTGAACATGATACATTTTTCTTCTTTCTCCTTGCTTCCTCCACCACCTCATTAGCCACAAGAACGTTGTCCAGATCTGTCTACCTTTAATAAAGGTTGTTTGACATTCAGAAATAATAGTACCAATCACTTGTCGGAGCCTGTTAGCTAATATTTTGGACAGAATTTTATGCAAGCAACCAATAAGGGATATTGGTCTAAAATCCTCAATACGTTGAGGGCTGTCCTTCTTAGGCACCAAGACTATGATATAGCGAAAACTTAGCCTAAATGAGATTTGATTTTGGTTTTGAAGTTCTATTTTTTAAAATTATATTATTTAATTTATCATTAATTATTTTAAGCTCTATTTGTATAAAATTCGCTATGGATTTTTCTATAGAAATTTCACAACGTATTTTTACATAATTTTTTCAATTTACAAATGATATTTTAGAGAAAATATCATAAGAAATTTACTCTAATTAAATTTTTACTTAATAATGTAAATATCACTAACATAGTGTAGTTAATTAAAGAGGACTAAACATGCAATTTTAAAGAATGAAAAACCAAAACAAAAACAAAAAATAAATAAATTAAAAAATAATTAAAACAAATTTCATTATATTCCTAACTTAAAACACATTTAACCCTGAAAATATCTTTTCATAGAAAAAGAATCAGGGAAAACTAAAAAACTAAAAGATGTACTAATTAATGTATTAATGTTATTAATTGTGTGTGTATATATAGTTGAGTGGCTTGAGTCTATGTCTATGTGGCAACTGACAAGTAAGCAGCGTTTTAATAATCTGAAATCCACTTTCAAGTCCGTTGGTTGTTCACCCTTTATCTCTTTCTTTTCATCTTAAATTTTCTCATTGAAGTTGTTAAGCTACCTCCTTTAGCACCAAACAACAGCAAGCAGGCAGCCAGACAGGGCATTTTTATCTCTTTCTATTGCTGTTTGCAATTTAGGATCGATTTTAGGTTAAAAAAAATTATTCAATTTAATCATTGCAGATTATCATTCATTGGTTTTGATATTTTTTCAAAATCGATTCAAATTAAATTGGATTGGATTGAATCGGTTTTCACTTTTTTATAGGGGTTTGTCTAGGGTACACTATGGTTCACGTGGTTTAAAATATAAAATATATTAATTTAAATTTCTTATCATCAAATTCAATACTCATATTTTGTTAATGACTATTAAATCGGTTTCCAATTACTTTTATGAAAGAAATATTGGTTGCAAAGAATAAGAATTCAAATCGTTAGTATCGTGTATTGTAATGTAAAAATTTTCTCCTTCAACTTTAAATTAAATGATCATCAACGAAACTAACATAAGTTGTATTGTAAATTCACAATTTCCCTTAAATTAAATGCAAATAGTCATATAAGGACCATCAATAAAAAAATAAAATTATTCATTTCACCTTAAATAATCGATAAAATACGGGTTGGACTAGGTGGACCAAATTTTGTTTCCCTAAAATCATTTTTATAGAGACAACAAATATTAGATAAAAGAGATAGAATTATGAAATAATAGTAAATATTTTTATTGGAACATATAGAGCATTGAAAGATAAAATGGTACAAAAAAAATACGAGACATGGAAATCCATTTAAAACAAGTTAAATTGATATAAATATAGAGATATTGAAATGAAATTAGATAATAAAATCATAAAAGTATATATTAGTATAAATGGTTTGATAAACATAACCTTATATAAATATACATATATGATTATTTTATAGATAAAATAAGGAAAAATATGTTTTCGTCTCTATAGTCTCGGTCATCACTACAAGAAATTTCGTTTTTAGCGTCGCTACACAAGGAAAAGCCGTCTCTACAGGTTGCGTAGCGACGGCTTAGAGACGGCACGTGCACATCGCTAAGTGGCTCATCGTAAATACAGAACGATGACTGACGGCAGTCGTCGCGAGCCGGCGCGAAAAACAGGGGTGCACTGAAGAGGTAAGGGGGGGGTGGGGGAAGGGGGAGCGAGAGACGGCGGGAGGCGGCACGACCGTCGCGACAGGGAGAGGGGGGGAAGGAAAAGGGAGGAGGAGGGAGGGGAGGGGAAGAAGGAGGAAATGGAGGTAACGGGGGAGGAGGAGGTGAATGAAGGAATTATTCATTTTTTATTAATAGAAATTTAAAAAAATTACAAAAACAATACTAAAAAAACATATATATATAAATATATACACAAACTTTGTAAAAAAAATACAATAAAATATAAACATAAAGAAACCAATGGTGGCGGCGGCGCTAGGGCTGTGGGGTGGGTTGCTCGTACTCATCACACCGATTGGTCATCCATTGCGGGATCATAATGGGGGAGCGACTGTGCCTGAGCCTGAGCGGGAGCCTGATATGCAGCATGAGCGTCCAGGATCTGCTGCATCTGTCCTCGGAGTCGTGTTAACTGGTCCTCCAAATCTGCAGCCTTCTTTATGGCCTGATGAGCTGCTACTTTGCTACTTCAACTTCTTGGCACGACGCTTCCTCTATAGAATGTCGTGACCCAGACCCGTCAGTACTCTCGCTCGGGTGAGCCGGGACTCTTGAGTCAAGCTGGTCACATCTGGACGAATGTTGGAGGCCAAGTCCCCGGTGCCATAACAACGGCCTCGGGTCTTGCCACCCGCAACATCCCTCCAGATCTCCAGCTTGGTGGAGGCATCAGTCATGGAGGTGTCCCCCATCTGTGACTCCACCTCCCTCAGCTGCTCCTTGTATTTTGTTTGTTGAGGTAAAAGTAAAATTAGTTATTAGTTATATATTCAATTGCATAAATATGAAATTATATAAAAACACTTATAAACAAACATTTACATAGGTGGATTGGGCCCGGTCATCTACCCAGCCACCACCCTTTTTGGCGGCGTGGGTGGCAGCAAAGAACTCGTCCAGCTCGACCTCCCGCCCAAGCTGTAGAGCCTACACCGGAAAATTACACAAATTAATTAATTTAACAACAAATAGAAATATAATACAGAAGTTTAGTGTTTGTTTATACATACCATATCCAACACCACCTCATGGTGGGCCTTACAGCCCGTGGTGTGGACTGCCCCCCGCGTTGAGAACCCGGTTGCTCTTGTTACGAGCGGACTTCCCTTGAATCCACAGGGTCCTAGTAGGCCAAAAGACCTCCCAAGCCTCCTCACCACACCACGTGGGTCTCTTCCCAGCCTTCGAGCCTTGTCCATCATATCTTGAAGGCGGTGAGCAACCCTCTACTCATACACCGTCTTGATTTGGGTCTGATCAGAAGGGTCCCAAGTAACTCGACTCTGTAAAATAAAAATATGGTAAGTCCGGCCAAATTGACATATCTTAAGAAAAAAATTTAAAGTTGATAGGGTTTTTAATTACCATGAACTCCTCCCACCACTTGTCATTAATTAACATCCTTCGGGTGACCTCCCAATGGTAGTGAGGACCCCGGAACTGCTGTATAAATATATTAGGATTTAATTAGTATACATTGTTAGTGTAAAAAATTTTACACAGACATCTAATAGTGTGTTGTCACATCATTAATGAATGTTACATCTCATGTGTTATTAAATTCAATAAATGATGTGACAGTACATCATTGGATGTATGTGTAAAACTTCTTTACACTGAAAGTATATATATTAATATATTATATAAATAATAGATCTCTAAAAATACTCAATCCACAAAAAGATATTATATGATTAATATAATTGAAATGAATCTAGATTTAAGCTCGGGAGACGTCTCCTCTAGTAGCTAGGTGCCGGCGAAAATGCGAAATGGTTACCCAACCGCCAACCTCTTCGCATAATGACATTGTCCCCCAAAAAAATTTGTATTGATTTTCTTATCATATCTTGGGAATGATTGTTCTCTTTTTCCTTATGCAAGACCCGCAAATATAATTAATAAATAAATAAATTCTGGTTGCGGTGACATGAATTCCATCCTGTATAATATAACTGCGTGCATTTATATATATCCATCATACTAGCTAGCTATTAGTATATTACACAAACAAATAAATTATAGTTAAGAAGACAACTGCTAGCTGATGCTATTAACCAGTCAAGATTCAAAACTTGGACCCCAGGCGCAGATATGGAACCTAAGAAGGAAAATTAAACAACACAGATATATATATGCGCATTGAAGTCATAATTTATGGAAAGATCGAACAAAGAAATTCAAACTAGGGAAGACCTGGCGCAATGTCACTACAAAAACAACCGTACCTATATGACATACCAATTTAACTAAGCTGGGAAACACTTGGAAACTATAGTCTATATATGTATGTGTGACTAATTCAACCTTTGATTTGGTAATCAATAGATAAGTCTCAATTTCAAACATATATAGATCTTCTAATTCTTTGTTCCCTTGTCCATTGGGACTGTGCAATTATTTATTTAGAAATTTGTGGGAGTCATAAAAAAATAAATGGAATTCACTTTAATATATGATATCACTTTTTCATTAATAAAAAAAAGACTAAAAGAGAATACTGTATGATATCTTTTTTTAAAAAAAAAAACCTGATACTGAAAATATTTGGTTTGCTAACTAACAGGTGAAAAATGCTTAAATATTAAGAAAAATGCAAATCGACGGAACAACATGTGCAGAACACAAAGTAGCTTTCTTTAAATAAAGAACATCAATCAATGGGTTAGAGTTAATTGTGATTAATGACCATAATGTTTTGCCCTTATTAAACTAACACTCTCTTGATAGATCTATAATATCAATAATTGAAATTTGAAAAATATAACTAGCAATTTTTTCTTGCATTATTTCATGGGCACTTTTGTGCACTGGTATGTCTAAGGTGGATATGATTCACGTAATCCAAAATGTAAAAAAAATGGTAATTTACATTCTTGGTCATCAAATTTAATGTTTATTTATTAATGGTGTACATTAAACTGATTTTTATTTACTTTTGTATATGAAATATTAGTTTAAAAAATAAAAAACTAAATTGATAATCAGTGTAATGTAAAAATTCCCCCTTTAACTTTAGATCGAAGATTTTCAATGAAATTAATATAGGTTATAATGTAAATCAATATTTCCCCCTTAAATTAAACTTAAATGGCCATATAATTAAATAGGGTGTAATCAGGTTGTGTCAGGTCGGGTTTGGTTACATCAAAGTTCGAACGGATAGAATAGTGTCGAGTTGGGATGGTTCGGGTTTTGTATTTTTTGGATGAGTAACCCGACCTGAATCAACCCAAATTGTCTGGGTTAGGTTGCGCCATCGGGTCATGAGAATTTTTTCTTTAAAAAAATATAGAAGATGAAATGGAATTAAAATATAAAAGAAAAAAAAGAAATAGGAAACAACATGAGAGGAGCAGATGAAATAGGGTTTGGGGAACCACCTGCTTGTGTTGCCGCTGTGTCTATTTTTGCTCTCTCCGGGCAGAAAAATGAAATAAAATTAAGGTTTTTTTTTTCTGATTTAGTTCAGAGGTTGGGTCTATCGGTTCCAACATAGGCAAACTCGAGACCCGAACCAAACCGAATACTCGAAACGACCCGTTAGATATCCTACGGGTTGTCCATCGGATTCGCGGGTTTGGTCGGACCCACTTACACCCCTACATATAAAGATCATTTAATAAAAAATAAAAACTATTTATTTACCTTTAATTATCAGTAATGTAAGTTGGATTAGGTGGACCAAATTTTGCTTGGTCCACCCTAGATCGTCCTCTGTGCAATATAAAAAAAATTAAAAAAAATTTAAATAAAAATATTTAAACTTTTGATTTTAAAAATTATAATTAAATTGCTAATAAATTAATTTATTCAGGATTTCTAAATTCCATTAATTTGTTTAGTGTTAATTGATTGAATACATTTAAGTGTTGATTAGAGTAATTAAGGAAATGAATAATATATTTTGATTAAATAATTAATATTGTTTTAATATATAGAAACTCAATATATATGTGTCACATATATATGATGGAAATACATGGGTTTATAAAAATTTAAGTGTTTTGTGATTCTCTGAAATTAAGAAAAAAAATTGAATTTAATATATAAGAATGGACTGGACTTAAAATAAAGTTGAGTGTTTTTAGTTAAAAGAAGAATAAAACTCAGGGTTTTATTTATTTTTATAAAATTACATTTTATATTAATGTTACAAAAACTGAATAATAAAAGGTTAAATATTTATAGAAAATACTAAGTTATAAAAGCTATAAATGAAAAAAAAACATAAACTTTTATATCTATTCTGTAATTTCTATTATTTAATTTATAAATTTTATTTTTCAAACTTTTTGGGGAAAAAAAAGATGGTATGTTATTTTTTTTGGTTTAACCACAGGTATCCTCCACGGGAGGCAATACTGTTCGAGCCGGGAACATCCACATCATGGTGAGGTTAACTCTCCCAGCGGGGAATCAAGACTCGAACCCGAGACCTTACTTAAGGGGAATCAAACATGTACCACTTGAACCAACCCTGTTGGTAAAAAGATGGTATGTTATGAAAAAAAAACTCTTATATACCTAATAAAATATATTATACTTAAAGGATGTACTAGCTAGTCCTCTTATATAAAAGAGATAAAATAAAATCGTGGGAAATATAAATGTAATATTAACAAGAAAGAAGTCAACGCATATAGTCGTTTCGAGTTATATAAAGGACAATTGCAGGAACTTTTTTGCAACAAGGAGCTTGTAGCTTGTTCCTACGTTTGAAAATTCAACGGGAATATATATTCAACTTTGGCATTAGGAAAGGTCTATTATTTTATTTATAAATTTCAGCACGCTGGGTGATTGGGCTTTGGCTCATTTGGTCAATAGTCAACACATTATTGCTCCAATCCAAGTGGATGTTTCCCATTGAAGTTGGTACAAACAAAAGAAAAAAAACAAAATATAATCAGCAACTTTTTTTCTCCTTTTTTTATTAATTGTTTCGCACACACACTAGGGAATTAAACTATATACAGTGGCGAAAACGGGTATTGTCTAGGTTCAAATATGTTGTTCTCAAAATTAAGGTAGCATGCAATGCAAATGCATTACGCAAAATCATTAATCATGTCAATTACGTACATTGAAAGGTTAATAGCGTTCGGTCTAGCTAGTCAAGTGATTTTAACACTTGCAAACAAGAAAGAAATTGAAAAAGGTTTGGTTTCGTAAATAAAGTGAAGTGATATATATATATATAGAGAGAGAGTTATAATTACACTGGTGTAAGTTACACCAAGTGTTACACCGTTGAATAATTTTTTTAACGGATCATTGTATTAAATAATCACCGTTAGATTCAAAGTTATTATCATATAGATCATGCATATAAAATTTTACATTAATCCGAAATTATTTGATATGTCATTGAGAATGTCTCAAGATTAACGTTATATATACATTTGAAATATATGAAAAATCCAACCATTTGATTATCAAGTTATTAGTGTCAAAATTTTACGAAATTTGGCACATATAATCATGATGATGAACAAACATAATTCAACGGTTGGATTACTAAAAAATATATTCGATTTATAGATATTAGCGGTGTAATATTAAACATATTCGGTTGGAAAAATCGGGGATTAATTTAAATGGACTCTTTTAACCTGAGCCTTACATTTTAATGTAATGGCTAATATTAAACCCTCTCACTCTCACATAAAATTACCTTTCACAAGATACATCCCTGTATATATAGTCAGGATCCGTTGACACCGGGTGTCAAACTTTATGAGTTACACCCCTTAATAACTTTTTGAAAAAATGTGAATTTGACCAATCCAACGTTGAACTAAAAGTTCTTATAAAGTAGATCAAGCCTATAAAATTTCATAAAAATCGAAAACTAATTGATACTTCATCATACTAATTTATTTTAACGTGTAATATGTTTTTAAAATATAAGTAAAAGTCTACTATTAGATAATAGACCTACGAATGTCCAAATTATCTGAAATTTTATATACATGATCATGAATGTAATATAATGTGATTCAACGGTTGGATTGATCAAATTCACATTTCTCAAAAAGTTATTAAGAGGTGTAACTCGTAAAGTTTGACATCTGGTGTCAACGGATCCTGAGTCACATATATATATATATATATATATATATATATATATATGCTCTTATATATCCAAAAATTGATATATAGTTATTTTTTTGTACTTTCACACATGCAAACCATATTCTTTGATACCAAAACTTCATAGGCTCTTTTTACTCTGAAGCAACACTACTAATTCATCTAATTTTAGCTTGAGAGACAACACCTATAATGGACATGGGATTAAGTATATTAGATGGTTACAACTCAATAATTAATCTCTCAAAGGGAGGAAGGTTTATGAAATAGATCGATCCTATGCTACTCCTATATATAGTGTTTACAATTAATCTAGAACAACAAGCTTTGTAGTAGAAAGAGACTTCAGAAAATTAGAACTAGTGAAAAATCACCTAATTAAAACAACTTTTGATCATATGTTGTTTTGTTCTCTCACTCGTTTAACCTTATCACACCCATGTCTTTACATAGAGTCCAACAACTTTTGAGACACTTGACCATTAATTGAAAGTCGATCTAATTCTAAACTTTTCGCAATCAATGAATATTTCTAATTTTGTATTTTGTATTTTTCTGGACTTTTAATTTGTCCTTACTAATATTTGACTGCTGGCTTACATTTTTTAAGTCCAATATAATTTTCTTATCTCAAATTTAGTTCCTCTAACTTGAATTGTTTTAAATGATGTTTAATTTTCTTGAACTATATGGAAAACTTAGCATTTTGTGTGCGGGGTATCATGTCAGAATTTTAGAAGCATTTGATGGCATCTTTGATTTAATTTAATGTGCATAAACCTTAATATATATATATATATTATATATTATAGTGTATATCGATCTCTTGAAATCCATAAGTGGTTCCTTTATTTCTCCTCTTAGCGGACCACACTTTGACTCCTTACAATCTTTTAATACAACGTCTTTTAATTTCAAAATATTCTAATTTTGCATCCTTCACTTGAGTATCTATGAATTTGTCGTCTTCATGGTTGAGGATCACACTTGACTGGAGACTTCCAATGTACTAGGTCAAAACTTAGCTTGCTTAAGTCTCTTAATTGAAATTTCTGGGATTTGCACCCTTCAACATGTAAAACAATTAGAGTTTTGGTCTTTTTCTAATCTCTTTTGAACCTTTCAAAGATTAATTATTATTGGTATCGTGTTTCTCGTGACTTTTATAAGTGTTTGTTTGGTTTACAGTTTATATAATTGATTTTAAAAATCAATGATTGAGATGAGTGATATATATACACATATTTTACGAAACACATTAAACGAAGTGATTTAAAACTAATTTTACGAAATCATGGTTTCGCACTATACAAACCCAAAACCAAATGGGCTATAAGTAGTTAGATACACCATATACATGTTTTTTAAAATCATCTCACACCAAACATTACCGCAAATAATCTTAAATGTGGACAAATAGTATGTTATCATTGAAACCATCATAAATAGTTTTGAATTAATACTTTATGATCGATCGATTTAGTTTATCAAATGTTAGAATGTCACAACATTTCTTTTAGAAATTTTTGTCACCAAATTAATTCATTTAATAGCTAAAACACATCAATATTCAATTATTTTTATAGAGAACAAAAGTTGTTACAAAATAATGGATTTGATGAAAAGAGAAAATCTTTGAATATAAGACTAATTAATGTGACATACTAAATTTTGAGAATTAATAACAAAATAACTTTGAATGATTATTAATATTTTAAGAATGAAATTAAGAGTTTAGTTATATTCAATAAATAATAATGCTAATTCATTTTGTCAATTAAAAAAACACACTTTATATAATATATAGCTACCAGCCATCTAGCTGGGGGGAAAACACTTGTAATGTGTTTTGGGACTGGGTGCAACAAAATTGACGAAAGGGAGAAATGATAAAATTTCACCTACTCTCAAAATTACTAATTTTTAAACCAAACAAAAATAAAAATTAAAGGACCAGTTCTCAACATTTCACCTACTCATCACTCAAGAAAGATTTGGTGGCAGGCAAGTCACAAGTCACAATACCTACTTTTCTCTTTAAGATAGAACTTTGCGAGATGAAAACAAATTTTTTTCTTGTTGGTTTGACTTACTACAACGGCCTCGTTTTCATTCTATAATTCCATGCCAAATTCAGTTGAAGTGTCATATATCTTTCTGGAAAAATTAAAAAAAAAATAGGACACCAATCCCTTCCTCTCAATCTGTTCTCTTTCTCCGCAATGCAAAAACAAAGAAATGGTTGGTGACTACTCAAGAAATCTACGTTATGTTGTTGTGCTTCAAAATTCAAACTTCAATTTAAAAATAGGGGTTGGAGGAGGTGAATTCTACGGTGAGGTACCTTAATAGGTGTCTCACCATGTACCCTTGATTTAAGAGGATCATATTGCAAATTCTAAAAATTTAGGAGGACCATATTGCAAATTTAAGAGGATCATTTTGCAAATTCTAAAAATTTAAGAGGACGATATTGTAAGTTCTAAAAATTATATTTTTATTTAACAACCCGCTAAATCAAGGGGTACACGGTGAGGGCACCTATTAAGGTACCTCACAGTAGATTCCCGCTGGAGGAACAAATTAAGAATCCCCGAAGAAATATATAGACTCAGAAGAAGTCATTGTAATGTATTTATGATTTGGTCCAAAACTATTTCTCCGCATTAAACAATGATCTCTGGTATTGGTTAATGCCATTTGTTTTCTTATGCCTTTGATAGCAGTATAAAGTATTGAGACACGTGGTACTTTTGGCACTCTCTAACTAACTCGTCAAATTATATTTATATTCTGATCATATTGGCGCCAAAACAAAATGACTTTACCATAGTACCCCTAATGATGCCACTTAATTAGTTATTGTTTAGGAGATGTTGGACTTTGTTTTGGTTCCGGATATATAGTCTTGGGTTGGGGTCGACAGGGACTCAACACGTCACATACGTCCAGAGAAAGGGATATATAAACACACTATAGTTAGGCCAAAATGGATATATATATATATACACTTGGACCACTCAGCTTGCTAATTGCAACTTGCAAATATATACAGACAAGATTTGTGACATGCATGGTAGCCACTAGGACATGTACTAATTGTTAATGACAATTACCATTTCTTTTTCTGTTCCATGCATACAACTTGGTTTTTTTAAGTGGGTGCCTTTTTTTAATTTTTTTTACAAAAAATTACTTTTACAACAGAGTGATAATATTGAGATATCACTATTACAAATGATGTGCATTTTTAGGGTAATAACTATTAATTAATGTAATATACATATACGTAATGAAGTTGAAACTTCACTATCTACAACACCAAATGGATGTCGGCTCATAGAGGTTTTTCCCCCTCAATTTTTTTTCCTTTTTTCCTGGAACGCACAATTTGTTCAGTAGAAAAAATGGATGAACTCTGAAGATTAGATGAAAATAATAGATAATGTCGACATAGAAAGGAATTTCTTTAATATCGTCCTTTTTTTAATTCCCACACCACTCTTTTAATTTTCAAAATTAAATATATCACTAACCTTTCTTTTTAAAAATTTGAATTTTATACAGTGAAAAAAATGGTACAGTTACACAGTCAATTAATTAATCAGAGTCATTAGATAAAATTGGAAGACTCATGTCCGACTTAGCTTTTGATACTGACTTTAATGGTGCTATAATATAAATTATTTGATCTTCATTTAACAGCTTTGAATAGCTAACTGCATCATTGCATCATTTTTTTAGGGTTAGAAAAATAGTATATATAATTATATATATAATTAGGGTGGGGATCAACTTACTCCAGGAGTAAGTCTTGGAAAAGTTACTCCACTTAATAACTCTTTGTAGAATGTGAATTTCATCAATCCAACCGTCATATTAAAAGTTTTCATTAAGTAGATCAAACCTACAAAATTTCATAAAATTTATAAATTATTTGATATTTCATCAAATCATTTTAATTTAACATACAATATACTTTTTAAAGTACAAGTAAATATCAACTCTAAGATCACATACCTATGAATTTCCAATTGATTTAAAATTTGGTGTGCATAATCCTCATATTAATATCACATTATTCAACGATTAGATTTATTAAATTCACATGAGTTATTAAGCGGAGTAACTTTGGCAGACTTACTCCGGGAATAAGTTGATTCCCCCACCCATATAATTATATATAATATATATAAATAAAGTCACTCGTTGCAAATTACCACGCGAAAAGACAAAGTTTTATTATAGTATAATAATATATTTAATGGCATGTGTTAATTGAACATATTATTGTAAATTAACTCGTGAAGAGCCCCATACATTGAATGAGCAGATAAGTCATCTAGTTCTAATTAAAACATATATTTTATTTGGCAACAAGTTGGACATGCACCATGATGATTGAGAAGTCCTATCCTAACTATTCAATTTTATATATATCGTATTCACACAGTGCAGGGGCACCAATGGGTGTGTCTGTTGCTCATATTCTAATAGAAGGAAAGGGAGTGCAAGTGCAACGTATATGAACCGAAACATAACGCAACTATGAGCAAGTACAGGGACATTAATTTCAGTTGATGGAAGAGTCTCACTTTCACTTCATATGGCTCTGCCTCTTACCAGTACTATACATACAGTACGACTATAGTCCCTTAGGATTACCATTTCAGACCCATATATAAATGTGTTTGAAACTTTGAAAAGTTAAAACACGGTTGGGAAATTTCTCGTATTTGTTTGGATAAACTACCGATCACATGCAAACGTGGTTGTTTAAAATTGAAAGTGTGATAAATAATTCAACTATCCAGAAATAATTTGCAGAATTGATTTCAAAATCACTTCCGTCCAATGTACTTCGTAAAACGTGCACAATTCATCTCAACCATTCATTTCTAGAATCAATTCTACTCATTGTAAACCAAATGAACCCACTTTAGAATTATATATCCAAACAAAATTCAATTCTATAAAAATCAATTCTACCAAAACCAATTTTACCAAATTAATTCCTGCAAACTGTAAACCAAACGGGCTGTAATAAACAATCTTGATTTTTTTATACCCAATATATACCATCATAACTCATAAAGCACCGGTTTAAAATTTGAAGCAAAGCGCCGCCCCTTATGGGGGCTCTCTCCCCTCTCTCCCTCCATGGGAGACCTCCTCTCCCTCTATGGGAGTCCTCCTACCCATTTTAGATGGGTTTTCTCCTCTCTGTAGTGAGAGTTATATTTTCTTTTCTTTTTTCGTTTGTTTTTTATTTTATTTTTCCTTCATATTCATAGCCACTTTATTCTCCACTTTTTCACTCATTTTTCTCATTCCTTTCTACCTCCATCTCCATGATCTCCACCCTCTTCTTCTTCCTGAGATTTTGTCCACCCCTTCTTTTTTTTGTTCGTTTTTTTTACCTCCGTTTTACTATTTAACAGTCTGTTGGAGCCCCTATTAGCATATGTTGCCTTGGTACACCTCTACCACTAGAGCTCGATTTTGCAGCACTGGTTTACTCAGTTAGTTGCTGTTATGCTATGGAGGTGTTTGCTTTGAGCTGTTGTTGGACTTGTGCTGCTCCGGAAGGAATAAAAAAATTTAAAGAATGTCCAATGCTCTTTCAGATTGTTTTATATTAGTTGTATTTTAGGACTGCTAAATAGTCTATATTCATGAGTATGCGTGCTTGTTTTGCTATTTAATATATAGTGCACTGCTGTAACTCTTTATTTAGCATCCTACAATTTATGTAAGTGTCATTTGGCTTTTTTTCAATGAACTAGACTAATATTTCGACCAAAAAAAAAATTGACCTTATACTACTCTTTTATCTTTTCTATTTTTTTATCATAAGATTAATCACGTTGATTATATTTCTTTCTTCTCATTCCTAAAGTGTATACACAAGTTGAGATGTGGAAAAAAAAATTGTGTACAAAGTACAAGTTTATAAAAATGTGAAAGCTAAATTGGTGTATTAAATACTAAAGTGATTTTTATAGATTAATTAATTAAATTTATATGTATAGCTTTCAATTTTATATTCTAATGAAATATTACTTCAACAATCTATGACACAAAATGTAAAAAAAATAGTGTGAATTACTGTTTTTGTGCATTTCTCTCAAAGTTTACGTCAGTACAATTTTTTTTTATGCTGAAAGGGGCAAAAAGCCCAACAACAATTACAAACTACCTAACTACACGAGGTAAGGCAGCACCTCTACAATCATCTCTAAGAACCTCAGCTAAGGACAAGGGATACTCAAAGAGTTTATGGAAACCAAGAGGGGAAGAGTGACCCAAGTTTTCCAAAAGGTCAGTTGCTCTATTTCCCTCTCTAAAAGTATGGAGAATAGAAAACTCCCACTCCCAAGACAAAGCTTCCCTAATGTCCCTAATTAAACCAAACAATGATGGGATTTAGGAACCCCACCTTTTACAAGATCTAGAGCTAGTTTTGAGTCTAACTCAATAATAATTTTATTACAATTCAACTCCCTAGCTAAGCGAATACCATGCAGGAGAGCCCACAATTCAGCCTTGAGAACCGAACAAGATCCCAAATTACTAACAAAGCCTGAGATAAATCTACCACCTTCATCTCGGAGTAGACCACCAGCAGCAGCAAGATGAAAATTATTGAAAACCGAGCCATCAACATTTAACTTTATAGAACCAGTAGTAGGAGGTTTCCAAGAAATATTTTCCACGTGATGATAATCATTACATCTAAACAATGACTTAGAGCAATTCTGAATTCCAGTGGCATATGCTTTAGCCTTTACAGGAATGACATCAAGGTTAGTGTTATGTTTGAAACACATAGTTGTTCCTATCATTCCAAGTCATCCATAGAATAATAGGAAAAAACTGATGCCATTCTAAATCAGAATTATCTTTAGCAATCTGATTTGTAAAATTAAACTGCAGCCAAGCAGTAAGACCAAGGCTAAAGAAATTAGCCCAGAAATTTCATGAATTAGGGAATTCCACATTTCAGAAACAGCAGGACAGTCCCCCAAAGAGTGCATGATAGATTCAGAATACTCCATGCACCTCAAGCAAGTAGAATCACACCAGCCATTCCTCTATGAATTCTTTCTTCATTTGTAGGCAATTTCCCATGCAAGCATTTCCAGAGGAAAACATTTAATCCTTGGAGGACCATTCCATTTCCAAACAAATTGCCAAAGATCTTTATCAATATCATTGATAACTTCAGTTGCAATTTGACTATATATATCTTTTAGATGAAATTGACCATCACAAGAGTCAGCCCAGGTAGGAGTGTCTTCATCCAGATTCTGTCTAGGTGGAATGATAGCAAATAATTTTTGGAGGATATCCTGGGGAAGAAGTGGAGACAGAATCTGCAAATTCCACTGACCATTTAGAGAAGCACCAGCAGCAGTCAGGTTAACCAACTCAGGAGGGATAGGGTGCAAGACATAGTTATTCAAAGTCTGCAGACCAGGAATGAATCTATCAGACCAGAATCTAATAGAAAAACCATTACCAATGCTCCAAAACACACCATTCTGCACATGATGCCAAGCTTTGCTAATTCCTTTCCAAAGATTAGACTTTCTATAACACTTCTTAACCTGGGGAATCCTCTCTGAGCCACACTTGTATTTTGAAAGCAAAACTTTTAACCTAAAGCAAATCAGGTTGGCTGATCATCCTCCAACCAAGTTTAACCATGAAAGCCTCATTAACAACTTTGAGAGATTGAAACCAAGACCTCCCTTATCTTTCGGTTGGAAGATCTTAGACCACGAAATCAAATGCAATTTCTTCTTTTCAGATGTTGATCACCAAATAAAATTTCTACACAATCTCTCAATCTCTTCATAAACACCTGAGGGAAAAAGTGAAGCCTGAAGAAGATAATTTGGGGTGCTCATTATAGCTGATTGAGCAAGGGTTATCCTCCCAGCCATTGATAAAGAGTTAGCTTTCCATCCAGAAAATTTTGTCTTGACCCTGTCAATTATAGAGGAATAGGTGTTTGTATTTGATCTACCATGCAGGATGGGAAAGCCAAGATAAGGACCCAAATCATCAGTTTGACTGATAGAAAGAACACCAGAGATATTTTGTTTTAAAACTTGATCAGTATTCTTAGAGAAGAAAACTTTAGATTTTTCCCTGCTAATGAATTGTCCTGAAGCTTGACAAAATTGTCCAGAATAGAGTTAATAATAGTAGCTTGATCAATACTTGCTTCAGCAACCAGAATAACATCATCTGCAAAAGAAGATGTGAGATAATAGAACTATTTCTACCAAAGGAGAATTCCTTCCAACAACCATCCCTAAGTGATTTAGATATGCAATGATGTAATCTTTCCATACACATAACAAACAAGTAAGGTGATAAGGGATCACCTTGCCTAATGCCTCTAGAAGGCTTAATAGGATCAGAAAAAATACCATTCCAGTTAATT
This sequence comes from Sesbania bispinosa, assembly GCA_026901365.1. Taxonomy (NCBI): domain Eukaryota; kingdom Viridiplantae; phylum Streptophyta; class Magnoliopsida; order Fabales; family Fabaceae; genus Sesbania; species Sesbania bispinosa. Next base: position 33,796 of record QLOH01000470.1, on the reverse strand, counting down.
TTAGTACTAGGAGTGGCAATACGGTTTGAGATGATATTTATAAGATGGGGAGGGAGACCAATGTTAGTGATAGTATCCATAATAAAAGACCAATTAGGTCTATCATAAGCTTTGGTCATATCTAACTTGAGGATCATATAACCCTTTTTCCCATAAATATGTTTAAAAGAGTGAACAAGTTCTTGTAGAATTATCACATTATCTATACCCTGCCTACCTCTAACAAAAGAGCATTGGTTAGGACCAATGATATTAGGCATTAAATCAGCAAATCTCTTAGCAATTAGTTTAGCTAAAATTTTATAACTAACATTACATAAAGATATTGGTCTAAATTGTGAAGCATTAACAAGAGCATCCACTTTAAGAATAAGAGTAATAGATGTTTGATTAATATCATTCAGAGATAAAGGGTTAGACCAAACCTGGAGGATGAGTTTCATAATACTAGGATGCAATACCTCCCAATGACTTTATACAGGATGGCATGGATGCCATCTGGACCAAGTGATTTGAAATTACCAATATCAAAAAGGGCAGCCTTAACTTCATCAATGGAGGGGGTAATTGATAAGGCAGATAAGACCTGCGATTCAATGTGAGGAAAGATGTCTGCATTCATCAAAGGATAGTTACTGACTTGATTACAGGAGAGAAGATTCTTGATAAAATTCAACATAATGGATCTGATTCTGTCATCCTCATAAACCCATTGATTGTTCTCATCCTGAATAACATCAATTTTGTTTCTGACTCTTTTAATAACAACTGTTTAGTGGTAAAAATGTGTGTTTTTATCACCTAAATTTAACTAATTAACTCTTGCTTGCTGAAACCAGTATTCTTCTTCTCTGGAATTAATGGATTCATAATCATTCCACAATTTATCTCTTAGATCAGATAAAAAAGGATTAGGACCCTCAAGTAACTTTCTGTCAATGCCTTCCAATCTACTGAGAATTTTCTTCTTTGATTGAAAATATTACCAAAAACAGAATGGTTCCACTCCCTTATGTTTTCTTGGAATTGAAAGAGATTCTGGACCCAATCTATATTAGGAAGCCAAACTTTTGTCACTTGTTCCTTAAAATCTGGATGAGAGAGCCAGGAGGTTAAAAACTTAAAGGGTTTATTGATCCTCAGATGAGAAGAATTAGGATCCAGATTTAACCATAGACCGCAATGATCTGAGGTAGGTAGTGCCAGATTAATAACTGCAGCTTGATCAAACATCATTCTCCAATCAGCAGTACAGACAACTCTATCCAGTCTCTCTCTTACATTACCTCTTTGCCAAGTAAGGAATGGACCTTTAGAATTTATTTCCATAAGATTACAAGATTCCAGACAAGTAGCAAAATCATTCATAGCTCTTCTGTTAGGACCTGCTCCGCCAATCTTTTCAAATTCAAACAAAATCGAATTGAAATCACCCATCACACACCATGGGTTACTCAGAACAGAAGCAAAAGATGAAAGCTCTTCCCAAAGATCATGCCTGATTTGCTCATTTGGACTTGCATAAACAATAGTCAAACACCAAATTCTTCCATTACTATTTGACATATTTAAATGAATGAATTGCCTTGTGGTTTTCATGACATTCACAGAAATGATGTCAGCCTTCCACATGCACCATATACCACCAGAAAAACCTTGAGCCTCCACTCTTATGCCTCCATAAAAACCCATTCTCTTAGTGGCTGCTTCAGCTTGTGAACCACTAACTCTAGGTTCCAGAAGAGCAACAAAATTAAGATGATAAATTCTGGTTAGGTCTCTAATAAGAGAGGGGAACTGTTTAGCACCATCTCCTCTACAATTCCAGCATAAAAAGGTCATGTATGATCTTATAATATTTATAACCTTCCAGAAAGGAAAACTGATCCTGCACTATCCAAATCCAAAACAGGAAAAACATTAGCATAAAATTTAAATGAAGAGACAGAATAGTCAAACCTATACAAGCTTTGTCTGCAATGTGGATGATTCATCCTCCATATGGCTATCTTGATCTTGCTGAATGAACTCAGATTGAGCATCAATTGTTGGCTCCTTGATGTCAGGGGCAAGTGGATGAACAGGAACAGAGGGATTAAAATTAGGAGGATCCCAAAAGGAGGCATTAGAGGACCCACCAAGAATATCAACAATAGTTCCACCATTCAAATATTGCTCCTTTAATCTGGCTCGATGTCTTCTCATTAATTCCAACATCTCTTGTTCTTTTTGTCTTTTTTCATTTTGTAATTCTTGATCAATGGGATTAGTCATCTGCTCTTCTGGAATGGCCTGACTAAGCTTAGTCTTTGGGGTGATGACAGGTTTGGCTCTGACAGAATTCTGTTTACTGGTCCCAGTTCCAGGATTCTTGATAGGATCTTTCTTAACATTCTTACCTTTAGAACTTTGAGTACCTTTTATAGTCATAGGTGGCTGCTTCAAGGGAATTGATGATGAAGGTTGAGAATTCTCAACTGGATCCTCATGTGTTGCAGTTTCAGATTGAAGCACTTCAAATCTAGAACCATTATTTCTAGAGCCTAAGTTTCGCCCTTCTCTATTTAAAGAAGTATTACCAGCTTTAGTAACTCTTCTTTGTGGTTTCTTGGCCAACATCCAAGGGCCAAAGCAGGATGATGAGAGAGGATTATTTGTCAGCTCTAAAGGCTGAGAGTTATCTTGAATTTCCACATCTCAATTAGAACCATCAGGCCCAGACTTATGAATATCAGATTCCAAAGATGGATTAGAATGAGTTTCAATGATAGGATTAGAGGCATCCCCTTGGATTGAGTAAGTATCAGTGCAGTCCTCTAATTTATGCCCGTATTTTCCACATCTAAAGCATATGAGATGTAAGCCTTCATATTCAACTTTGAATGTATCCCCAATAGCGGAGATATACGGAACTAATTTTTTCCTCAAATCAATTTCCACACAGATACGAGCGAATCTACCACGAGAATGAATAGATGTATGCCGATCAATTTTAAGCATAGTACCCAAGCACTTACCTGCCCTCCACAAGAAATGAGAGTTATATAGTTCCATTGGAAGATTTGGTATACGAACCCAGACAGCTAATTTCTTTAACGGATCGTTTCTTGGCTTGAATCTTGGACGCCATCTTTGAACCAAAAGATAATGATCAGTGATTAGCCATGACCCTTCAAACAGTGCATGATTATAATCACCCTGATCACTAAATCGCACCATAAAGAATTCATCATCTACATCTATGACTTTAATCTGTCCTTGACTCGCCCAGAGAGATTGTAACCGAGAAGATAAAAATCTTAAACCAAATTTTCTTCCCAGCAGCTTGACAATTAGAGTATTTCTCCAAGGCTTGCACCAACTTTCATATTCTTCATAGGAAATTTGTACCTCGGGGTAGGGGTTAAAGTCCTCAGGGGTACCATCCTCATCATCACAATCCAAAGCTTCTGAGAATAGATCATCAGTGACCGCTCTAACCATATCCTCCGGATCTACTTCAATCATCTCCGAGGCAGTGACCTTATCCTTATAGGAAACTCGCTTCATGGGGCTGGGAGGAGGTGGTTGATCTTTATTAGACGGAATCTCCATATTCACATCAGTCCCCGGATCAAACTTGACCTTCTTGATGCTCCGGTCACAGAGGTCTTCCTCTTCAGGGGAAGGGGCCGACAGATTATCCATCCAAGGAGGATGGATAAGGAAGAAGGATCTTGGAAGTTTTTGGAGCACTAGAATTTTTAAAGAAATTTGTATATTAAGAGAAAATTGTATATTAAGCTCTTCCTCTCTGTTAAAAATCCACCAATTTTATTACACGTATGTTGCCTTGGTACACCTGTACCACTAGAGCTCGATTTTGCAGCACTGGTTTACTCAGTTTAGTTGCTGTTGATGCTATGGAGGTGTTTGCTTTGAGCTGTTGTTGGACTTGTGCTGCTCCGGAAGGAATAAAAAAATTTAAAGAAATGTCCAATGCTCTTTCAGATTGTTTTATATTAGTTGTATTTTAGGACTGTTAAATAGTCTATATTCATGAGTATGCGTGCTTGTTTTGCTATTTTAATATATAGTGCACTGCTGTAACTCTTTATTTAGCATCCTACAATTTATGTAAGTGTCGTTTGGCTTTTTTCAATGAACTAGACTGATAAATTTCAGTCTTGATGCATGAAGAAATTATTATAAAACGTCTTCCTAATAATCCTCATAATATTTTATAAAGATAACATAAAAATTTACATACATCATTAAAATATAAAAGCTATTTTCTTTATTTAGTAATTACAATTTTTTTTAAGAAAAATGGTTACATGGATTTAGAATTATTAAAATTTAATATCTATTCAGAAATCATCATTCACACCAAAGTCATATCCCTTGCCCCAGTCAAAAACTGTTAAATTCCAAAAACTCCTCTCCAAATTAACCTCTTTTTTTTTTCTTTGGACAATCTTCTCCAGACTCAAGTAGGAAAAGAAGACATAAAAAATCGGGGGAGTTGCTTTTAGAACCCCCTTTTTTGCTATTCGCATTCTCATAATATACCCCCTTCCCAAACTACCCCTACCCCTACCCCACCCACCCCCACCTCCACCCCCCACCGCCACCCACCTCCGCCACCCACCTCCCTTCCCCAACGCCCCATTCATGTTTCCCAAACCCCCTCCCCTTTAATTTTTTTTTAAGCTTTGAGTTTAGAGACGGAATATTTCCGTCTCTAAACTCGTCCCCCAATCCACACCCTCTTTCGGAATTTAAAAATTTTCCGGAACCTTCCGGAAATTAATATTCGGTAGGTTCCGGAAAATTTTTAAATGGAGACGAGTTTAGAGACGGAAAAATTTTGTCTCTAAACCAAAAACTTCAAAAAAAAAAGTTAAAGGGGAAGAGGGTTGGCTGCAGGGGGAGTTTAGAGACGGAAATTTCGTCTCTAAACTCAAAGCTTCAAAAAAAAATTAAAGGGGAGGGGGTTTGGGAAACAGGAATGGGGCGTTGGGGAAGGGGGAGGTGAGTGGGTGGGGGTAGAGGTAGTCTGGGAAGGGGTATATTATGTGGGGTGCGAATAGCAAAAAGGGGGTTCTAAAAGCAACTCCCAAAAATCTGCCACTAAACTTACCAACTTGTTTATAAGCCCATTATATATGAACTGTTTGGTAAAACCCTTTTCTATTTTAAAATTGAAGCCCAATGTTCAGTCGGTGTAGAGAGAATATGTTAAACTTAGCTCAATTTTTTCAGTTAGCAACTAAACAAAAGAAACAAAGGCAGCCTTTTATCTCAATAAATATATGTACGGCAGCCCAAATATATGCCACTGAATGGGCCCATTCAACCGAATATGGGCTAAATTCTGGTTGTTGTCGTTGACATGGCATGTTGCTGTCAAAAGAACTAGCAAGGCATCTTGCAACACCTTGTTTAGATTTACATAATTGAGGTAAAAAAAAGATAATTGAGGTCACATTACTTTTAGCATTGAATTAGAGAGCTCAGAGCTTTTGCTTTTTTATTTCACCTTTTTGGTATTCCTTAATTGTATATCATTTCTTTTAGGTTCCTAAAATATCCTTCTATTCAATAAATGACTAATTTTGTGTTTGATTTAGCGTCGAAACATGTTAAATTCAATTTTAGATTTCACAATGCAACTATTTCTAACGTTGAAAACATGAGTTTACCGTATTTCAACCCTGAACCAAACATGCTCTAACTAATTTTATAGAATGTGATTAGAGCATATCATAATAGAACAGAAGAACCCACTCTAATATTAAACTGTAATTTCAATTACTATATCTTTTTTTTTTTTGTTTCCCATAGTATTTTCCCACTCGGTAGGTAAGAGACTAATATCTCGGGGTACTGTCAGGCGCAAAGCGGGGACCCCTCCCAACAATATTTTTTTCCATACACATGAATATCAGGATCGAACTCAGGACCACATACTTAAGGGACCCGAGCCCCTTCCACTCAGACTAATACATGTTGTTGGTTTTTTTTTTAAAGTTAATTTGGAGGAGACAAACCCATCAATTTCAAAATTAAACCTAAAACCACATAGTAATTGAATAAACAATTGTATTAAGTGGGACAATACTTTTTTGAAATTTGTTAGTAAGGTGGTGAAACAGAGGAACAGACACAAAAGCACTATCTGCCATGAGCACAGATTCCATTTTTGCGTTAGTTTACTTCAAAACAATTTTATAAGAAAAATATACTAGCAATACAGAATTAGAGAGGCAACATAAAATTTAAAGATAGCCCCCACAAAATTAAGTAAAATATTTGTTATTCCGTTACTATGAAATGAAATGATGAGAAACACACTGGTAGCAGGGCTGTAAAGGAAGAAGAAGTGAGCAAAAAGCGAAATGGAAAAAGGAAAAGCAAACGACGTCGTGATGATTCCCGGAACCAATGTTGGCGGTGGAAGGGACACGCTATCATCGCTGCTTTTTCTATCCCTAAATCATAATCATTAATATCATTGCTACTTTCAAATAATCACTCCTCTCACTCTCACTCTTCCATCTAATTCAATGCCATTCACGTTAACACCTCGATCCATGCCGGAAATTCCCGTCGATTTCCGTGCTCCGCCGCCGTCTCCGGTCGCCTCCGGCAGAAGATCGTCCGTCACGAACGACGAAGTTCTGACGGAGTTCTTGGAGGCCTCACTCCGCGTCCCGGATCTGGTGTTACCCGACAAGATCTTCCCCAAACAGAAGCACCTCGAAACGCCTCCCAAGGTTGATTTCGTGTCACTGTGTTTCCACCATGACGACGCTCTCCGCGACGTCGTTTCCGACTCCATGGCCACTATCGGATGCTTCCAGCTCCTCAACCACGGCATTCCGCCGCAACTCATCGCCTCCGCCGCAGAGGCCGCCGCCGGAATCTTTCATGTGCCGACGGGAAAGCGAGGACCGGCAACGAGGTCGCCGGAGAAGCCCTGGGGATTCGAGGAGTATCATGTAGGGGAAGAGGAAGATGAACAGGGAAGTGAATTCAGTGAAGAATTCGTGTGGTGCAACGATGATGAGTTGAAGTTGAAAATGGAGGGAATTTGGCCAATTGGATATCCAAATTTCAGGTAATTAATTAACACCATATATATCTTTTTAGTTTCTTAAATAGATATTATTTTTTATCTTGTGCTTTATTTTATTCTAGTTTTAAATTAATAACATAATATAATAAAAATCATATATGTCCTGTTTTAATGTTAAATTTGCAGCAAGAAGATAGAAATTCTTCAATCGCGCATAGAGACTGTGGCTGAGAAAGTTTTGGGTGTTATATTGAAAGACATTCCTAGTCCTAGGAAAATGGCAAGTGATGGAAATGAATTTGGGACACTTTGTTGCGTGTTTAAGCATCGGAGAGAGAACAGCGGTGACCGATGGGATAACTCTTTAAAATATGACGTGATTAGAATGCTGATTAGGGGAGGCGATTACTCTCATTCTTTGTGTTTGCATCTATGTAATGGGTCTTCGGAATTTCACGTTTACTCCAAGAAAAGTTGGCTCTCTTTCTGCCCAGAAGAAGGTGCAATTATAATCACCGCTGGAGATCAAACCCAGGTGAGGTTATATATAACACTTTTGCCTCCCTCGATCTCTTTACCTATTTATTGATTTTAAGGGGCATTCACCACTCATATATATTGCTTCCTATAACTATTAGAATCTTCTTGTCTATTATTTCAATTTTTCATGACAGCTAAATTGTGACAAGTTACACTAATCTATCTCTTGGCTACAGATATTGAGTGGTGGACACTACAAGCATGTGATTGGAAGGCCAATATTTAAAAGTGAGAGAGATGACAGCATTTCAATGGCTTTCGTCTATTCTACTAAAAAAACCAAGATCAATTTTGAAACCAATTCCAACAGGGGAAGAACTATTTCACTTGGCCAGCAAGCCATCTTGGCTATAATTCTGACCCTAGTGTACCATGTTCTGATTTATGCCTACAAAAAACTTTGATGTTGTCAAACTCTCGTCAACTTAATGCAAATTTTGTTTAGCGTGCAACATGGTAAACCCATATTATCAATATTAAAAATAGTTGTGTCCGAAAACTAAATTTGAGTTTGATCAGTTCCAATTTCATCAGTAACAACACTTCAAACCAAACACACAATTATAGCATGTTTATTTTATACCAAAATCACATTTCAAACGTGGATCTAGACATAAATTTTTCTCAATAGCGTTAGCTATTAGTGAAATGCAAATTACACATTCATATACTTTCTAGTTCACAATGCAGCTGATAGGGAAATCCCTGGTTACATCATTTACTACTCTTTTATAAGGAACATGATGTACAGTTGTACACTTGTACCAAGTTGCTCCATATTCGGAGTGTTGGCTTTTCCTTTTCGTTTTACAAATTGAGGTTATTGTAGCATCTTTGCTAAATTAAAGAATTTTGTTCCACGATAGAAGTGTACGTATTTAGAGGATTAGGTTTTTCATATTCTTGGTTTGACTAACATTTTCATTTCAGGTTTGGGAAAATGTAAGGGTTATATTTCATTTTCAGTTACTTTGTTAAAGGTAATATGTAAGAATTATTTTAGGGTGGATCAAATAAAATCCGGTCCACTAGTCCAACTTGCATTTTTCTTGTTACTAAAATTAAAGTAAATAAATGATTTTATTTTTTATTAAATTGTTTTATTTTAATTTAAGAAAAATATGAATTTAGAATATAACATATGCTAATTTCATTGAGGATCTATCAATTTAAAGTTGAAGGAGAAAATTTTTACATTACATGGTACTATCGTTATGTGTTTTTATTATTTTCAACCAATATTTCATAAAAGTAATTGAACACCAGTTTAATATCACTCATTGATAAAATTAGCTTTGAATTTTATAATAAGAAGTTTAAATTACTATATTTTTTATATTCTAAACCATGTGAACCATACTGCAAGCTCGCCTGTAGGGATGGTCCTTCTTCTAACGGGTGGAACTTTGGTTCCACCTCGACCACGTGTACAAGGCATCTCTATCACATCGAATATATTAAATAATTAACATCAAATATACCATACCTAATTTCTCATTTCTAATACATACCTAATATCACTACATAATTGTTTAACTAAATAAATTAAATTAAATAATGGTCTATTATAATTATATAAATAACTACATAAATTAAATAACTATCTTTTATAATTATATAAATAACTATATAGCTTAAATAAAATAAATAAATTACTTGGAAGTCGTTGCAGGTGCTGGACGGCATCCGAAGCAACTGGTAGTGGCAGAGACACCGTGGGAGAGGCGGATTGAGAGCGACACGAGGTTTTGATGGGTGGAGAATAAAGATTTGTAAGAGGGAGAGTGTTTGATCAGTGATGAATTGAAGTTGAGAGAGGGAGAGAGGTAGATGGATGACCGGAAGAGAAATATGGAAGGGGAAAGAGGGAGCTGCGTAAAGGAGGAAGAGGAAGAAGAAAGTAGAAGGGGAAAGGGATTTGTAGTGCGTTAAGTTTCAAACTTAGCATCGGCCATGGCCACCGCTACGTTTAAAAAATAACGTAGTGACATTCAGGTTGTCACATATATGACGCAACCATGCCATTCTTTATTATCGATGCTATGTTTAATAAATAACATAGCGACGATTAGGTTGTCATATATGTGACGCAATCGGGCCATTTTGAGATTTTAACAAAAAATAATGTCATTTAAATTGTAGTGATGTCTTGGTCGTCGCTACGAGTTTAAACGCAGCAACAGTCTAACCGTCACAAAGGATCAGATGCACAGTCAAGCATTGGGCTTCGCATTTAATGTTGTAGCGTTGGCTTAGTGTTTACCGGTCGTCGCTAGGAGCGATGGTTTCGGGCAGACGCAACGGTTTCGCATCTAATTTTTAGTTTTTTTGTAGTGAATGATGTATATAGAAGTACACATACAATAAAATAAAAAAATTAGAACTATAATAAGTTGAATTTGTTATATTATATTTAAAAAAGGAGTGAAATGTCTTTTTTGGATAAATATAATTAAGATATTTGATTATATTACGTGTAAATTGTCTTATAATTAATAGTATCAATAATCAACAATGAATATGAAAAATATAATTGTTGAGAGCAATTTATCTAGGTAGTTGAAATGTCAAGATTGACTAAATAAAACTGACATTCACGTTAACACTAGAAAGATAAAAAGACATTGAACAGCCAATTTTTTGATGTGGCAAAATGATAGTTGAGGTGTCAAGGCTACATGTTGCGCGTCAGATTTAATAGATTATAATAAATGTTTGAAACTTTTAAATGTTTTATTCTTATGGTAATTTTAATAGGAAATATCTACCAATTTTTAATTTTTTTTGTCTATAAATATGTATTATGAGTTTTGAAAATATATAAATTTTATATATTTCAATAAAATTAGTATATATATATATAAAGTTATATATGATATTATATGGGGGGCTTGGGGCGGGTATGGCACTAAAGTACCCATACTCGCGCCAATCCCTGTGAAAAAATGTGGGTAAAAGTCCATCTTTATTTGCGCGCTTGTTTAGCAGGTTTTTACTCTGCCTGTCACGTCACACATTTTATCACCAGAACACAAAAATAATGTCATTGCGATTGAAACATTCCAATGAAAGAAAGAGAAAAAGAGAGAAAAAATGGAGAATGGGGAAACACACAAGTATTAGAGTTAAAATCATTCAAGTTATAAAAAAATTGAGTAAATCACATCATTTTTCTGCCACAATGGATAATGACAAATATTGTGTGTCACTAAATGTCATAAACAAGATAACCAAAAACCGTGGTTATTAGAACCAGACCGAGTGGTCCTGCACAACAGTTTGGAGTGGTTTAGACTATTTTATGAAAAAAAACGACGTCGTTTTCATTTTTTTTAGAAAAAGAAAACAACTCTCAGCTCACTCAGCCTCTCACACTCGAATTCAGATTCCGATTCTTCTCTCTCACGACCTAAATTAGAAAGGAAACCCTTCTCGCTCTCTCTCGGTTTCTCCTCTGCTCCGAGACTCGTTTTTTTTCCCTGCTCGTCATTTTTCCTGCGCCGTCACGCCCTGCAGCAGCTAGTGCGAGCTTCGCCTCTTGCTCCATCAAGGCTCGTCCCGCACAGTGCCCAGTAGTACAAGATCTTCTTCTCCCCTGCTCCTGCGCCCCTGTTGTGGATCGGTCCCTTGTTGCTTATGCAGTCTGCACAGAATCCGCTCTTCGCTCCTCCAATGCAGGTTTTTCACGGCACTGATCAACTGGTTGTTTCAGACTTTCAGTATAACTATTTATCAATTGTTCAGTTGCAGTTTATGCCCAGCCTAGCTACTTACAGTTGCTTTATTTTATATTTCATATTTTAATATATTGCAGTGCTTTCATGTCTTTCCTAATCTGTTGAATGATCGTAAAAAATCTGTAGTTTAAAGTTTCAAAAATATAATAATTAATCTCAATAATTGACAAGCTAAAAATGGTTTCTTCTGTGCAATCTTGCACGCAAGACACGCACTAGTCCTATACAATATCTAGCTAGCAATGGTAATACAGTAAGCCATATTATATATAGTTAATCACTTTAATAGTGGTACTCTATTTTCATGGTATCTAGATATGATTTTCCATAAAGTCATGGATAATATTATTTTACTATTTAAATTTTAATGTATTATGATAAAATATTAAAAAATAATTATTTTATTTATTACCATTCCGACCACGGTCTGACCATTGAACTTGAACTATATAATTAGGTTTTAAAAACATTGCCAAAAACATATAATTGGACTATAGTTACAGACAAAGAAGTTAAACATTATATTGGGTTATTATATTTCTTAGGGACTAAACTGTGTTATCCTAAAAAATACATGACGCATTTGCTAGTTTGCTGATAAAAAAATTTCAAATGATTTCTTATAAGTATGACGCGGGTGGGGAGTATTCTGGTTACTCTCTCCAGCTAAAGCTTATGTCTTGAACCGAGTGGCGACGCCGACAAGGTTAATCCAACTTCTTCATTTTCTTATGCTAAGTTGTCATGTATTCTAGGTTTTTGTGATATTGTTGCCTTTGGTTTTGGTTTTGGTTCCAGGGAATTATAACCAATGCCTATGAGTCTGAGCCACTGAACTGTTTTTTGAGCGGAATGAATTGTGAATGCAGAATAATCTATCTAGCTATCTGGGTTTTTATGAAAGTAGCAAACTTGTTTTCCACCATTGAAAAAGGTGAAAGCTTGTGTGAGTGAGAGATGGAATCATAGTTACATAATTCGTTGGACTTACCAGCGAACCGCAAACTGGTACGCGCGTACCAATTCTCAATACTCTTGATTTGGTACCCATTCTCTGATAAAAATACCACTAAATTCTTATTGAATAGCGTACAGTGTACCCGTACCACACACCGGAACGAATTGTGAACCCGGTGACTATGAATGGAATCTTTCTTTTCCTTCAATTTGTGTTTGTAGCTGTATATGAATTTGACTAGAATCTGTTTTTACATCTAGATTTTTTAGTAACTATTTGATTGGTTTATGGCAGTGATTTCCATCGATGCCACTCGAGGTGTGTTTAGAGCAACCCTAAAATTGGGGGGTTTGACATTTTGGCTGTTCATTTCTCTCTGACCCTCAGTCAATAAATACAGCTTGTTCTGCTTGAAAGGATGGATGAGTTAACCGAGTCTCCATTCCCTAAGCTCTCCATGGACGAGGTAATTTCTGTTCACTGGGGATGGGAGTTATTTAATTTTAACTATGGGTGTGCTACACATTTATTGGCTAACCCATGCACTCTCCCTCTGCTCCATCCTCATTCATAGATGCTGGAATTGGAAAGAATATACATGGATATGGGGGGAAAATCACTCAATCAGAATTTATGCCAGGAGATTGCTACAAGTTTTAGGTGAACTAAGTCTTTTCTTTTACCATAACCTTAAATAAAGAGCACTCTGTGTTCCGTTTATCATGATATTTCATAATTGATCTGCTTTAATTTTGTAGTTCCTCATCGAACAGGAAGGGTAAAACTTCCTTATCATGGAAACAGGTTATTACAGCTCTGTTATCATTTAGAAACATTCTAGTATTTACGGAGAGCATGTTATAATGCTGCGTTGCTTTTACTGGGTTTCAGGTGCAGCAGTGGTTCCAAAATAAACATAAAGAGTCACAGGGTCAAGTAACTTCATCACCTGATGGGGTGACAATATTTGTTGATCTTTCAGATATATCCAATTTAAAAAATGGATATAAAAGCTCTCCAAGCCCAAAAGGTTTTCCTTTTTTTCCCTTGGGTTTTATTGTGGCCATAAATTCATAAGTGAAAGAAAAAAGTGCCTAGATGGAATTGGATGATTTATTCCTGTGGTTTGAAATTTTGGTTTTATAGAACTAAACCACTGGAACACATTCTCATTTGAATTCACCATGAACTTTGCTTGAAGCCTACAAAGCCTTATTTATCATGTTGTCATTACAAAGGATTCACCAGATTTGGGTTAAATGCTCCTAGCTCCAACAGAAGCTTGATATTATCTCCGGTCCTATTTTCTAAGACCCTTTTCACTCAAACACGCATATTAAGAAAATATTAAGACCTTTAGTTTGGTCCTTTTTATAAGATCTTTTACAAAGTATTAGAAGCATTTATTAGTTTTTTTTCAATCTTTACCCTTCATAATTGATGAATTTTTGTATTTTTTCAAAATTTGATTAATGTGGAGAATTAAATAGAGTTTGACTTTAGATAAGGGTAAATATGGAAGCTAGAAAATGATGATTAGGATGCAATGACAAGTAATATAGAACTAATAAATGATGGTTAGAACAGTCATGTCTTAAGTTCAACTTGGATTTAGAAATTCGACAATATAATTCAAATTTCTGACCAAAATGTCAGGTGAACAAGTTTCAGATCTCAACGAATTGGGATTTGAGGCAAGATCTTCAAAAGACTGTGCATGGTGAGGAATAAGCTTCTGATTAAGCTGCAGCTATATTTTGAGTTTAGCCATAATATGCAATGTGGCAGCATTAAATGTTTTGGATTATATGAGACTTATAAGGTGTGGCCTGATTTTTGTTTGTGACATTCCAATCAGAACAATATTAAAGATGATACATATCTTGCCCCTCTCCCCCCTACGCCAAAAAAATAAAATAAAATAAAAAACCCAAAACTCTCTCTCCCCCTCACAGCACCGAAAGCATTTATTGTCAGTTTGTTACATACTCTGCAGCCAACATCTGATATTTCTTTGAATTTTTAATTGCAGGCACGATGTTGCAATGTTTCTTAACTATAGAGTTCTGAGCACAGGCGAACTTGTAAGATTCTTTTGTATTCTTATTTTGTAGTTTTGGTTGTTAAGAGACTGGTACATGTTCTTTCGAATTTATAATCCACAGAGGAGTGATAGTTCCTTTCCCGCCTGCAATTCTTGCCTGATTTTACTTCAAGTATCTATATTCAAGAGCTGGTTAACATCGAAGGAATTTTAATCATTGTCACATTGTTTAGCTTATGATTATTTACTCAAGCATGCATTGTTATAAAATGGTGAAATAATCAAGCCTTTAAATAGCCCTAAGCAGTGAACAAACGGTGTGTTTATCAGTTTTTTTTTTTTAAATTGTTTTACAAAACAGTTCTTAAAAACTGTTTTAAGAACTGTTTTTTACAAATGAAATGATTTATTTACAAAACAGTTTTTAGAACTGTTTTTAAGAACTGTTTTTTACAAATGAAATGATTTATTTACACCTTTTCCATCACAAAAACAGAAAAACTAAAAAACAGTTTCCAAAACATCTCAGAGTAGTTTCAGAATTTTAGTTCTGAAAAACAAAAAATAGTTACATTTTCAAAACTGTTTTAAGAAACTGCCTGTCAAACAGGTTTTTCAGTTTTCTGTTTTTAAAAACAGAAAACAGTTTTTAAAAACTGTAAGCAAATAAGTTAAATTCATGAAAGAAGCAGAAAATAAAACTACAATTAATCAATGATCAATGGAATGATTGGATTCAATTTCATGATTTTCATCATTGACAACTGACATCACTTTCATATCATCCTTGATCAAAATGAAATCCTTCAACATCTTTTGTCTTGAATGAAGCAGCCTCAGTCTCTTCAATATTAGGACTTGAATCCAAACCATTGGCTAATGACTTTGCTGAGTTGCTTTTGAGTTGGCTGTTTTTGCTTGGCACCAGCGTTTATAACTTGCCTCTCCATTACCTGCCTGTGGTCCTTGTCTGTCTCCTTGTGAGATCTCTAACTTGGTTTCTCCGTTTCGATACAACTAAAAAGTCACTAAAGCCTACTTTTCTTCTCTACACTATATTGACCACTTCACCATGAGCTGGTATAGGAGCCAAAAAGTTAAACATGTTCTATTTTTAGGTCAAAGAAAACAAAAACCATTGTGGACTTCTCTAATATGTGAAGGTCATTTGCTTGGAAGAAATCCAAACATCATTTGTGTCACTTTTAGGCACTGTTATAATGTGGTGAATGACTTAGTTCAATCAGAAGCTTTTTTCTTCTTCCATGTGACAGGTTTTTCATTATTAAATTGGACACATACTTCATTTCATTAATTACTTCATTTCATTAATTTCAAATGTTATTTTAAAGCTAAAATATACTTGTGATTTTAAACAATACATAGTATTCCAATAAGATCTTTAAAACTACATCTTGTATATAATTGCATGCTATTGTTTGGGATAATTTCAATCCTTTAAAAAGAATGGAAAAGTAAAAAAATGACTATGCTACTTCCATTTGTATATCTGTGAACATTGTAAATTATCCTACTGTCTTATGATAGATGTGTTGGCTTAGTGAATGCATTTTTTTATATTATGGACAACCAATTAAAGTTAATGGATCTTGTCACATACAATTAAGGAAGCCCGTGTTCGATATGCTGGATTTAGTAAGGAGGAGGACGAGTGGGTGAATGTGAAAGAGGGCGTGCGAGAGAGATCCCTCCCATTGGAGGCTTCAGACTGTCACAAGGTGAAGCATGGAGATCTTGTACTATGTTTCCAGGTAAGGGATCCCCGGCTCTTTTATTCTACTTCAATTTATCTACATAATTTGTATCCAGTGGCCACATGATTGAAATGTTTGCAAAGTCAACATATATATAGCCAAAATGGACATTCACTTTTTTGGCTTTTAGCTACTCCAGAATTTCCCTTACTATTCATTGGTTTTTTCACAGGAAAGAGATGATTATGCCCTCTATTGTGATGCTCGTGTTGTAAACATCCAGAGGAGGGCACATGATAAAACAGAGTGTAGGTGCATCTTCATTGTCCGGTTTCTCCATGACAACTCTGAGGTGATCTTCGATGTCTTTTTTTCCATGTCATGAGCATTCATTCTATCATCTTTGGTACTTTTGTTAGGTAAATACTTCCATGTTACCTCTACCTGACCTGATGTTGTTTCATATGCCTTTGCCAGGAAGGAGTTTGTTCGAACCACTTATGCTGTAGGCCTACACAAGAGGCACCTGCTGGCTTCGTAAATCCTATCCCAACTCCCACCCTAAATCCCATAGAGGATTTGTGGGGATGAAATTGAAAAGAGCCAATTTTTCTTTCGTATGACCCCTTCATTCTTTTTGGGTAACAGTATTTTTTGTCTGTTAACATGTATGATATTAAGATTAAGATTAAGATTTTGAAGGTATGATGTTATAAATAATGCTTTTCTGGTTGGGGATTCGATCAAATCATGAGTACCATTTTCGCTAGACTAGAAAAATTGTTGGGTTCACGTAAAACATGCACCTGCTAAGAAGATTTTTAACATGAAAAACCAAAGCATATAATTTTCATGTTATATACTTATAATTGTAAAATTAATTAAAATAAATTTTATATTTAAATGATTTCATAAACAAAAATGTCAAGGATACGACGAGTTTACTGTTCTTAAATCACGATATAAGGGGCTTAACAAATTGTTGCATAAGTCAATTTGTTCTAATATATCAGGTTTTGACGGTAGTCAATGTTTTCTTTTATAACATTATAATAATATTGTGGAGTGACCACACATATTTATAATATTATGATCTGAGAGACAAACTAAATAGAAGTAAAAGGGAAAATGTAGTCAATAGAAAGAGGTTGGCAGAGCATTTTGCAGTCGAATGATGGTGAGACGATTAAGTGTTTTTTAAGTTTACAGTCTGGTAGAATTTGTTTTGATAGATTTATAGAATCAAGGGTAAAAAATGAATGATGAATAATTTATGAAGCATGTTGGACAGATGTAATTTAAAATTAATTCCATAAAATTGATTCTGATTTTTCCTATCTGAAAATCAAACAAGCACTTTAGTGCGACCAGGCACAAATAGATTACAACATTCTGTCTGTGAATGTCTTGCTTGGTGATGACAACATTTCCTGTGGCTAGGCCTGTCTGAGACGAAGTGAGATGTAGAAATCCTACGAATTTGGACAAAAAAAAAGAAGGAACCCTACGAATGAAATTGCAGGTAAGATGTATTCAAGGTTCCTTTTTTTTTTACCAAAAAAAAAAGTTCCTTTTTTGTTGATATTTGATCTGCAATGTGTTGTTTCCAGTGGTTACCTGAAATCGTCCGTTCCAAATCTAATTTAAAAATAAAAAAACATGTTATAACTTATAAGTCAAAATTATTGTATTGGAGAGCAAATATATGAAAAAAATTTCATTGAAATTCCCATCCCAATTTTCCCCTAAATTTGAAATTAAAAATTTCCCATTATATGAACTTTCGGTGTTCGATTGTTCGTTAATTGTCTTCATTGTTATTTTTGATTAATTGTTTTCATATGTTAAACATCCAAATTTTTGTATTAAAAATCCTGTGCAGAATTGAATATATATATTTATATATATATATACATTGTTATTTATTGATTAATTGTTTCATATGTTATAACCATTGAACCTATTACAAATATCCTTTATCCGATTAATAGGGCCCTAAGAGAGGAAGAGAGAATAATGACTCATGTTAAGATCTATTTATGGAACGATCGTTACAGATAAAAGAACGATCTATTTATATCTATAAAATAATGACCGGTTAGTAATACTCTAACGATATTGATACCGTCAACATAAATAGGTATCCATACAAATAACAAATATTCATGAGTATCAATTAATATTTAAAAAATATAAAAAAAGTGAATATCATATAATATCATTACAGATTAATATATTAAAAATATCATTACACAATAATATAAATAAATTTTATCTCATCATATAATAATAATTCTTTTAATATTTTGACATGTTCAATAAAAAATATTTTAATGAGTATACAAATGCCTATAAAACGAATAATATAATATTTATCCCCACCTATTATATAGATAAACAGGTATCGAGAGATACAAAGTATTTTTACTATCTTATTTGCAATATGTTGATGGAATACAATCTATATCCTTCAGTAAAATACTATTATATCTGATGGCTAAAGTTTAATTATGCAAAAATACACAATTTTTTTAGTTGTGTACCTTGAACAACCCTAAAAGCTAAAACATTAATTTTTAATTTAGGAAGAAATATTTTAATTTCCAACCATACCTCTACTAGCTCGCTATCCGTTCTCTTGTTTTGTTGTTTTAACCTTAAAAAGGTCTACCAAACTTTGAATGAGATTACGCCTTGCCTGTATAATTGCTATTGGACACTGATCCTAAATGAGGCTATTAAAAGAATTAAAAAAGGTGCCTCCGCTGGAGAACCTTAACTAATCATTGATATAGAAACAATTTCCACACGAATGGCAACTTAAGGTATTTGAGTTTCACTGGAGACATAAATTCTGCTAGATACAAATAATTAAAGATGTAGTCATCAAAATTTCTTGCCATATTCAGCGCCACGTTGGCTTTGGCAGGGTCAAGAAACTGTACGTCCGTAGCAAATAGAAGCAATGTAGAGGTTCTTCGCCCATTTCTCCTGTAAAAGCAAGTATGATCAGACCACAATTAACCAGAAGCATAGCCAACAAATGTAGTATGACCCACCTTGACATGTGTACTAGGAAAAGCAGTAGTCCTAAGTGTTTCCTGAGTTTCATCCAGGGGCTTCCTCCTTGGCACACTCAGGACAAGAGCAGCTTGGTCCCAATTTGCAGCAGCCGCTGTGATTCGGTATCCACAATCCCACCGCTTATGAACCCCTTCACTAGGATACAGAAAATCTAGTTCAACCACCTGAAATTCATAGACAGGAATGGAGACTGTTTATCCATGCTACTTAGTTGCATTATGAACTAAAGTACTGGCAGATACAGCTTTTTTTTTGGTCAACAGCCGATACAGCTCAATCCAAAGATTACCTGGTCAGAAAATCCTGCACCACGGGACATAACTACTCCCCATCTGGGCCCCGAGGTGGCCATTGCAGTCACAAAAAAGCCCTCCCTCCACTTTTTGTTAATCCACTTGAAAGGAAACGAGTCACTAACTTTGTACGATTGCTGCAAATATTGTGTGCCTGAAATCCAATATCAAAGTCAGCAGAAAACAAAATTGAGAAT
This sequence comes from Sesbania bispinosa, assembly GCA_026901365.1. Lineage (NCBI taxonomy): Eukaryota > Viridiplantae > Streptophyta > Magnoliopsida > Fabales > Fabaceae > Sesbania > Sesbania bispinosa. The sequence goes on along the minus strand of QLOH01000470.1, from coordinate 14,168 downwards.
TGCCAAAGCACATAAGCTAATATACTTAGGAACTAACCCTTAGACATTACTACTAATGAGCTCCCATTTACAGCTCCAGCAATTGCGCTGATGTAGTAATTTTTTTCCCACTGCTCCATGATCCATTCCTTTAAACAAACCAAAACAGAAAATCCCTGGTTTAATAATAATCATGCCTTCAAACTTTATGGATTAACAGATCTACAAGCATGCACATATGATGCTAAGCAGATTTTTTTTTTATAATCCACAAATAGAAGAACACAAGGCAACAGATTGAAATTTACCTTATGGAGAAAATGGGGGGAGAGTTCATAAACTTGGGAAGTAAAACCTGTCCCTGCATCCATGATTAAGGCCCATAGGTTCATACACGAAGCAACACTGCTAATAAATAAGCCATCCTCGTTTCCTTTCTCAATGTGCTGGGATAGCCTTGTCTCTGATACATTGTAGTGATACCTACAACAAAGAAAATCACCCCTAATGCATAAAAAATACTGGATAATGCTTAGCATCTAATTTTTGTGAATGAAAAATGAAATCTGATGGACGACAAACATACCATGCACAAAAAGGGTGTAAAACTTATTAATACAAATGGTATGGGTAGAAGAACCACCCTCTCCACTCTTAAAGGATGGGGAATGGGTGCATCACTTTACATTAATTTTAACATGCCTGAACATAGACTCGTAGAGATGACACAACAAACTTTCATGACATATATATAGGTGTATACCTTTGTTTCAGCGGTTTACGAGCATTATAAACACTTATCCACTGGGATGCTGGCAAACCCATACGAAACTTCTTTTTGGGTTGTTCATCATCTTCCTCTTCCATTGCCAAACGGCCTCTCTTATGACCAATGAGCTTCAGACAAAATAAAAATTAGCAATAACAAGGGTCTGGACTACACACTTCAAATGCAAACAGAACAACGTGAATAAAGAGGTAGCAAAATTGATACCTTTTGTGCACCTTCTGTATTAATTGGCCTAATATCTGGGTTTGGACCCACAATCCCGTCAAATAGAGAAATGTATTTTGGATAGTTAGGCTCTTCATCAAACTTTAAGTTCACTACATGCTCAACAAACAATTTAAAAGGTTGGGGACAAAAGCTGCATAGGACATCTGGACTTGTTCCCATCTTCTTCTTGCAAACCAGAAATCCTTTGTTATCACCCTGAGAAAACAATGTTAAAGACCAACATTCTGAACACAAGAATAAAAGGAAATGTTACTTGAATATGACAAACCTGGAATCCCTGCCAAGGAAGTCGACCTCGAAGAAGAAAAATCAGAGTATATGCAAGAGATTCCAAATCATCCCTCCTACTACTAGTTCTCCCCAAGTGTGCATGTACACTAGCATAGCGGACTGTGCCCCTGAAAATATTTTCCACAAGATATAAGTTAATATAAATACAGAGAACTCTGACAAGATATGTAAACATTGTCTATATGATCTAAATTCAATTATAAATACCTAAAAACATCTGGCCTTTGATCATATTCCACATGCAAACCTGTTGTACTATCCCGCCATTTTGTAGCTGTAAGCCCAAAATAGCAAAAAAAGAAGTGAGCAATTTGAATGTTGCCAAAAATGGAAATATAACAGATAACTAATTAGTTAACAGCTAAATCATACCTAATCCAAGATCTACAAGGAACAATTTTTTCTCATCAGGTGTCCCAGGAGCACCAAGCACAAAATTTTCAGGCTTCACATCCCCATGCACATACCTGCCATATATCATAGCCATATAGTTTGAGAAAAATAATTTCAATTATTATGACATATCATATATACATTACTAACGGCAGCAGAAGAAATGGACAAAAAAAGATCTAGCTTAACAAATAGTGCCTAGCATATATTCATAGTTTAAAAGAAATGAATGTATATGATTACTAAAAATAGAGTCTGTGTAGTTTATGGCTTTATGCATGGACATTGTTTAGCTAGGATGGTAATAAAATTACCCTCGAGAGTGCATCTTCTCCAATATGGATATTGCTTCGATGGCAATACAAGCAACCATTTCAGTGGACATGCTGGGATTCACAAAAACACATTAGCATAGCAACTGAAAGCCAAAATTAACAACAGGGAATACAATTTTACACGCAAATGAAATAATTTCCAGAGGACTTACGTGTGAGAGTTGTTGTTCCAAACATCCCACAAGCTAGGTCCCAGCATATCCATAATCTACACATACGAAAATCTGTTAAACATGCAACTTTCAAACAAGGCAAACTCAAATAAAGAAATAGTGCATTATCATTCAAAATAACGATAAGTATAATAAAGAACAAATAACTCAAGAATAAGACCCGATAACATACCATGATAAAATAGTCACCTTGCTTGCCCTTGTAATGTACTTGGGGTACACCATGACTTCCACCAAGAGTGCTGTACAAATAGAGAAAATAATAGAAAAAGATGTATAACATACTCTAAAAGTTAGAGAGGAATGAAGGGAAAATATAAAAGGGAGCAAGAAAAGCACTCACTTGTACACTTGCCATTCATAGGGTGGTCCATAGTTACATCCTTTACTACTTTTATGCTCAAATTTCATTGCAACCTGATAAAATAGATAAAAACTGTAAATTTCTGAAATTGAAATACTAAAAGCACTAAAAGATAAGAATTATGATGCAGCACCCAATATTGAAAGGATACATATACCTCTACCGCTCCAGGTCCAGTTCTCTCACTCAAATTTGCACCAGAAACACGTCGACCAACATATACCTGACCAAATCCACCCTTGCCAAGTTTCTTTTCTACTTTATACCAAGGGGAATTACCTACTTGAACCTGTCGCAAGGTAACAAAATTACAATACAAGTATTACCAGAACAAAGTTATAAATTAGGGCAGCTTGAATATTAATAGCATGCATTGCATTTATTGGCATCCATGACTAGAGAAATGTGAGAAAGTTAACATGAAAAAAAAAAAGAAACAATTTGTAGGAACCATTGTTAAAAGGGATGACTGCTAACAACAGTGTTTTCAACACAACAACAACAAGAGCATTTTCCTAGTATGTGGGGTTGAGTACATAGATCAAATAATTCATAATGTCCTATCGTGGATTAAACAACCATGTTTTTAATATCTAAACTTCTTTTGCTTATTTATTCAAGAGTTACTTTTCAAACTGTTAGGATTACATGACAAGCCAAAAAATGCTTCTTGGTTGACATTTATAATCTCAGTCCAACTTTACTCCAAAATGGAAGGACTACCATGAGACCAAAAAATCATATACTATTCCTAGAGCAAAAAATTGTATTTATAAAGCCATGGAATGTTGACAAATATTAAGTGGTGCTATCTAAATTTCAAGTAGTAGAGAGACAAGTATTAGATTGGGTGTTGTCAATGATACCTAGCATAGACGACAAACACATACCAGCACACTAAATACTCACTCAAGGACTTGAAGTAATTGCTTCACATGGACGGATAAATTGCATTGGTAGTGGATTTCTTTTTTACAAAAACAGGAATTATAAAAATGCATGTATAAACAAATATACAATTATACGAACTACAGCGGCACTGTGTGTTAAAGAAAATAAAGACAGAATGGCCAAGTCAACAAATTTAAAACATGTGTATCTAGAAACCAACTGAGTGTCTTGTCAATTTTAAAAAACTGACTCATCAAGCAATGATTGATTATATGCAACCTGGGACAAAGGAGCCCTGCTCTCAGGCAGATTCCTTACTTCAAAAAACAAATAATTTATCTACAATATGCTACAGAAGCAAGGCACAATCACAATGAAAAGGTTCCACAAGTGGCAGACAAATTACAGGACTAAAAACTTTTGGATCATCTAACCCAAAATGCTAATTGTCAGGCAAACTAAAATGGGCATTTCGAAAGAGAATCACTTGCAGTTTTTCGTGGATCATCTAACACAAAACAAGTGAGCCCTCTGCCCTTACACCAAAACACTGATTTGAGGAACACCCTACACATGCACCTAAGACTAAAAGATGACACTTTCAGGGTAGTAAAAAATGAAACTTACGAGGCAAATTAACACAAACACAAATGAAACCAAAAAAGTAAACCGCAACTAACTATGCGTGAGATTATATAACGATGAGACCTTTTCAGGAAGGGAACAAGAGTTCCCGTCAACTTCACCGGCATTGGCCTTATCATTGCTGCGACCTCCACTGTCCATATCATCCATTTGTTTCTCCCCTACCTCTTCCTTCTCCGCTCCACCAACTTCCTCCAACCCTCGGTTCTTTTCTTCTTTCTTCGGCGGAGCAACTAGGTTCTCATTCACCGCCGCCGCCGGCTCCTGCTGCTGCTGCTGCTTGTTATTCTTCGGCACCGCTGCCGCTGCTGCTGCCGCACGCCGCCTCCTCGTTCTCGTCGCAATAGCTTCACCTTCAACCGGACTCTGCTCTTCCTTCTTCGCTGCTGCCCGGCCCCTGCGTACTCCGCTACGCGGTAGCGGCATCTTTCATCCTTCAAATCTCATACCCTCCTCTCTTCACAACAAACGCGAATTGTTCCAACCAAAGACGCAAAATCGAAAATGAAGAAATTGATTTCCGTGTCTACCGAACGCTCTTTCTCCTCCCGATCAGCGCGAAATCGAACCGAAAGCGCCTCTCAGAAATCTTGACCGACAAAACGGAAAGCCGAATGAGCAAAATGTGACGAATTCAGAAGCTTCTTATCTGTAAATATTGAACTCTAGAATCTGCCGGCGAAGGGATCGTAACAGCCGAATTAGGGTTCTGAAACGATCACACAGTGTAACAAGAAGGCGAAGCCATAGAAGAAGATGGATATAGAGAGAGAAAGAAAGAAAGAGAGGAAGATGGCTTTTGAGTTTTGAGAATTGCTGCTACACAGAACACGAGGTTTTATTTTTGTATATTAAATCTTTAAGTAATGTTTAATTTATACGATTATTTAATTTTCTGTTTTGGGAAGAAAATTTGTGTTAGGCTATGAGAGTCGTTGATTGTGAGGGATTGGACGGTTTGATTAGATTGAGAGGGTTTTCAGAGTTTTGATGGAAATTAAAATGCAATTAATAATTACAAATGAATTAATTGAGAGGTTGAAATTACTGTAAAGGACTAAAGAGTTGAATTGTGGTTGTGGAGGAGGGTTGCACTGCACGGTTGCCCACTGTTCCTGTGGTAGGGATGCGGCATCCCTACCATTCATTTTCGTTTGTACGGACTTGTGGACCTCAACTAAGGTCAACGAGAAGATGACATGACTTTGACCATACCATTGGGTCTTTTTTTTATTCATATAATCTAGGAACCTTCCGGGGTTATTTTCATAATTCTTTCACATCTTTTTGGAATGATTTGAGTTGTTTTTAAAATTAATAATAAATAAATATTACTATCACGTAAAATCAACTTTAAAAAAATCATTTTACTAAAAAAAACTTTAAGGGTATGTTTGTGAGTTGAATTTTGAAGGGAAAGGGAGGGAACCCCTTGTGTTTGTGAGTTTAAGTATTTTACAAAGTCTTTCCTTCCTCTTCTCACCCTCCCTTCTCCTTCCAATCTTTTCATTTCCCTCCTCTTTAAACTCACAAACACACCCTAAGAAAATCAGTGAATCAATGAAATTTGAGTTAACGAAGGAGCTTATACTATTCACTTTGATGGCGATCGAGACTGCATATGAACTCAATTTTCGTCTCTAATGAATCTTTTTGGGCCAGGAAATTTTCTAGCTCAAGATTGGAACTTGAAGCATTCAACGAGTGACTTTGTTGAATGCATTAATTATTAGCAGTATTCATGTTCATGTCAAGTCCCTTGAAAGAATTAAGGTCCGTAAATTCTTTTTGTGCCAAATTGCTTGAATTCAATTAACTCATATTGGTCAGTTGGGCATTGAAGATAGAATTGGGCAGTTGGAACCTATTACTAGAACTAGTATTAATTATTAGTTTTGTTTGGAATGAAGGACACAAATCAATTGCTTTTAAGTTGATGTTGTATATGCATTGCCAATGCCACACATCAAATCAAAATCACTGGGAACCAATACCACTTAATTTGTTGATTATTGTAATATCTTCACATTTTACTCAGTGCGTATTGAATGAAGTCAACAAACAATCGATCATTTTAGTACGGGTTCCTCACGTGAAATTAGTTTTATGTACTACTGGCCAACACACTTGAAGTTAGTGAACAATAGATCGATCATTTTAGTCAATGCTAATGAATTTGTACTCGATCAAAGAGTACTGAATTATAAGTTCTAACAATATATAGTACTTTCTTTTTTCCCCTGAACATGGCACTTCAGTGTCAGTTTCTTTCTTAACTCAAGTTTTCAAAGTGCAGCCCAAGCTCAAGCTTTGCCCACAAAACTTCTTTGGTTTCTTACCAAAAGCAATGTCTATCCCACCTTCAGGACCTTATAGGAAGAAAACGACATTGGATTGGAAAGCTCATTGGGGAAAATCATAGGGGGATATCTCATTCCTTCTTTTTGGTAGCCACTGATTTCTTACCTAAATGATGTGTTTGTGCGTAGATGAATTTGACTTCTCTAAAATCTAAGGTGTCTAATTCATCTTAAAGAGTAAAATAAACATTAATGATAATTGATTGAAAAATCAATGGTAGAGATTGTAGTCATATATAAGCACGTTTATAATAAATTATAATATTGCTTAAATCTTGTCTATTGATTGTACAATCAATTGCTATTAATACTTATATTTTACCCTCTAAAATGAATCATTCGCCATAGAAGAGTTAAATTCATATATGGACAACACCTAAGTTACTATTTTTTTTTATTTTTCATTGGAAACTGTATCTGAAGGCAAGAGAATAACTTGCGCTAGTCTTATCAGCCAAATCCGTAATATTTACCAGTCATTCTCTAACATTTTATGGACTCACTTGTCCATAGAAGCCAATAATGTTGCAAATAGCCTAGCCAAATATGGCTTATTGTTATCCTGTAGTTTTAGGATTTTTTTATTCTATTCTTCCATTCATTATTCTCCCATTTGTTTTATATTACTTTGATTCTCTCACTAAGAGGGGCTTTTAGTTTTCTTGTTTTGACCTTTTTAGGCACGCTTTGTCATAAAAAATAAGAGAGCAAGTGAAAAAACAACAATAGAGTTCTAAGAGAGGCGAAGGAGAGATATGCATGCGAAATAACAGGAATAAATCTCTGGATTCTCTACATAAGAGTATTTAGAAAAAAAGTTGTTAACGATGACAGCGTAATGAAGTATGAATTTAAAATGGATATGATAACAAATGTCACATTTTGATAAGAAGGGACAAGGTCTAGGATATAGTTCTGAGACAAAAGATAGGGATCCAATTATTTGATGGTAGATTTTTTTGTCACTTGTTGTTCAAGTAATGAGTTGTAAAACCATAATTTATTGTGAAAATTTTAACTTTGGATTTTTCCACCTCCACTTTTACTCATCACCAAACTGACCCTTACAATTACCAGTTGGAGAATTTTCACCCTCCATTTTTTCCCATACCAAATCCAATATTATATATAAAAGAAATATTTATAAATCTACCATTTGGATGTTAACTTTGATATTTGACAATAAAAAAATTATCATTTAAAATTTGATCTTCACGGGAGGAATTTTGATTTTGTCACACAAAATCGTATCTTGACACGTGAAAGAAATTTGACTTAATGCATGTTTCTCATCCATCATTTATGAATACCAGTTAAAATTTAATATTACACAAAGTAATAGTGTTTGGTTTAACTGAAAACCACGTTTCAAACGTGGTTTTCAGTTAAACCAAACACACACTAAATTATGAGAGATTAGAGTTTGAATAGAATTATGATTTAATCCATAAAAGACGTGTCTTTTTTCCTGTCGAAATATCAGTTCATTGAAGAAAGCCAAACGACACTTACATAACTTATAGGATGCTAAATAATATAGAGTACTACATCAGTGCACTATATATAGATTAAAATAGCAAAACAAGCACACATACTCACAAATCTAGATTATTTAGCAGTCCTAAAATACAACTATTAAAAAATAATCTGAAGGAGCATTGAACATTTCTTTGATTTTTTTATTCCTTTCGGAGGAGCACAAGTTCAACAACAGCTCAAAACAAACACCTCTCCATAACATCAACAACAACTAAACTGAGTAAATTAGTGCTACAAAATCGAGCTCCAGTGGTAGAGGTGTACCAAAGCAGCATATCCTGCGTAAAACAGTGCTGAAAAAAATGCTAATAGTAGCTCCAACAGTCTATTAAATGGTAAAATAGAGGTAAAAAATGAAAAAAAGACTGGACAAAATCTCGAGAAGAAGGAGAAGGTAGAGGTTGGAAAGGGAGAAGAGAAAAATGAGTGAAAAATATGGAGAATAGTATGGCTATGAATATGAAAAAGATAAAAGAAAAAGAAAAATAACTCTCACCATAGAGAGAGAAAACCCATCTAAAATGGGTAGGATGACTCCCATAGAGGGAGAGGAAAACCCATCTACCTCTTGCGAAATATTTTGCCATATATCTTACATTATCCACCAGCTGAAATGACAAATGTGTATCCGAACACCTCTTTTTCCACAAAATTGATAGCAGACAACGAGCCAGCTTCCAGAATGATTTTTTGTAAACCACCTTGCTTTGCTAACTGGAGACCCCACAAAATTCCCTGCAACTTCACAGTTAGAACGAAACACATACCTGATTTACTTGCAAACCCTACCATAAAATCTCCCCTAATGGTTATGAACATAATCCCTCCCCATGTGACGCAACCACACGAACCGCAACAGGAGCTCCATCAGTATTCACTTTCAACCACCCAAACAATGAAGGAAACCAACGCAACAGGCAAGTATTAATCTGATTAAGCCTTAACGTATTGTGACCACCCTTGCTCAGAGCTTCCATGGTAGACCTCACATGGTCACAAAATCTAAATTTCAAGGTTTTAACGTGTTCATTTCGAAACCTTCAGATTTCCTTAACTGTGAATCTGAAAAAAAAAAAAAATCCCTTTGCAATGTATCTCCATCATGTGGACGAGAACTCAACATAAATAGAAGTCGGGCATTTATTCACATGGGAGCATAAAAGTTTTATAAGAATTCTGTAGGAAGGAAGAAATTGATCCACAATTGACCTGCTTCAAAGCAATCCCTAAAGTGGTGAAGGAGAGTTTCTGATTCTGATTGGCACAAGGGGAACCTATCATCTGTTGTGAGTTGTCTCTGCCTTGGACGTTGGTGAGTAGGCCTTGGAAAAAGCAATCTCCCAAAGCAAAACCCTTATTTTTTTGGGCCCCCTGCTTTCTTCATTAACTTGTTCGGGGCTAAGATTATGGATGAGGTGATTTTTTCATATGCTGAGCTAACTTAGGACCATCCATCACCGGTTCCCTTCCAAGCCAATTTATCTCTTCGTGCATTCCGATTTGGTAGAACCAATCCTCTGATTTTGTTGCAAATGTGTCTAGGAAGTAGATCCCTCAGCTAAAAAATTGTATTTGTCAGTTTAATCTTTGAAATATTACATTTTTAATATTTTTTTCATTTTAACATGTCATTGTTAATATAGTGATCACTTGACTTCATCACATTTTAATATAAAATTTAGATTTCAAATATAAAAATATCATAATTAAATATTATACATTACAATAACGCTCATAATATCACAAAATTTATTTTTTTCGTTACATTAAATCTATTATGATATCATATTATTTAAATATTTTAAATCAATATTAATACTTTTATCTTAAATTTGATTTGATTTCTTTTCTTAAAAGAATTAATAGTCATGTGTAATATTTTTATTTGATTCTTTTTTGCAATCTACATCTACAACTATATACAACGACGGACCTATTCACGGTCGAGGGTGTGAACTTTGATAAAATTACAAAAATAAACAAGTTGAGTTTTAATATTTTGCCCCTTATATTTATGTGTCTTTAAACCCACTACCCTCCTTTTCTTACTCCCCTGCATGTTTATTAGTTTTTATTTATGTATCTGATTTAAAAATTAAATTTTGTCTTTTCCCAATAATATTTAGTTAACTTTTTTTCCTCTCACACATTATTCCCTTCATGTGAGGTATTATTAATTTTTATTTTTTAAAAATAGATTACCTCACTCTATGTGAGGTATTCTAAAAAGACAGTTTTTACAAAATCTATTTCTCAACTTCAACTACTTAAGGTTTGTACTTCCTTTTATTTTCTCAAATAACTTACTAAAACATGCTTCTCATTAAGTTGTATTACATCACGTAAAAAAATTAAATATACTAACTAGGATTTTGAATTGAATAATTATGAGGAAGAAATAACATTCAAGACCAATTTGATCACAAGCATTTTAAAAAGGAAGCATGTGAGAAAAGAAATAGGATAATCAATGATAAATTAATTAAAAATTCAAAACCATTTTAATCACAAAAACAAATTTAAAAATATTTTCTTTCATAGAATTTCTAAGAAGTTTATCTTATTAGAAACTCTGTATTCTAAATTACGTAATGTGATTGATTTATATTAGTGGCTTCATAACACATAGAAGATTAATCAAAATCACCAATAGCTTAACAAATGCCCGTCTAGCTCAGTTGGTAGAGCGCAAGGCTCTTAACCTTGTGGTCGTGGGTTCGAGTCCCACGGTGGGCGTTTTTTCACTTTTTTTGAATTCTCGTTTTTCATATTTTACCTTTTCCGTCTTTAGTGGAAAGCCCAAATTTTTTATAAAGTACGGCCCATTTAGAATGAGCAAAAATTGAGTAGGAAAGCCCAACTTATTTTTTTACCAAAAAAAAAGTATTGTTTTTTGGGGGAAAAAAAGCTCTTGCTTTCTGGGCTATTCAACTGAACTCATTATAGTGCTATTCAACGGAACTACAATTAATACTCTAACTTAACCGCTGAAAATCTTTTTTCTATTAAGTAAATTACTATAAACTATATTGTTTTATATAATATACGTGATTTTAGGAAGAGAAGCAATCAAGGTTCAATTTTTTAAAAAATGATGAATGGTGTTCAATAATTAGGCAATGAGCTTAGTATATTACGAGAGCAAAGTGATTGATGATTGATCTTGGAACTTCCCTTTTGTTTGCTCTTTGATTTTTATGGATAGAGGAAATTACAAATAATGCACATATTTAACTAGGTTCAGGAGAAAATAAACAATACTGAAGAGATAATAAATTCTTTGGAGATTCTGAAAGTCTTGATGGAGATGATTTATTGATTAATGACTAGTCTACTTGAGTGTGAAAACTACCACAACCTTAATTCTAGCTAATACATTTTTTTTGAAACTGTCTTTAATCCAAGAATAACATTTTTTTCATTAATTTTCACATGAAACATAAAATGTCTCCTTTTCATTTTCTTATTTTATATATAAAATACATTCACAAAACAGGAGTTAGGTTTGAAGGTGCCTAATTTTTTTTATATTTTAAAAATTACAAAAAAATAACGAGTTTTTAAAAGATGAAATAATAATGAATGATTTGGATGAAAAGATCAACAACCGAGATTTTTTCACCAATAAAAATCAATCTTAAATTGATCGAAGGCTTTATTAATAGGTTAATAAGTAGATTGCACTTCTTTTTTATAGATTTTAAAATCATATTATTTTTCTGTCTAATTTAAAGCCTACAATTCATTCTTTAAGAAATAAATATGTATTACATTTTAGTTTAGTAAGTAGTTTTAAGGTAAGCGAGCATTTTTAATGGCGGTGAATGGCTATGAATGAATCTCTCAATGAAAATTTTCTTTTTCCCCAACTTTCAATATCATTGGTAATTTTGGACTTTTTTGTAACTTTAGGACTTTAAAAGATGAAAAGTTTAAATACTTATTTTATCATTTTTTTAAAAGTATATATTTATTTCATCTTTAAATGTCACATAGTTAATACTTAATAATTGGAATTCAAAATTACTATTATGATATTGAAAATCACAAAATATCTATAAAAACACTATTTATATTAAAATGGACTAAAATGCATATCATTTTCATCATTTAAGGAAAAAAATGCAAATTTTTAAAACAAAAGACCATCATTTAACAAATTAAATTAATATAAGTCATGAATTTTCCTTTTGCTTGTAATTACCATCTTCCTATGCTTGTCCTCAAATCATACTCCTCTTATCATCAAGAAAGGATGTTCAAGGAGCCTTGCTCCCTAATACGTGTTGATTTTTTTGTGTTTCTTTGGTAAACCTTGTTGGATAATAAATAGAAATATTAGAAAATCATTAAAAAATTATTTTAAAATAAATCAACCTAAATATGCACTTAATAAACTTATGAAACAAAGGCTTCAATATTTTTTTCTTGCAAATACAATGTGTTTTAATTTTCATCTATGTAATTTATTTTTTTCCTGTTTTTATCTTGACATTTCCAAATTGCTTACTCCTCCAAATACAATTATCATTTAGTTTATGCTTGTCTGGCCAATAAAAGGCCATATAAGGATTGTCATACCAACGAACGCTTTATTTTATTTTAAAGTTATATAATTTGTTGATCCCTACAAATATAATGTATTTTGATTGCAATCTTTGTAAAATAATATTCTTTTACCTAATTTATTTCCTAACTTGTCCAAATTGTATATTTTTTTTGTACTTGCTTGTGAACTTTCATTAACTACGTCAACACTGATATATGGTGCCAGAGATAAAAAGTAAGCATTTTGGAAAATATATCAGGAATGAAAACAAGAAAAAAAGAAAATACGTAGACTTAAATTAATACACGTTATACCTTTATTATGCAAGACCATAACTATTTTTTATTGGAGGCAATCTTGTTTAAGTTGAGTAGGATCTCTATATACAGTAAAACTCTTCATCCGAGTATTTAATCATCCGAGTATTTAATGTAATTGCATACTCAAGTTAAGTCTCAAAATCTAAAATTACCATGGTTAAACTATAGAAGGACTCTTGTTAGCTGATCCAAACACTCCTTAGTGAAATGATATTCTATTTGTGGGGACAAAAAAACTCATTTGAACTAAAATTAAATGAATAAAAAAACTCAATCAATTAAAAACCCGGGAAAGATTGCATTAATGCGGTCTCCAATACAAACTGGTGTTAATAATTAATGAATTCATGTGTCGTATTCGGCCATATATTCAAATACGGTTTTTCTATAGTGTGCCCCAGGGCACACTTTAACAATCATTAAAGTCTGATTTCCAATGTCATATTTAATGCATTTATTATGTGAGAGAGTGACTTATAATTATATAGCATTAAATCTGGTTTTTAATATTAATTGGCTTCCATTTTTAACCCTGACTTTTTCACTTCTATCATCTTTTATATTTTAAAATGCAAGTCAAAATATTCATGCTGAAAATAAATAAATTAATTTAGAAAATTAATCGTTGCATTTTGCTTGTCTCCGTTCTAAATTTGTTATTCTCAAGTACCAGCCAACAAAAGCTACCCTCCATTTGGTTTGTTTCTTAATTAAAAAAATAAAACGAAATTCATCTTGCCTCGTTTATATTTTCAAGTGCTATTGCTCCAGTACAAAAAGTCTATATAATGAATCAATGTCTTTATTTCTATAAAAAAATATTAGTTAATTTTTTAACTTTTATTTTTTAAAAACATAGGTTTAATCACTAGAGATCAAGTCTTTTTCTGATTGATCAAAACCCCACATAGGTTCATATTGAATTAAAGAACGCGCGTTGCTGTTATATATGAAAAAATTGCAACGATTGGTTTTTTAAATTAATTTATTTATTTTCAGCATGAATATTTTGACTTGCATTTTAAAATATAAAAGATGATAGAAGTGAAAAAGTCAGGGTTAAAAATGGAAGTCATTTAATGTTAAAAACCAGATTTAATGCTATATAATTATAAGTCACTCTCTTACATAATAAATGCATTAAATATGACATTGGAAATCAGACTTTAATGATCGTTAAAGTGTGCCCTGGGGCACACTGTAGAAAAACCGATTCAAATATTAGGTTGGAGGTTGCCGCCTCTGACTCCAACAAGCTTCTCCTCTACTACATAAACGATGGATTTTATTTTTCTTTTATCTTTCCCCCTT